>VMBQ01000030.1:469222-526402 GCA_007657795.1 Dreissena rostriformis | reverse complement strand
GGTTGTAAAGCGTGCACAATAACATCGCAATTAGTCCCAGGCACAGCACTTACGATCTCGACTGTTCAATCAATTGATTATGTAATCTACCCGGGTTCACGAACCGTTGGTTACATGCATTTAAATAAATGCGCGAAGATTGTAATAGAAACATTACATGCATCAACGGGTACATTGACTTTTTGTGTAACATTTGCATAAAATTCAAATAGCGTAAGAAGGTCCTGAAAGAGCAATTAACTCCAACATTGCACAGCGTCCTGTGTGAATAACGCAGAACGATTGCAATTAAAACATTGTAAAACAATAGCGCAAACTACCCGACGTATCCTTGCTGCTATATAACATCTTTTGAATTCATGTAAGTGTACATGTGTACAGATAGGTAAATACTTATAATAATCCGAAATTAATTACTGACTTAACTTGCGTGATATTAATTCTAATTGAGTTATAAATCTTTGTCATTTCACGCATTATTTGCATTTAGTCGCATACTTTCTTCGCACAGTTCCCGTGATGTTGCGAATTCTTTCTACGCACAGTTTTAGTGATGTTGCATCGTAAATGTATATGCCCATGTACATGCAAATTTCCAACATTGGTCTTCATAATGATAGGCACTTATATATGTATAAACCTCATATACATCACTTTCGCACATACACAACAAGTACTTAGCAATGAAAACCTATTGTTGTCTTTTATTATCGCATTTATCGTATGTTTAGTTTAGTCTGCTGTTTTGGGATTATTATATTGTCTCGCATTCTGGGAACACACGTTCTGCAGCGTATTATTTTTGTCACAAGTAGAATTAAACTGACGCCACAAATGTGACATATGTTATTAAGGTACAGTAACTAATACCGACATTGAGTTTAGGCTGTTTGTTTCAGACAACCAACGTGCTTTTATTATGCATAATATATACGCATGTTTATGAGTGTGTCCAATTAATTGTTTATCTTAACTATCATGTATCTGATTTAACTAGTAAATTGAATACAGTACAAGCATTTTCTTATGGTACTAAATTAAACAATTATACTTAAGTGTTATTTTAAGAACATGAAATGCCAATGACAAGTTCCAATAAAATTGATTTGATGCTTAATCATACTGCACGTGTCAAGGCTATCCCATTTCGTTTTCAACCAAACAGAAGAGACCACCATTTCCTTCGTTTCTGGGGCCTGATATAACGCGATGGAAATCATTTTGAATATTCGACGAGGCTCTAGAAGTATTCTACATCAAATGTCAGACACATGTTTCACTAGGAAATGCATATATTAAAACGGAAATTGTTTCAGTCGTAACAATATAGGTTACGCTTTCGCAATTGATTTCATTTTTTGTTCTATATACAATAGTTTAGGTCAGTTTTCACCATAACAAAGCTACTTTTCATTATCTAATCATAGACGGATGGTTGAGGCTAGAAATCGCTTCGACAAAATATTACCAAAACGCCCTTTTTCTTATTACTTGCATGATATATACTGTTTACTTTGAACAAACACATACTATTTAATATGTATTTTATAAATTATATGCTGCTGTCAACTCAGAACAGTATACTTTCTGTTATCATTAAGCATTTCATAAAAAAGTTATGCCTTTTTAATACAAACAAAGATGTTAAACTAATTAACGTTTCATATATGGATTTTTTTTTAAATATATGTAAAAAGTTAAAACAATATATTGTGCCCTTATTTGAAATAGTATTACTCAAACATTACATCTAACAATAAGTGCGCAGTCATATAACATTATTAAAGAAACGATTCTTTTCATCGGAAAATGACAATTGAATATAAAGAAGTGATGATTTTTATTCAACACATGATGCTCCTATAAAAAAATATCCTGACAATTTGAATCAAATACTTTTTATCAGCACAAATTTAGCAATTTATTCTAATGATTAGCGCGATTCGTGTTTTCTAACATCGAAACTTCTAAATTTCATTTCCGCTGTCTTTTTTTCCCTTTTTGCCCTGATTCTTTGCACAAGTGTGGGTCGTTATTTTCCCAGTGTAAAACATTTCTCCGTTGTCAGTCCTGTAATAACTGTGTTGTGTCTGACACATTTGTAATACAATGGCTTACCCTCACTTAGCAAAATTTTATTAACATTCTGTTTTAAATCAAGACCTGATTTGTTATTTCTTTTTACAAAAAAATGATTTATGGATAGAAAAACAAAATATGGATTGACTCTTTTGCATGTGTTCGTTACAAAGGTTAGCGATGTCATTTCGTTATCCCTTATCATCATGATACAACGTGACACAGATCAGATAGTACATGCATGTATTGCTCTTTAAAAATACGACGCTCAACACGTTTTTATGTATATAAATATGTGTATTTCGTATACAATTTCCTTTACCCTATTGAAGGATATGGTTTGTTTAAGAAAAACAATGGCTTCTAACATTTTGTTTTGAAAACAGAGCATTTCTAATTTATATTCATTGCAACCGAAATCATAGAAATTGTAAGCAAACAACGTATACGATTTCATATTGCTTTTGCAAACACAACTAACTGCAGCGCATGTGATGTTCATTTGTTCTAAAATAGAGAACTTGTATTCCTGGTAAAGGAATACTGACAATGCAAATCGTTAAACAAATCTCAACATGTGTGTTGTGTGTTGTGTAAAATATGTTTAAAAGAGCAGCCCAACATAACAACAGAACTAGAAACAAGCTTCACATAAGAACGTATTCGAATATATATTTCACTATGGATGATTGGACTCTAACGGTTAAAAAATACTGTACGTCATACAGTGAATAGTGTTGATTACATTTTCGTGTATGTCTGTACACTTATAAGTATTTAAACCGACTTGACCATACTATATTAGAACAAATAGAACCACGTTCGCACCTGATTATTCTTTATCATACGAAAACACTTAGATATAAAACGATCAATATTGTTCTCAAACCAAATTCATTATAATTCATTACCAAAATTGTATTTTGTTTCTGTTTTCGCAGTGCTCGTCTTGTTTATAAACCATATACTTTTATTTTTGGAACCTGCGACACGGATTTCGAAAAAAATTAAATTCATGATCATTGTCATTCTCATTAAGTACTATAATATGGAAATATATCCTTTTAAAATATTATTTATTGTGCTTTCGATATTGTGTCACCATCGGTTATGAATTATCACAAAACAACGTTATATAGTTTTCATGATCGTTCCGTATCATTGGGATGGAGAAAAAACACATTTGACCATTTATGATAAAAAATATTTATGAAAATAATGTGTTTCATTCGTTTTTCATGTAACTGATGCTAATGAATTTTAAATGAGTACCAAACAGCATTTCTAATGGTACAATAATGACGCGGTAATTATATTAATGCGCTTAATACAATTCCTTCAAATTATTAAAACAGTGTCACAACAGTTTTTTAAATCATTTTAATTACACGTGTCAGAAAGGTAAATTCTTTCGATGCACCCACTGTCAGACAACATCAGTAAATCATCAAATGTATTTAGATGTATGATCAATTATATTTTTGGACTTCTGGCTGTTACACAATCATCCTCCTAATAGTGGAACAGAACGGACTAAATTCGCGTAAACAATAATATAAGGAATTTGATAATACCCCTAATTTAGTAAGGCAAATGCGATTTGATGTTCATATTTAAGATATATGCGACGATATATGAATACACGTTTAGAAAGAAAGGATTAATTTTGACATTTTGACAGATAATTGATTAACTCATTTATTTCACCAATGTACGGCATCGGTCGATAAAAACGCAAACGCAATATTCCGACAGCAATTACCTTTTTTCATTAGCAAATTACTAAACCGTTGCATCAATATATGCACAGTGTTAAATGAAGGGTTTCTAATGAGTATTGTTTACTTATTATCACCGTGGCAACCGATCATCCAAGTTTCATGAAGCAAGGCAAAAAAACAAAACTTAATTTAAGAGAACGAATTTGAACTCAAGTGAAATGTGTGAATGCATGCCGTTCGGCGAAGAAATTTTGGTCATGGCAAATATAAAGGGTTGTGACTGTTTATTGATTAAGGAATAAATAAAGCATAGTTAAAGACCATAACCGTATATTGTGTATTATTTTAACTTTATATTAAATCATCTTTATATAATCGCAGGTATATTATTATATTCGTTCACCTATTTAAACACATAGCAAAAGAAAAATGAACTATTGAAAATAATACATTAACATCGCCTGATAAATATCATTTGACATACGATTGATAATAAATATCAGATTTTTCACGTAATAGAATCTGTTTGACAAGATACTCATTTGTCTAACTTCAGTAAAAATATGTCAAAAAACTATTAATTTGTACTTTTTAAATATTTCGATTATGTCAAGCAAGCACGACAAACTTTAACACAACATAATACAACACTAAAAAGGTATTTCACCAACAGTGTAGAACCGTTTAAAACCATAGGAACAAAATAACAGCTGACGCCTTATGTATTTAATTCATCAAGGTATCGTAAATCTGACAGGATGAACGAGAGTGCTATCGTTTTAGCAACGTGTTATTGTTATGTTTGACGATAAGTTGCTATTTCAAAGGTATTGCCTCAGAACGTCATTTCACAATGACGAAACGTATTAAACATCAATTTATTCACCGTCAGGTTTCATTTTTGTGTATGGGTGGGTTAAAGGAGCAAACGTTCGTTTATCGACAAATAGGCTCCCAATCAGTATGTAGACCCCTATATGAAAAACGTACAATCTCCCAATGTGTTATATCCTTTCCGAAGCTTCTCAATGTTAAGAAAAGCTTCCCCCCCCCCAATTCTATGCTATGATACTGCTTATCATGAACTGGCGTTGACATGTTTGAGAGCAATTTATCAGAGTAATATGCAAATACAAACATAAACTCCGATTCTGCAAAATCCGATGCACCTGAAGTAGAATAGGTGGCAAAACTGTGTTTAAGTGTTAATAAATAAATATATATTTTGCAAGAACATATATAATTATGGCATTAAGTATAAGGCGTATACCTGTCAAAAATAGAACGAATGTGCTGTTTCATTGCACATTTAAATAAAGTCATAATTTATAAAGCCTATATCACACGACCACTTAACATGGATACATCAGTGCAATTAGAAAAACAGAAACTCAGTTTGTTTCTTTTATTCTCAGTAATTACTATCAAATCAACATTTAACTCTCAATTACATTTCTTATAACAAAAATTGCTCCATTTTTTATTTTTTATTTTTATGACATCCACATAATCTTTGAGAAAAAACATTATATAGTGCATGTTTCAATTCAGATATGTATTCATTTCATGAAAACATAACCAATTAAGCACATAGGCAATGACATGTACAGAAAATTGTATGCAGTAAGATCAACTGTACTCTGTGTTTAATTCATGCGATAAGTATTTTAAGTGTTTTGTATGAATTAAGATGTATTTATAATACTAATAATTTCGCAATACCTTAATCAAACCAAACTCACTACTCTTGTGCTGCTATTCCATGTCAGGGAAATACGAAAAGTAAGCAGCCCATGATTGATTGTCTAAATGAAACACAAAGACATAGTTTCAAATTGATATTAAACATTTTATTTGTCGAGGAAAATGTGTGTGTTTTCGTTTACATCCGTGTTATATTTCAAGCTATCTTCGATGACATAATCGCATCTTAACGTTGAATAATACATTAGTTGGTCGCTTGTAAAAGGATATTATTGAAGCGACTCCAGCGCAGCGCCATACTTATCTCTTATTCATCTTAATTTTCATATGACAAGTTTTAATGAAATATAAGATGACTTTCAAACGGTAAACTTGCTCACCATCTGTTCTGCAAAATATGTTGTTGAAGTCGCTATGAACCGTTTTTCTTCATCATAACATTTGCGAACTCACTTTTTAACAGAATGTACTTCACAAGATGCATAAGTTAATTTACTTATTTTCTATACTTTTATTTTCAATCGACATCATATATTGGAAAGTCCTTCACTGTTTCGATATTAAAATGAGTATTATCCATAATACATGGCGTAATAATCGAGCGTGTTCAAGAAATGACAACTATTCTTCTACAATTAAGGCAAAACGTAAAAATATTGGCTGTTACGAATGCTTTTCAATATAATTACATGTTTTTGTTTTTATTGTCAGTCTAATATACCTAAAATATCTCCACAACATGGTTAGACACTCACGTTTTATTAATTCATAGATTGTGAAAACTTGAAATTAGTGTTGCAAGACAGTGTCACGAAGTACTGGATTTTCAAATTGGAGTGTCTTCCATGTTTTATACGAAAAACAACTGAACACATAGGTAAAATAAACGGTATTGTCTGCTATGTTTTTTAACACGTTCAAATGTAATTAATAATCAACTATTTTGCATGTTTTAGAAACAATTTCATTATATATTTAAATTATCTTCTCTTAATACGTTCACTATTTAAGCTCGCCGAAACCAACAGAAGAAACAATGACATTATTTAATATCAATTATGGTTTAATAGACCTCAAAACCTCACATACAGCCCTGAACTATTAACTTAAATGGCATGTTTAAACAAGAGACAAAATGTCAAACATAAATCAAAGATAACGAGACATAGCATTGAACATATTAAACTATTCACAGCATCGTCATGCAGTTTCAGGAAGAGTAGATTGTTCACCTCCTATTAGTTAACATCGGTTTGTGGCATAATTTATATTATGGAGTTTCTATCACCAACATACTTATGTTAATAGCTCTGGGTGGCTGTAACAATTACTGATGTTAATAGCTCTGAGTTGCTATAACAAATACTGATGTTAATAGCTCTGAGTTGCTATAACAAATACTGATGTTAATAGCTCTTAGTTGCTATCACCAACATACATTGATATTGACATGGTCTGCCTTTGTCAGAGTAATATAACAATTTATTATGTATTCCTTTCTTTGAAAACACGCTTAAGATAACACTGGAGACATATTCTTTGTCTATCGTTATATCTGTAAAGAAATATACTTAAGACGTTCCATGTTGTATGATTTAATATTTTCAGACACCCATCTATCAATCCTCCGAATTTATAGAAATGTGTCGTTTTATCATCTCACAATGCAAATGTTGATTCGGTTGGTTTTCGCAAATCTACATACGATATTTCATGATCATCACAAATTCAGTATGGGAAGATAAATACACTTCAGACTATTGATGAAATGTTTTACAACGATGTTACTGCCTTTTGTGTCGGATGTGCATTCATCATGGAATTTCGAAGACGCCGTATACAAGAAATTCATCACTCTAGAATTGCTTTTATCTGGTAACCGTTGAACCAAAACACAGAATACACAAGTCTCAGACAAATTGTGTCTATACAATGTATTTAAATGCATCTAGTTATCGAGAACATTATTACATTTCTGTTACATGAAACATTTGTTGTCGGGTAAAATCATTATCACTTTCATCACTGACATGAGGATAAGTTATTCTTTTTGTTTTACGCTTTTCGCATTTTGACAATTGGAATAAGTGAAACAGTTAAAACTGACTGCTTAAGTGGAATATTGGTACCTACAACTATTTATTTATTTTTTATACATGTATATAATGAAAACAGCAAACTTCATTATTTCATTTGTTATTCCACGTTTCGAGTAGTACATATTACACAAAGGGATAAACCACGTGACAGTGGATGTGCACTGGCCAACCACAATGGCGGTGGATCTTGTCGGTTAAAGGTTTTATTTCGAGTAAACTCATGTAAAAGCTTTAAGTAACATTAATACTCAAAAATCAACGGAAATTACGTAAAGTATTTCGTAAAATAAAATTACCCAATTAATTATCAATGTTCCTTATAGCAAAAGCAAAAATTTCAAAACGAGATGTTTTCTGGTAACAAGGATGTTTGTATATATAAAATGCTAGTTTTTAATTTTCGCGTACCCAATTAATTCCATTTTACAACCCCGCGACTATATCTATTCACACGACACATGAACACTAACATGGTACCATTTTAGTGTTAATGTGTCGTATGGATATATATCAGCGCGGGGCATTAAAATGGAATTAATTGTGTACACGAAAAATTAAAAACGAGCATTTTATATCTACAAACATCCATGTTACCAGAAAACATCTTGTTTTGAAATTTTGGCTTTTGCTATATAGAACATTGATTCTTTATTTGGTAACTTTATTTTACGAATTACTTTCCGAAATTTCCGTTGATTTTTGAGTATTAATGTTACTTTAAAGTATGAATTGAACAATAGGCTTAAAGTATCCGTGTTATTACCAAACTCAATGCGCATATGTTTCATTTTCAGAAATGATCGCCCTTTGAATGTTGTCTTTGAAAACACACATATCACCTTACATTTTGACCTTGCAGTATACCTTATTTTTAACTAAGACTTATGGACAAATGCATCAATAGTTACAAGGCTTTCACCTTTATTTAACGCAGAATCAGAGAATGAGAATTGGTGTTTTGCATGTTTGAATATAATGCATACACTTTTTTCAAACTGTGAATCTGCAGGTCCCTTTAACTGATCAATAAAAGCAGCATTTTTAATGACCGTAAATATTTCCAATTGTGGACTGTTATGATCCACTTAAGAACATTAAATAACATAATGTGTTGCGGTATCTAGTGTCATCGGTAAACATTGCATTTACCAATAGTTCAGCTAAAACTTTTATTTAACCAGTTAAGGTGTGCACTTTAACCAATAAAACATTACATCGGACATGCATAATCGTAATATAATATTTCAAACTTTGTAATTTCTTCGTATGTACCATTATCACTTTATAAATTTGAACTCTATTAAAACAGGTACCTAAAAAAACCTGTAAAATACTATTTTTTATGTTACACTCAAAGTTGGATTGAATTTGATTATTCTTTATGTTGGGGTACAAACTGTGTTTGTTTATTACATGTACTATGTTTCCGACAGTTTAAATAGTATAAGGCACACTTATCTTTCTCGGGTGTAAGCAACGGACAATGTAGATCATACTGAACATACGATTAAGTTTGGGAAACATATGTGCTTGTTTTTCTTTAATATGTTCATCTCCCCCAAAAAGTTATATTAAGAATCCCATCATTTAAACCATAGAGGAATAATGATACAATTAATTTTCTTAATACGTCGGAAGAAGTCGTCAATGTCAGTGAATTCTTTTTCGTAACTATAGAATGCAAAAAAAAAGATTTAACAATCCTGTCAAACACTGGCCAGGCACAATCGTCTATTTTCTCCTGTAAAATATCCATCTAAAGTTCTTTTGCTGGAACTTGCACCGATACTGTCGCGAATACAATCTCCAGTGTTCTCTCCACTAAACAAATGATCGCCTCCTCAAAAGCGTTTGCAGATCCACTTATGCAAGAGCTTTGTTTGAACCTTATAGACTAAATGCATAATTATCAATTTATTATTAAAAATCATCGAACCGAATCTGCTCGATTCTGTTTTATATCGAGCCTGTAATTGCTCCTAGAAAATTGCACAATTAGTATAAAAGTTACAATTGAAGCGAATACTTCTTCCTGTGTTTGAACCCCGAATACACTTTTGATGACGAAATGCTAAATAATACTATAATTAATACAAAAGTATTATGCAATTTATTAATATAATCGATAAACATAACACAAGAGCATCTTCATGAACAACGATCACCAAACTGTACATACCATTATTGTTACACACTTCACTCTTCAAACACAGATCCTGAAACAGAATAAACCATGATGTTTTCTTATACTTCGAAAAGACGACCGTTTTACATATCATCATCGAACAAGCAGACGACAACCATGCCTTTTATGATCAGAAATATGCTGCATGTTCTACTCAATTATGTACGGATAAATATTGCTTGGACGATGTACTCAAATACAGATTGGTTGGACAGTGCACTTGTTTATAAAATAGTGATTTGGAAAAGTTCAAGACCTTTGAGCGAAACGTAATATATATGTGCATAGAGAGTTATGATTCATGTATTTACATTCATAGATGCCACAGCTTTACATAATGGGTTCCTAATTTGGTAGATAAACTACAAAAGAGACAGTGCACGATTTTTTTCAACATTTGTGCAAGCTTTTAGGCCGAAACGGACACGGGTACTTGTGCAATTCATTCTTCAAGTGTTTATTTGTATTTCTCCGAAATATTACCTTAAACCGATGAGATCCGCCGCCATTTTGATCGTCCATCGTACAGACACAGTAACAGGGTTTATTCCCGCTGCATTATGTGTTTGTTGTCGAAGACTGCACAGTTTTAATCTAATATATGTAATCAGTTACCAAGGCCGACTAATTGAACTTATTAAACATGTTTGTTGGCATATTTGGCACATATTACTTTCGAGACGAAATCATGATAAGAGACTGATCATAAGGAGTGTGGAAAAAGATTGATGATAATTTCATTGTGTAACCCTATCCGGAAAGTTTGGTGCTATGAAATTGTCCCGATATACAATGTAGTGCCCTTATAATATTAAATGGAGCGATGCTGAAAACAGTGACAAAGGACGTCAGTTAACATGTGTTGTTGATTGTATTTTACATTTGATAATTGCTTGAATTAGTTACTGTCGAATCAACACTGCTCCCTTTATGTGCTATAATTGCCAAATGAAATGTATATGGACAAAGGTGGCATCCTAATTTACTAGATTGGTTACATTTGCTATGAAACTTGTTATTTATGAGAAATGCAAGTATATAATACATGTATCGTATGCCCTATCATTAAAAGATGGCACCTGCGCCCACATTGTATTTTATAGAATGTTTTGTTAGTTGGCAACTGCAAACGGCTTTGGTGCAAACGCAATGCAACGTGCGTATTTTGCCACTTAAATACAACGAGTACATGACTTAGACATACGTTTAAAAAATGCTTATAAATGCTTAAGTTCGAGTTATCGTCAGTGACCTTACATTTGATTGCATATACGATACTGCATCAAGGTTCCGGGTATTTCGTTACTAAATCTTTATTTAATTCCTAGATATGATACACTTAACATAAACTCATATAATCCTTTTCCAGCGTTTAAAATGGTTCATACGGAACAACTTCGAAAATCGATCTGCTACTGTTTGAAATTACCGAATCATTAAAACTTTAATATTTATTCTGAAGAGAAATATGCACTTGTATTTGTACATAACAGAACATAATATTTTATTTACAGCTAATCGTCATAAACATATGTATACAATAACAGCATGCGTTTAAAGAAGTACAACAATGCATCATTGTGAAGAAATAAAAATACAACACACACTTCTTTTTAAAGCATAAAACGAAATGTTTCAATTATGGGAACTATGGGTTGGTTTTGTTTTGTTGTTACTAAATATGAATTTAAAGAATTCTTTGCCAAATAATGATCGTTAAGAAATATGAAATAAGTAAGTTTTGCAGAGCTGTAGGTCGGGCCGTCTTGGACTGTAAACCTTTTGTTTCTTCTTGTATATATACGTTTGTTTGCAGTGAGTTATTATTCACACAGTTCCACTATTTGAATGTATTTAAAGCAAGTATGGGCATTCTCTTTACAATTTACTGCATTCAATGTTTTGTAAAATGCATTTGTATTTACATTATATATGCCAATATGTCCATGTCACTCAAATCGCCCCTATTATATTTAAAACTTTTTTATCATGCGTTTTTTTTTCACACGTTAGCAAACAATACACGTCTAAAAAGGTTTTCACTCCATCGAACTTTATTCTACAAACTTGTTAACGTAAATCATCGAAGCTGTCTCACGCGATTTAACAAACCGGAATTCTGTAATTGGCATGTGCAATAAACCTCATTTGCAACTTCACGTGATTGGCAGGCCGTTGAAGAGTGTGTATTGATACAAGTGATTTTATTTTCAATTACTTAGTGACACTTGGGATAGTTTAAAGATGGATTCACATTCCAATAAGAACAATATAAAGAAGTGAAACTTCAGCTGCTGGAGCAGTATTGAAATCTTATTACAAAAAATTAGTTGGTCCTTTATTTATGGCAAGTGACCGATTGCCGAAACAGTACAAAACAGCACAATACAGCACAATACAAAACAACATAAACACAAATAAGAATAAAGCTGGGGTCACTAGAGCCATGGATGAGTAAGTAAGCGACGTCAGGAATCGGAAAAGAAGCTTACTGATTATGATTTAAAAGGAATTGTCTTATTCTAATAATTGTGTAAAACCTTTTCTTTTAAAAACTTCATGATTGCAAGTTTCCTCATTCCCAACGAACAAAATGGATTTACTGGATACTTGAACTGATATGGTTTATAACACAAGCAATATGCCTATCCTTTTTAGTTGGTATTTTACTAGTATATTCCTCGAACGTTTCACAAACACAAACTTAAATGTGTTGTTTTATGAAAATGTATACCATGTCAGAGATTAGTTAGTTCACGAATGACTAAATTCTAATCTCAAACTGTATATAGATGGTGTAGCTATAATTCTTGCATTCTTTGATAAACCCCATGTTCACTGAGAACTAGTAATAGTTGAACTGTATGTAATGGTTTACAATGTTCAGCATATCTATTCGTCGAAATTAACCCTCGAGAAACGCTTTTGTGTTGCTAAAAATGGTTTCTTTTACATTTTTACATGTTAAACTTTCTTTTCGGTCTGCAAATTATATTAGTTAATAGTATACTAAAGCTTGAAAAAACAAAAATATATATCCAATTGAAAAGTGTTTACTGTTAATCGCACAGCTTCGGTACCGTATTACCATACCGCAACATATCTAATTGTAAGAACTTTTGACTTTGGCAATTTATCTTTGGAGAAAAACGTTCGTATTTAAAGTAACTTCTTTCGAGAAACGTTTACATTAAGGCAGCCCCAAGTTATAATTGCAAATCAATGTTTTTGAAGTGGACCATAGGTAAAGCGACATTTATTGTCTATAATTACCATAATATTCCATGTTATTTAAATAGCTGAAGAAATAGCAATTATTTACCTGGAATTCATCGTCATAAGCCCATAATTTACATAATGTTTATGCAATTTTATCCTACAGTGTAACAGTGAACTTGAATAGGCATCTCTGTTGGGGTCGTTACCAATAAACATTATTTTCAATTTCCCGGAAACGATAACAATGTCGTCCTTATGTTTGTTCAATATCTGACTATATCAGACTAACTGAGATATCTTAGTACATCTGATTTCCCAAATATTACGAAATTATGTACATATAAAAGGCCTTTTGTTGCCATAAATGTTCACATTTATCAGAATTTAAAATTCCGGATCAATTCTCACAGAAATACCAAGTAGATTCAAATGATAACAAAAACTGAAATATTTAATATGTTGTGCTTGATTTAAAAAGAAATAGTTTAAATTTACTTCTAAAAATTCAACTTATCACTATCAAATATATTTAACTGATATACTAGTAATTGCTCTAACGAATGTCTGCCATTCAAAAAAAAACCCGCATATTAATCGTTGTAAGTTTCATATTGCTTAGCGGTTCATGCAACAGCGTGACTCTGTTCCTTAACATGATGTTTGGTTATTATAGGACTAAACACAAAAAAGGTAACATTTTAAAACTATTTTGCAACAAAAGAAGGCGCAGGAAAGTTGTTCGTTTTCATTTAATCGACATATTCTTTGTTTGTGCCGACCCTTAACTTTTTTAAAGATATATATCAGGTTGAGTTTGTGATTATTTCGCTACATTCGATTATAAATAGATAGATAGGTGTTTATTTCGATCCAATACGCCATATGAAGCACACGAGGACAATATCTTTTCACAAGAAATAAACAAAAGAAAACAATCGTTGACTAGATGCCGTTAATCGTGAATTCATATTTTGATAAAAAAAATATCTTAATTCTTTGTTTGAATAATGACAAGAATACTTCTTTATGTCCTACCACTTGTTGTACCCATACCTCTAAAAACCCTAAACTTGACAACAATAGATGCAACGAACTAACCCAGCTTTTTTTAGACGGTGTCAATTCAAAGTCATTTTTCATCATATTATATGTAAGTTTAATATACTTATTTTCTTTGCTTTCTATTATTTTAAACCAGTATTTAATTATTTTTAAATATCTACTTACAATAAGTTCTATTATATTGGCTTAATATCTTCTAGATAATTCAGAGAAAATTATCAACTTATTTTGCGGCCTTATTTCGACATGATATAATGTTAAGAATAGCAAACAATAAAAGTAAGACATGCCTCTATAATAACTGCAGCAAAATAGTTCTATTATTGAGATAAAGGACACAACATGATGCCTATTGAAGGATAATGACATTTGCTTTTAACTTGTTAGAAGCATGAATACGCAAATAACTGAAGTTAAAGTTAGTGGATCTGTATAGAAATAAAGGACGCTAAAGGATGCGAACTGAATGACTTGATCTTTAATTGTAACACATTTTAGCTATGTATTTATTTTATTTCATGCAACGCATAACATTTCCACAATTAACGTGGATATTACTATACCCGAATTCACGAGATTAAGAACCGCTTTGATAAATGACGGTGCATTCAACAGGTTACACAGCATTTTGTTTATTTCCATGACGTCTGACACTATAATATATAGAGGATAGTTGTTCATATCAGTGTAAGATCGTTTGTTTTTTTCACGAGTGATCATAGAAAATATTATTTTTCTATGATCACGAGTGAAATAGCAAACGATCTTACACTGACATAAACACATTTTCTGTTTCTTTTATACCCCTTTTTCAAGAAAATAATTAATAATAATTTCCCTTTCGCTGAAAAGTGACCCTCTCTCCCGTGGCGTGCCTCAATACATTGAAATGACGTCATTTTGTTGACGAAATGACGTCATTATTCCAGGGAAATTCTTCAGTTAAACACTTTAACAATGTAAATAAACGGTAGAAAAAGCATATAATTGAAAGGAAATGTGTTGGATTCGGTGGAATATCGATTTTATTTCACTCGTGATCATAGAAAAATATAAACAAGGATATAAACAAGGGAAGTACATCTTGATATGATAATCTAAAAATAGAAAAAGGAATTCCGAAAATTTGTTCTTTCCACCGGTGAAAAGAACAATTTTGTTATTTTCACTGCAGTTATTTCACTGCAGAAATGTCATATTTTATCATTAGGTGTAACAGATATTAAGTTATTTGCGTTATATCATTTTTAATTTTTTAAGAAGAAATATATGAAATGCCTTGATAAAATGCATAATTTACAAATAATACGTTGTTAATTTTTTTTTATATTTAAGTTGATAAGTGAACTGTGTAAAAGTAATCATATAATAATTCTGGAAGATTATTCAAACGCTTATATGATTTAATAAAAACACAATGCCAACTGAGTTCTGTTAATGTTAACAACAAATGAAGCAGATATACATAATTTAATTGCCTATTGAATACACAAATTGTTTTATTGTTTAGACTGTTTAGATTGTAAATTGTAAGATTTAGCCCCACAACAATACTAATCACGTCTGGATAGTTATTACAATTAGCTAATATTTCAAAATCCGAACTCAACCATACCACACGATGTGCGTCGTTGACAGGTTGTAATGAATATGGTTTGCATCTGAATTGAACAACAAAACTCAGACGTTCGACATTGTCTTATCAGATTGTCAAGTGTACATAAAACATCGCAATTAGTTCCAGGAATAGCACTGACGATCTCGGCTGTTGAATCAATTGATTATGTTATCTACCCGGGTACAAAAACGGTCCGTTGGTTACATGCATTTAAATGAATGCGCGAAGATTGTTATAGCAAAATTACATACATCAACGGGTACATTGACGTTTTGTGTAACATTTGCATAAAATTCAAATAACGTTAGAAGGTCCGGAAAGAGCAATTAACTCCAACATTGCATTGTGCCATGTGTCAATTACGCATATCGATTGCAATTAAAACATTGTAAAACAATAGCCCAAACTACCAGACGTATCCTTGCTGCTATGTAACATCTTTTGAATTGATGTATTGATGTTGTTTGTGTTTTGATAGTATATGTATCATATACTTACCTCATAAGGTATGCCTTAGTGTGTATGTGTGCAGATAAGTATATTTATGTTACGAAACGTATAACTGAATTAACTTCCGTCATATTTATTTTGATTTAGTTAATTTGTTTTGCCATTTTGAGCATTTTTATCAGAATGTTGAATTCTTTCTAAGCAAAATTCATGTGATGTTACATCGTAAATGTTTATGCTTATTGTACATGCCGATTCCCAAAGTAGATGTACAGAGTGGTAGACACTTTTATATCTCTAAGTACATCATGTACACCAATTTCGCACATACAGAACATGAACTTAGCAATTTAAACCTGTTGTTGTCCTGTTTAATATCACATTTATCATATTTTTCGGTAAGGCTGCTGTGATTTGGATGATGATATTTTCTCGAATTGGTGGGAACAAACGCAATGCAGCGTATTATATTCATCACACAATCAATTTAACTAATAGCACACATGTGAAATATGTAATAATAAGGCAGTAACAAATAGCGTCATTATATTTTGACTGTTTGTTTCAGACAACCAACATGCTTATATAAGGAATAATATATACGCATGTTTATGCCTGTGTCCATTTCGTTTTTTATCTTAACTATTTTGTGTGTGACTAAACAAGTAAATTGAATACAGTACAAGCAATTTTTCTGGTTCAATATTAAAGTATTATATTTCAGCAATTTTTTAAGAACATGACAATGACAAGTACCAATAAAGTTGATTTGATGCTGAACCGTTCTGCACGTGTCAGGGCTATCTGATTTCGTTTTGCAACCAAAGAGAAGAGAATACTATTTGTTTCGTTTCTTGGGCCTGATATTACGTGATTAAAGTCATTTTGAATATAAGACGAGGCTCTAGAAGTCTCCTACATCAAATGTCAGACACATGTTTCACTGGGAAATGTAAACATTAAAACGGAAACTGTTTGAGTCGTCAAAATATAGGTTACACATGCGCAAATAAATTCATATGTTTTTCTTTATAAAATGGTTGTGGTCAGTTTTTGACAATACTTGTGATGTCTTGAACGTGAAGTTATTGGACGATATTGGACCGCGCATGCGATAATGGGTCTGATACCATATGCAGCAATCTTGGCTCCACTCTTTCCGCTTATGAGACCACGAAACCTTGGGTTACTTTATATCGGAAAGGGTAGCTCCTGACCAGACTGCACGGATGCGCATACTGATCTGGAGCTACCCTGGCCGGAGAGTGCTTAAGACCCATTTTTGGAATACGCGGATTTTGTTCCCTTTAAATGTGTGTTTTCACTGTTCAGTTTCGGTGCATCTAATAAGTTTCATTATATAGCATATCTTTAATAACAGTAACATTAACTTACTCTTTAACAATGAATTTTCTCGAACAACATATTCTTCACGACCTAAGAAAAAAAAGTAACAATGCACACATAATGATATTGGTACTTTTGTCTATGACTACCTTTGTGGTTGATTACTGATTGTTTGTTCATTTTAATACGAACACAATGACTAAACTGCATGCTTATTAAAATTGTCAAGAGACATGTATCATATTATATGTTAGCGTTGTCAGAACGAAATTCAAGACGTCCCATTTAAAGATGAGAAGTTCGCCATATGTTCTGCAATTGTTGCTGTGGATATAATACGTGTATTTCAAATCTCGCGATTTATCGTTGTGATGGTGTCGGATAGAAACCAATTGTTTCATACCGAACACGATCCTATCAACCCATAAGGACAACTTTTGTACTGAAATGTTAACACGTGTGGTAATTTGTTATCGTATTCAATCTTGTTTAACAGTTCAACATCATTTACTCGATTATGGGTTTGTGAGATGTTAGCTACTGCAAATGACATACATTCTGAGAATTAAAAACTAAAATGAAATATGTAATGCGTATAAACATGATGGTTAAATGATATATATCAACTATTTGTATTTGCATCACATAGTTCATTGAATTTAGTATTTTAACGTAATTATGGAACTGATGTGACATCATTGCTGGGGGATTAAAGCATTTTATACGTTGCGTGCGAATAAATTGTATAATATGAAAAATATCACTAAATCTGTGTCATAAACTTAATTCTACTTTCGTTCGCACAATGAAATACATTTATAAGTCAACCTATATAACTTGCATTCTCTATACAGCTCGCGCTCCTGGGAATTTTGAAGCAATTTAAGAAAAGTGAAATAACATTTAAATTAGATTAAATGAGTGAGACGGTGTTTGTTTATTAATATTTCAATCATCGGTGGGTTTTATTAAGATTAATTAAACATTTCGTTATTTTATCCGTGTATAATCTCTTTTTAGACATGTTATTCATTTTTCATTAACTTAAAGAGTATATAGGTCATCAGTATATATCGCCGATGAAACACATGACGTTATTTATGACATATGATTAAACGGAATTGTTAAGTTTATCAAATTCATTTTTGGTATCAGATGAGTTTTCTTACGCTGTCCAAAAAAACTACGGTATTATCTATTCGCAAGATTTATTTTAATGCCGAAAGTCTCTATTTTGGTTTTGCTTGTTTTGGTTTTAGTCATTCGTCTTGATGACCATATCTTTATATATATTTTACATCCATTTATTTTTTAACGAAAATAAATGTAGTTTGCTTTTTTTAAAGCGATAAAGATGCATGGCTGATATATTATTAAACTGTTTGAAAAATTGGTTGAAAAGGATAATGTTCTGTTTACAGTTCAGCTTATTGAATATCACGGAAAATGAATAGCTTCGTTGAACTGATTTAATGGTTGTTTGCTTCCATAGAAATTAGTGTATTATATTTATAACGGATTCATCATGCGCTAATCGACAATATTGAACTACCGTCTATTCAGATTTCCACTTCACCGAATGTAAACATACACATGTTTAAGCATTATGCAACATATCTGTCTCAGGAAATGACAACAATAGGAATTGCATAATTGACACGTGCAGCAAGCGTATTTTACAATTCACGTAATTGACAGCCCCGTGTTCACTGTGCATTGATACATGTATTTTAGTTAATACGCGTTCACTTGGTGGACATAAATCTTCAGTATCGTTCAAATGACAGGACATCGCGATGAGTATCAGAAACAATATTGACCTGAAATATCTGTTGTGTAAAATGACCCCATGTTGTGAACGGCAACATATACCGTTTGTTGAAACAGTCCGACGCAACGTAACATTAAAGAGAAACTAGGAAATAGATGACTTAAGAGGATGTGTTTCATGAAATTAAATATTTATTATCTGCAAAATTGATTGCCATAGTAATAGACTAAATTGTATTTAGATACTTTGACCAACATTTTCTTGGAAGAAGTTCTTATTATTTTATAACATTGAATGCAAACACAAGGCATCATCACGATTCTCTTAATGCAGAGTCATGTTTGAGTTGTATCAAATATGAGACTATATATGACTATACAAAAAAAGTTGTCGTTTGTAATTTAAGAGATGCCTTACTCAAATCGTTATATATAAATCAATGTTAGCTGCATAGAGAGCAAGTCAATTAATCTCATAAAGTATACTTAATTTTGATGTTGTTTCAACAGATCAAGAGACATCAGGTGTGCTAGGAATTCATCGTTATTTGCACAATGCCCTCGTCCAGGTTAATGTGCTGAACANCTTTTTTTAAAAAAAAATCCCTTTTTTTTTTTTTTTTTTTTTTTTTTTAAATATGTTTGATTAGTTGTTTAGTGTCACAAGAAGCAGTCTTAACGAAATACGTTCGAGTTTATTGTAAAAACAGGCCGAAGTTGTGTGAGAGTAACGGAAATATCAACACGGTCAACCTAAAGTATAAGCCTCGTGTAGTGTAAAAATTTTCATAACCCTCAAAAGGTTAATAATAATTTTATTAAGGTTATACTGTATTGTTAGTTAAATTGGTTGTTAAAAAGATATTGTTTTAAATATCACTCTACCATAAAAGTTTATTCCATGAACATTAAAATTTACATCAAACGCAATAACCAATCATTAAAATTAGTATACATTCAAAGAAACAATTCAAAGCTACACAATGTGACTGGGATAACTTATGTTATGTAATTAAATGTTGATTTTGTAGAATATACTTAGCTATTAATTCGTTTTAAGAGTGGAGTAAGACAGGCCAATTATATCGAAAAATGACTGAAATTTTCTGTTTTATCAATAACGTTACAATTAGTTATATGGCTGCTTGGGTGGGTTCAACAATAAGAGTCTTGAAGCTATTTCCGAATCTATCCAGTTAATGTTGATGGTTTCCGAAGTGTTACCGCTGAACCGTTTGTGATATCCGAGGGTGTAAAAGGGGACAACCCATCTTTAAGGTTTATTAAAAATACACATAGGAGCACGACAGAGGGCTATCCGAAGCTATCCAGTCAATTTTGATGGGTTACGAATTTTTACCGATGAACCGTTTGTGATATCAGAAGATGTAAAAGGTGCCCACTTATCTTTAACATTTATTAAGAACACACATAGGAGTACAATTAGCCTGAACCGTTGCTGTGCTTTATGGTTGTGTCTGTCCACAAGGACGTTAGATTCGCTACGTAATAAATTTGTAATAATGTAATATTTATGGTAGAAAATACCTTCATGGAATGTTACTTATTGATTGCCCATGGGTTTAGGACTTGCTGTTTGTTAGCGTCTTAATGACCTGTAAATAGATCTAGCTTGATTCATTTAAAAGTGCGTGGATATATCAAAGCAATGGCATATTCTTATCTCGAAAAAAATTAATACAGTTTACACCTATTTTATTGCTACTTACATTACATCTTACAAGACCATAGCTTACAACCCGGCATTATAATCTTACAATATAATAGGCTTACAACCCTGATTAACAAACAAACAATGTTTTACCCCTTAACTGTTACCGAAATTCGTGGTTCTGCCCCTTTACACAATATTTTCTATAAACGGGCTATCAGTGTGATTTCTATGATCATCGGGCAATGTTTAATAAATTTTGAATCACAAAGTAACCTCTATCAGGTGTATGTATCACGGTGCATAACCATATCGGTCCCCCCTCTCGGATGAAACGCTAAATAGGTACCCCTCTCGGATGCGGTACCGGTCATTCTCGGATAAAAAACATAGTTCTGTGTTGATGGTCATCCGCAAAACAACCATTTATTGTTTAAAAGGGACACGGATCATTCAAAGTAAGTACTGCACGGAACAATAGAACCATTCTGCTTTGTAGTTATATGTTTATTTTCTTTGCTTCGTTAGTGATTACTTATATATAAGCGACACAGTCGAGGGATTTCCGGTTATTGAATATGAGTTTTAGTATTGTTAACTGTTTTTTGCGTGTATAATGCAAACATCTGATCGCCTGGATTAAATAAGTTGTGTACAATAATGGTAGATATGGTTTAAAACGAGAACAGACCCTCAACATTGTCAAAATATTGAAAATTTGTCTACTTTCTGTTTGTATGAAGCACGGGTATCCATCTCCAATATGTGATTATACCCTGACAGGCAACCTCTCGGATGGAGTTGGTCTACTATTGCTTTAATACAATTAAAAAAACTCTTGAAAACCCAAACTGATAATTCGTTTTAAAAATAAAATATTGAATGATTACTGTTCAATTTGGATTTGAATTATAACAAATGTTTAAGCATTTATAAACTTTAGCTAGTCATTGTACCATATAATTGAAGGTTTTAGGTGATACACATCAAAATCTGCAAAACAGGCTTTGACATTTTTCATACGAGAGGGGGGCCGATATGGTTATGCACCGTGTGTATATGAATTATACTGCTGGTGAAGTTGAAGCTTCTTCGTCTGTGTCTCTACTGAAACGACATATTGAACATATGGATCTCATAACCCATGTTTATATTTTATGGAATGTTCGTTGTTTTCTATATCAATTTCCGTTGGACAGCTGCGTTTCAAATGACAAATACAAACGCAACTGATGTGATTGTGAACGATTACCGGTATGCACGCGACTTGACTATCGTATTACATCTTACAACCAGAAAAAGGAAGTAGATACCACTGTCATAGTATCCGGCGCTCGATAGCGGAAGATTGAAATATCATCTAAAACGGTGGTTCTCTAAGATTATTAGGGAAGCGGAAACTATTCGAGCCAGCAATAATAGCTACTTTAATATTCACTTTGAAGATTGCCGAAACATCAATACAAAACAATGCCGAACACAATTCTAGTAATAAACTGACAACATACCTAAAGAAAAACTGCTAAACTAAAAAAATCTTTGTATTTAACAATCAATTCATTATAAAATGTACCCAGATTGGTCCAGCTTTCCACACTGCCCCTTTTTAGCAGCAATATAAAACATTTATTTTAAAGATATTTTTGTAAACTGCACAGTTCACAAGTTTTGTTTAACAGTTTTAAATAAAAAAGTTGAATACAATAATATAACTACAGCTTACTACTACTGCAAATTATCAACCTCTTGCTAATTGTCTCAAATGTATTCTGTTATAACCTGTTATTGGAATCGATTAGCTTTGGCGTTTGGCAATAAAGTAATCTTGATCTTATCGATAACACGGTTATTTAAGCAAGCGAGCCCCTCCTGTTTGGCCTGTGAGAAACGATGCTTATATATCAATTTTGTTGAAACGTGTTGTTCAATTATCCCCCAACGTAAATACCAATTCTTTTTGTGTTCGCAAGTCTACGTAGATATTTCATACTCAACAATTTTGATGTGCGGATATATTACATACACTCCAGACTGATTAAAAATAATGGATGATTATCCATTCGTCGTGGATTTACAACGTCTGCAAAGACAAGGTTCCATCTCTCTAGAATTGCTTCAGTCCCGTAACCCGTACACAAATGTAAAAGATTATTATCGCATTACGATGCATACGTTACATTCATTACATACGTAGATTAAATCAATCTCGTAAAAGAACTACGTAGCTATTAATTGAATACTTGTAATATATTTGCATCAACCTCCCATATTAAAATATTGTAGTTATCATAAAAAACAGTGAATATGTGTGCATTTTGAGAGCTACCGCTACACAATGAGCAGTCTTGAACAATTTGGTATATTATATTATTTATACAATGACCTTCACACTTTTATTTCAAAAACAAAAAATAAAACAGTTTCCAAAAATATAGCGTTATATATAGCACGATTTAATTTTCATAAAACACTGTACTACGAAATAGTTTCGAATATGTCATAGATTGATGCTTTGCACAAAATTCTTTCAGGATGCGCAAATATTGACTTCTCATGTATTAACAGGTTTGTTTGACTATATGTTTACTGTACATGACCATATCTGAGATATCATTGGAACTAATGACCTAGGCAAGTAACCATCTTTTGACGACATATACATGGTGGGCACGTTACTTTCAGAGTAGTTCAATATTTTATACACATTTTTTGTCATTGTATTGCAGCTGTAAAAATGCTTCAATAACTGCCTTGCGTGCATGTGACAATATTATGCGAAGAAAAAAAAACAAGATCATAGACAGCCTTCAGTAGGAGTGTGAAAACATATTGATTATAATTGTCTTGTGTAACTCTACCCAAAAAGTCCGGTTCCAATAAAATAGTCCCGGTAGTGTTCCTCAACAATCTTGTCACGGAATAATGATTGTAACAGAAACACCAGATGCCAGGAAACATGATTTGTTGTTTGCATTTGTTAATTGCTTGTATTAATTACTGCATAATCAATGCCGCTCTCTAACGTATCGTCAATGCCAAATGTAATGGAAATGCACAATAGGTGTTATTGAACTTCACTCAAATACGCTCGTTTGGCTGTATTTGCAGTGCACAAAGGTCATTTATGAGTTATACAATTATTGTGTATGTTTTTTGATACCGACCGTCATGATATTTGTAGAAGATGGCGGAGTCTGTTTTAGTGGACTGGTTTATAAAACTATAAAGGACCACAGCTAGTTCATAGTTTCTGTTTGCTATAATTTGGATATGGTTCAAAATCATGTTCGTATAACACAGAGTTAAGATTATATATTTTGTTGTTTTAAAATTAAATTAATATGGAATACATAAATGTAAAATCCCCCGTGTCTTTGTTGAACGTTTGTTCCCTTTTTATATGGAAGCTGAGATGATAATAGTTTGTAAATGGCGTGTGGAGATGAGACAAATTAGAATTCAAATGTGATCGTTTTCTCGTAAACTATGTTTTATACAGAAGCCATCTGAGCTCTTTTGGTTTATTTCAAACAACAGAGTCAGCAATTTTCAAGTATCAAAAGGGAATCATGCTTTTTCATCAACATTTTTCATGTGTTTATTACATAACACTTTTATTAGATTGGTAAGAGCAGGTTACTGATTTCTCTTTTTTGTTGTTGTTGTTTTGTTTACATGAAATGTGCGACGTGTTCAACTGTATTTCAGCCATTTAACCGCGCTCTAGTTACTTTCTCTCTGATTACTGTACAAGTTTAGCCTATACAAGCGGAATTACAGTACACAGTGGCTTTTTTTACATGTCACTGAAGCAGCCTTGCAGAGACAAGGCAAGGCGGTCAGAGTTAGTTTGAGCGCGTACATATGCAATTGACTCGCAGCGACCCTACACGAATCAGCGGTACCGAAAAATGACAGAGAAAAAATAAATCATAAATTACACAAGTGTAAATAAAGATTAACTTCAAACTATTAAGATTCGAATTAAAAGCAATTTACGAACATATTAGTTCTATTTCCTTTTAAGTAATCAACATTGAATATTCACCACTAGAGCCTGGAAAATAGAGTGATCTCACTAATATCAAACTGATATTTCAGCGCTCTACCAACTGAGCTAACAGTGGTAGTGACGACGGCATTGTACTCATTTACACTATGTGAATCAAGTGACCAATCATAACCGTGCAAGTGTTGAAATCTAATACTTATAACATGTAGGGAGAACACATATGTCACTGTTAACCGGGGCATTAGAGTCGATACATCTTTTTACATGGTTAACATGTGATATGTACCTTTTTAACTTAATTGAGGTGACGAGTTAATCCATGTAGACAATTCAATGCATAATGTTTTATACTGTTCGGTATTTAATAATTGACGAAGTTTAAGATTGTTAAACACGGATTATTTTCATGTTTGTTAAAAAATAATGTTATGATTTTATACTTGAATAAATACAACGCACTTGTATATAGTGTGGGATATAACATAGCATTGTTTCGTCGTTCTTCGTAGTACGATTGTTTTGTCATATTAATGCAACTGCATATGCACGAGGAATGTACTGACACTGAACGCGTAGCTTATGAGTGGCAACGAATGTGAATATGACGCCTTGTGTTTAAACATCAACATTGTTTATAAATTATTTATAGCCAAAGGAGCCGTATGAACATAACATGTTATATTTCATTGTTTCGATTCATATTCTTGAGTTGAAAAGTTATATTCATGGGAATTTAACTTGATATGGTTTCTACTTTCTATGATCATGATGATGTTAAGGCATACATATAGGATCTGACATGAGTTGTCATATCATACCATATTTTATTAAACGATTTCAGGAAATGTGTTAGTAAGCGAGCCTTCGGCGAGCTTTCTAGCGAATTTCCTGAACAAGTTTAAAAAAATATAGTATGATATGACAACGAGTGTCAGATCTTTTTTATCACATGCTTTTAAACTAAATACAATTCATATTGACCAAACAAATGCTGATAGATCTAAAAGTAGTTTACTATCGTGACGTCATTTCATGTTGACGACGTCATTTCACCAAAATAAAGCCATGTGATTGGTTAGTTATTGATTCTGTAGCCAATGAAAACGCTTAAAATGTTCTATTATACATGTGTAATATAAAAANATCAACATTTTTCATGTGTTTATTACATAACACTTTTATTAGATTGGTAAGAGCAGGTTACTGATTTCTCTTTTTTGTTGTTGTTGTTTTGTTTACATGAAATGTGCGACGTGTTCAACTGTATTTCAGCCATTTAACCGCGCTCTAGTTACTTTCTCTCTGATTACTGTACAAGTTTAGCCTATACAAGCGGAATTACAGTACACAGTGGCTTTTTTTACATGTCACTGAAGCAGCCTTGCAGAGACAAGGCAAGGCGGTCAGAGTTAGTTTGAGCGCGTACATATGCAATTGACTCGCAGCGACCCTACACGAATCAGCGGTACCGAAAAATGACAGAGAAAAAATAAATCATAAATTACACAAGTGTAAATAAAGATTAACTTCAAACTATTAAGATTCGAATTAAAAGCAATTTACGAACATATTAGTTCTATTTCCTTTTAAGTAATCAACATTGAATATTCACCACTAGAGCCTGGAAAATAGAGTGATCTCACTAATATCAAACTGATATTTCAGCGCTCTACCAACTGAGCTAACAGTGGTAGTGACGACGGCATTGTACTCATTTACACTATGTGAATCAAGTGACCAATCATAACCGTGCAAGTGTTGAAATCTAATACTTATAACATGTAGGGAGAACACATATGTCACTGTTAACCGGGGCATTAGAGTCGATACATCTTTTTACATGGTTAACATGTGATATGTACCTTTTTAACTTAATTGAGGTGACGAGTTAATCCATGTAGACAATTCAATGCATAATGTTTTATACTGTTCGGTATTTAATAATTGACGAAGTTTAAGATTGTTAAACACGGATTATTTTCATGTTTGTTAAAAAATAATGTTATGATTTTATACTTGAATAAATACAACGCACTTGTATATAGTGTGGGATATAACATAGCATTGTTTCGTCGTTCTTCGTTGTACGATTGTTTTGTCATATTAATGCAACTGCATATGCACGAGGAATGTACTGACACTGAACGCGTAGCTTATGAGTGGCAACGAATGTGAATATGACGCCTTGTGTTTAAACATCAACATTGTTTATAAATTATTTATAGCCAAAGGAGCCGTATGAACATAACATGTTATATTTCATTGTTTCGATTCATATTCTTGAGTTGAAAAGTTATATTCATGGGAATTTAACTTGATATGGTTTCTACTTTCTATGATCATGATGATGTTAAGGCATACATATAGGATCTGACATGAGTTGTCATATCATACCATATTTTATTAAACGATTTCAGGAATNTTTTAAACTAAATACAATACATCTTAATTGACCAAACAAATGCTGATAGATCTAAAAGTTGTTTACTATCGTGACGTCATTTCATGTTGACGACGTCATTTCACCAAAATAAAGCCATGCGATTGGTTAGTTATTGATTCTGTAGCCAATGAAAACGCTTAAAAATGTTCTTTTACACATGTGTTATATAAAAACAATACGTAATGTCTGTGTTACATTGAAAACGAGGTATAGCATGTGATAAACATAGACTCGGAATGTTTTCTTGATAACAATATTGAGCCGGTAACGACAAACAACTATCGGTCAATAATTTATAGTCGTATCAATATTTAGCGTAAAACAACGACTTATTCTCATATTGACATTAAATATTTATATTTAATTGATAGACATGGTATTGTACAAGAGTTATGTTTTCTTTAGAATACATTTCATCGTATTATTTACTTCGTCATCAGCTTATGTTTAACAATGTACGCACTTCGTACTATGAATCGTGTTAATTATCTGGTTTCATGAAAATTACTAAACAATTTACAAATAGCTTGCAGAAAATAATGCTCGCAGGCTTACTATCTTACAAGCCGACCGACCGACCGACCGACCATCCGACCGACCGACCGACCGACCGACCGATGGACCGACCGACCAACCAACCAAATATTCGACATGGTGTCTCTAGTATACCCCATTTCAAACTTTGTATGCGATGTTTTAAAAATAAATTTACCCATGTTATGTCTCAAACAGGATTGAACTTATTGCCTTATGAATAGGTATTATACTATGTGTGAAGTTTAAGCTTCTAGATATATGCCTTTTGTAAACGACATATTGAACATATAGATAGTATTGCGTACATAACAATATTTCCTGTACACTGTTTATTCTTTATTATTATTAATAAATTGATTGTTCCATAACGTAATATATTTGATTTCTTTCTATTTAATAAGTATGACCATTTGCAAATTAAAAACACGTTTCAGACTAATTGAATTGTAAATAATCTACCCTAACAAATATGATGTGAACACAGTTATTCTTCTTTAGTATATTTAATCAATTTCTGAAACTTTATCAACTCAAACATACCATGAAATTGACTTGCAGACATGCAGCAAAATGTAGACTTAATTTACATAATAATTACACGAGCAAATAGAAAGTACTGTTGTCTGTTATAAGTAACACGCACTCAAAAAGATTATAAATCTAAGTTCAGGGTGTAGCACCAACTTTGTGTAAGAAAAACAGTGAACTTGGTTCTGTAGTCCATAATCATATAATTACTTAGGCGTTGTTTTATAACTGCCGAAATAAATCACATTATCACTTAAACACATTGTTTTGATTACTTGTTCATATGGTTCGTTACAATGATCCCCGTTGTATTGATTTGTGTGTGTGTTTGTCGTGTACTTTTTTCAGACTTGTTGGCAACCAGTCACTTGAAATAATAAAGGGCTTGTCGATAAAATGGGTGATGAGATTTCTTTCCTGCTGGTGCAACCTGATTTCTACTTTGTTTATATTTAACTTACATTACAAAACGCGCTATTTGCAGAGCCTTAATTCACGTGCAACTTCCTGTTATTTACTTGTATCATATTTGTACATGCCATTTGCTGAATTAATACATTAACATTGAAATTCGAGAAGCATTATCATAAGAAAAGTTCTTGTTATATTCGGCAAGTCTTTAATTACCGGCAAGTAACCAATTGCCTTATATACAACATAAGACAATATTCAACTAAACAGTAAACAGAAAACCCCCTCTAAATTACATACTAAAAAAATACAAATAAATAGAAAAACACGTAGATTATAATTATACTCAACAACCCTTTCATAATATCTTTTTGGAAGTGATCTAATCAGGTTTAAATCCAGTTTTCTGTCTATTTGGGATTGGACAAAAGTTGGGTGTCAGCCAGTCATATATAACTCGTCATAGTTTGTTGGGGACGTGTTGTTTCATTATCTCCATTTCAGTGCAAATATAAATTCTGTTCAACGTTAGCAATTCTACATACCATACGTCATAGTCAACACATTTGAGGTAAGGATTGATAAATGCGCTCCAGACTGATGGCTTAGTTTACAATGGTTTATGATTGTAAATTCATCTTGGATTTGCGACGTCTAAGACACGGGTCCATTCGTCACTAACTCTAGAATTGTTTTTGTCTCGCCATCCGTAAACTGTAAACATATGTCAAGAATACAATCGTCTATTACATAAGTCGATTATCCCAATCTCGTTAAATATCAAGTTGCGATTTTCATTTATTTCGTTATATACGTTTTATTCTCACCTTCGTAAATTACAAAATGAAAAACAATGAATTTGTTTGCTTTTTTAGACATACCAAATAAGCATTGTAGATAAATATGTGGCATTATATGATGTATAAATATTCACTTTAATTGCAAACAGAGGTTTCCAAATCTGCATTTACATAGCTATTGCGTTAAATGTAGAAATTTCTTTATCAAACACTTTATCATGACAAAGCTTCGAATTTGTTATAGATGTTCTAGGCAATCTTAATTAAACATGCGCAAACAATGAGTTCTAGGTTTTTTCAAAAGAAGAGAATTGTGCTGATGTTATTTTCAGGTTCACCAGATTGACTTCATATTTACCATACATGATCGCATGTGAGATAAATTTCGAAAAAATAACTTGGCAAGATTCCCCCCCCCCAATGGACATATACATGGTGTGCCCGTTTTTCAAAGTCATTACATTTCTTTTAAGAAGTATTTTCCGTTGCGCAACAGATGTGTACAGCGCTTCTATAACTGCATTGCGCGCGTGTAACAATATTATACGAAGAAACAAAAACAAAGTTAAAGACGCATTCATTTGGAATGTGCAATAATAATAACTTTGTTTAACCCTATCCAGACAGTCCGGTTAAAAAAAAAAATCCCGGCAGAGTGACCAACACTGTTATTACGGAAATTGTTACAGGGACACCAGATGACAGAAAACATGATTTGTTTGCATTGTATTACATAAATAATTGTCTCTTACAGTATTAATAACTGCATAATCAACAATGTTCTCTAACATCAAGGCCAAACGAATATGAACAATGGGCGTTTCTAAACTTCTTAAAAACAAGTTCCATTGGTTGTGTTTGCAATGCAAAAAAAAAAATAAAAAATTGTGAGATATGCATTTGTTTATCATTTACATTTTTATATAAATGTTAATAAAGGTCGTCCTAATTTTCTGTTACAGTAAATTTGATTAGCGTATGATCAAGGACCACTGCACGTTCATTGTACGTATTTGGCACTCGGATAATTGGAAACTGGTTCTGAATCGCATGTACTTATAAAATCGTGTTTTGATAATTTACTTTTTTGTTTGTTTTTAAATCGTTTGGAGTGCAAGGATGCAAAATACCTTTTCTTTGTTGAACGTTTTTTCACACACTTTAATGGAAGCTGAGATGATAATGGTTTCTAAATGGCGTTTGCAGAATAGACAAACTGCAATTTAAAAAAGATCGTGTTCGCTTAAACTATGTTTTATACAGAAGCCATCTGAGCTCGTTTGGTATTTATTTCAAAGAAAAAAGTCAGCAATAGTTAAGTATCAGTAGTATCATTTGGAAAACATGCTTTTTTTAAACAACATTTTGCAAATGCTTGAAACATGACCCTTTCAAATATCAACAAGGTAGAGACACGTTATTGTTTCATTTGAAATGTGAGCCATGTATAACTGTATTTCAACCATACAATTGCGGTCGGGTATCAGATTCGAAAATGTTAATTATATACAATAAACATTCCAAGGCATTTATAAAGTACGTTTATATGAAACAGCCTCGTGTTTGAAGCATTCAATTTCCATAGATTTCTCTCAAGCTGTAAAGTGTTTACCATACTTATATGTGCTGTATGATATCGTGTATTGCGTTTCCTATTTAAATGGTTAATATGTATTATTTTTAATAAAAATCTTTGTTAGCAATACCACATAAGCATTTAATCGAATATACTAAGTATATTTCTTGGCACATTAGTTAATTGAAATAGTGAGTTTTACCGTTATTTGTTTCGGTTATTGTATGTACCAAAACTGTCGCGGTTAATAAATGCATCCGAACACAAATACCACGCGAACACAAATGCGCACGACAACAGCGTGTTTGACATAGTAACGTCAACTTGTTGGACAGAGTAACGTCAAATCAAATGACGGATTCGCCACGCGCTATTCGACAATTTCGAACTACCGTCTATACAGATCTTCACTTCACCGAACGTTAATCTACATATGTGTTAGCATAAGGCTACATATCTGTCTCAGGCGAGGCCATCACTCGAAATTGCATAATTGACACGTGCATCAAGCGGAATTTGCAACTGCACGTGATTGACAGCCAGTTGTTCACTGTGAATTGGTACATGTATTCCATTTAATACGCGTTCACTTGGTGGAAAGCATAAATCTTCAGTATCATTGAAAGGAAATGACATCCCGATGAGGATCTGGAACAATATTGATCTTAACAATCAATTGTGTAAAATGACCCCATGTGTTGACGTAACACAACTTTAAAGAGAAACTAGGAAATAACTGATTTTGGACAAAGTGCTTCATGAAATAAAATATTTAATATTTGCAATGTTGATTGCCTTAGTAATGGACTTAACTGTATTAAGAGACTCTGACAAAAGTTTTCTTGGAAGAAGATTTTATTATTTCATAACATTGAATGCAAACACAAGACATCATCACGATTCGCTTAATGCAGAGTCATGTTTTAGTTGTATCTCATTGGATACTATATATGTCTATAAAAAATATTTTAGAGATGCCTTACTCAAATCTTAATAAATTAATCGATGTCATCTAAATTAAGAGTAAGTCAATCAATCTCACAAAATACAATTAAAAAGATGCTGTTTCCACAGACCAAGAGACGTCAAAGGTGTTCTAGGAAATCACCGATTTTTGCACAATGCCTTCGTCCAAATTGGGTTAATGTGCTGAACGATGACCCTTAAAATAGAAAAAAACGTCTATTTTTTGTATTTGTTTTGTGATTTGTTCAATGTTACATCGAGCAATGTTAACGAAATATGTTCGAGTTAATTGTAAAAACAGGCCGAAGTTTTGAAGAGTAACGGAAATATCAACCCGGTCAACCTAAAGTGTAAGCCTCATGTCGTGTAAAAACGTTCATTACCCTCAAAATGTTCATAATTGTTTACTGAAGGTACTAGTGTATCGTTATTTTAATTGGTAGTTGAACAGATATTGTTTTAAATATCACTATACCACAACAGTTTATTCCATGAACATTAAAATTTACATCAAACGCAATAACCAAGCATTAAATGTATTCTACATTTAAGGACACACGTACAAGCTACACATTTTCACTCGGACAACTTATGGAATATACTTTGATGTTATTTTTTAAGACTAGACTAAGATATAAATTCGTCAGTATATTTAAGCAAGAACTGGCAGATTATATCGTAGTATGACTGAAATTTTCTTTTTTATCAATAACACTACAAATAATAATCCGGCTGCTTGGGTGGATAGAACAATACGAGTCTATCCGAAGCTATCCAGTCGATGTCGATGGGTTCGTAATTGTTACCGATGAACAGCCCGGCATTATATCTTACAATATAACAGGTTACAACCATGATAAAAAAAAATCAAAGTTAAACCCCTGTTACCAAAAATCGCATTTTTGTCCCTTTACACAATATTTTATATAGACCATCTGTAATCGTGATTTGAATTATCATCGGCTTATGTTGGCTAATTTATGAATCACGTAGTAACAGGTATAGGTACTAAACTTAGTGTGAAGTTAACGCTTCTTCTTATGTGTCTCTGGTGAAACCACATATTGAACATATGGATCTCATATCACATGTTATTATTTTATGGAATATTCGTTCTGTGTTCTTTATCACTGTCCATTGGACAGCTGCATTTCAAATGACAAATACGAACACAACTGATGTGATTGTGAACGATTCTGCAGGCGACATGATTATCTTATTACATCTTACAACCAGAAACAGGAAGTAGATACCATTGCCAAAGTATCCGGCGTTCGATATGGGAGATTGAAATATCATCTCTAAACGTTGGTACTCTAAGGTTATTTCGGAAGCGGAAACTATTCGCGTCATCAATAATTGATACTTTAAAACGTATTCATTTTGAAGCTTGCCGAAACAAGAAACACAAAAAGACAAACTACAAGTTTGGTTATAAATCGGCTACATACCTAAAGAACAGCTGGAAAACTAGACAATTATTTGTACGCATCACTGTATTATAATGAATCCAGACTAGTGCATCTTTCCATCTTGTTCCTTTTTTTAGCATCCTGTAACTTGTGTGATCATAAATCTTTCCCTTAATACAAAACACGTAAACACAGTTGAACATTTGTTTCTATAAATAATTTTGGAGGCTGCATATTTCACAAGGTTTGTTTGACATTTATAAATAATGATGAATACAGTATATAACGGCAGTTTATTGCTTCTGAACATTATTTACGCTGTGCCAATTGTCTCAAATATAAACTGGTATAACCCGGTAATAGAATCGATAAGCTTTGACAATCAATTAAACCTGATTTAATCGATTACCGGGTTATTTAAATAGTGGAGCCCCTCCTGTTGAGATAAGGGTCTTTCTCCGCAGTTTATTACTTTGCATTAATTAAACGTAAGGTAGCTTATTAAGGCATGTCGCTGGTAATAAGAGATGTCATCATACTATACTGGATTAAGAAGGGATATTGGCAACGACATGTCATAAAGGCCTGTGAGAAATCATGCTTATATATCGATTTGTGGAAACGTGTTGTTTAATTCGAATGCAAATACCGTTTTTTGTGTGTAACCAAGTGTACATAGATATTTCATACTCATTCTATTTGATGTACGGATTGATTAAATAAACTATACACTGATTAAAAATGATTGATTATTGTCCATTCGTCGTTGCTCTAAGACGTCATCGAAGACATGGTTGCATCTCTGTAAAATTGCTTCTGTCTTGTTACCCGTGAACTGTAAGAATATTATCGCATTGCGATGTATAACTTACATCTTTTACATACGTAAATTAAATCAATCTTGTTAAAAAACTACGCAGATAATATTGCATATATGTAATTTATTTGCATTTTAACCTCGCATGGTATTGTCATTGTTATGAAATACATTCAACATATGTGCATTTTGAGAGATATTATCGCAAGCGAAGAGTACATTAAGTCTTAAACCGAGGTTTAACAGTTAACTATATTGTTAAGAGACTTTGAACCCGGGTTCAAAGTTCCGTTTGCACCACATTAATTCCTTAAACCCGGGTGCAAACCTTTGAAACGCGGTTCAAAGTGTGTCTAAAAATAGATACAAATCTGTTATCTTAGACAACCAATCAGCGGAGCTTAAACCACAATTAGAAGGTTAATGCCGCGACTTCATTGGTCATCTCTTAACTATAGGGTTAAGAGACTTTGAACTGCGGTTCAAAGTCTTATACTGCGGTTAAGAGGCGCGGAATGCACATTTATTATTTAACAGTTAATTATATAGTTAAGAAACTCTGAACCCGAGTTCAAAGTGCCGTTTGCACATTAATTCCTTAAATCCGAGTTCAAGATAACTAACCCTAACTATAGGGTTAAGAGACTTTTGAACTGCGGTTCAAAGTCTTAAACTGCGGTTCAAAGTCTTAAACTGGGTTTAAAACGTGCGGAATGCACATACATTATTTATTAATTACAGTTAACTATAGGGTTGAGAGACTTTGAACCCGGGTTCAAAGTGCCGTTTGCACATTTATTCCTTAAACCCGAGTTCAACAGTTTGAGCCGCGGTTCATGTGTTTGTGTGTATTAAAGATTTATCTACAGGTCGTTCAGCGTCTTCACGACAACAAGGATGTATCGACCTGACCCTGTGACCTTTCAGGGGAAACAGATTAATTTTGAGCCAAAGTAAGACAAATTTACCCCGGCTGCCCGGGTATTCGCCAAAGATATAATTTAGATCCAAATAGACCAGTTCACGGTGGCCAATGAGACCTTAATGTGCAGTGGTAAAAAAATAATAAAAAAAATGACAATTTCAAGACAAATTCATGTCTGAACTCAGCTCCGCCAAGGGAGTCCAAGCTCACGGCTCTTCCTTTATGGTCACTCTCGTCGTCACCGGCTGTCGTCTTCATGCCCGAGACGGTTTCCCCAGTGCGTTGAGCACACTGGGTACCGCCGCACCGGGTCCCCTCCCCCGTTCGTCTTCTATGCTGGTACATTCGTTGTCCCGGTCCCGCTACAGACGACTGTAGTGTCGAACGTCGGTGGCGTGGAGGCCGGCCACCATTGCCGTCGTCAGTGTTGGGATACAGCGAAGTAAGCAGTCTAACTAGAAGACGTTCGGCTCGAGGGATGATGGTACCCGCTGGATTAGCAGAGCCGCCCGCAGAAGTTCCCCTTCCCGACTTGCAACGAGGATTAGACCCACTGTACAACAAGTCTTGTAGTAAATCTTCTGCTGGTGACTCTTGACCCGGTCGCGACGTGCACGCTCCAGCGGCTGACCGAGGATGTTGAACCGCGGTTCAAAGTGTGTCTTAAAATAGATACAAATCTCTTATCTACATAACTCAGAGACAACCAATCAGCGGCGCTTAAACCACAATAAGAAGGCAAATGTCACGATTTTATTGGTCGTATCTTAACTTTAGAGTTTAGAGACTTTGAACCGCGGTTCAAAGTATTGAACCCGGGTTTAAGAATTAATGTGCAAACGGCACTTTGAACCCGGGTTCAAAGTCTATTAATTATATAGTTAACTGTTAACCGTGCTTTAAGACTTAAATGTGCATTCCGCTTGCCATACTCGAGAGATATCGCTACACAAATAGCAGTCTTGAACAATCTCATACGCAACAACTTCAAATTATTATTTCAAACTTAATTTAAAACAGTTTTCAACGGTGTAGCGTTATATAAAGCACGATTTACTTTATAATACACTTTACACGACATAGTTTCGAACTTGTCATAGATTGAAATTCTGGACAAGCTTCGTTCACAATGCGCAAAAAATGACTTCAATGGTCTTTACAAGTTTATCTGCCTTTATTTTTGGAAATTTTGGAACTAATGATCTATACAAGTTACCTTCTTTTGACGACATATACATTGTGTGCACGTTACTTTCAGAGCCATTACATGTGTTTTACAAAGAGCTTTTATTGTACTTTGGAGATTAGAACACGCTTCAATAACCGTCTTATGTGCATTATGAGAAGAAAAAAGAAAACAAGATCATAGACAGCCTTCAGTAGGAGTGTGAAAACAGATCATCATTTCATTGTGTTACTCTAACCAGAAAGTCCGGTAACAATAAAAAGTCCCGGTAGAGTGCCCCAACAATCTTGTCACGGAATAATGATTATAACAGGGACACCAGATGTCAGGAAACATGATTTGTTGTTTGCATTTGTTAATTGATTGTTTAATTCACTGCGTAATCAATGCCGCTCTCTAATGTGCCATCAATGCCAAATGTTATCGATATGCACAATGGGGGTTTATTGAACGTCGCTCAAATACGCTCAATTGGCTGTATTTGCAGTGCACAAAGGTCATTTATGAGTAATGCAATTATTATACATGTGTATATTTTTTAATATCGATCGTCATGATATTAGTAGAATGTAGAGGAGTCTGTTTTAGTAAACTGGTTCAGCAAACGATAAAGGACCACAGTAAGTTTATAGACTCTATTTGCCATAATGAGGATATGGTTCTAAATCGTATATGTATGTGTGACAAAGGGTTAAGATTATATACTTTTTTGTTTTTAACATTAATACGGAATGCGTATATGTAAATCCCACTTGTCTTTGTTGAACGTTTCGTGCTCACTTTTATGGAAGCTGAGAGGATAATGGTTTGTAAATGGCTTGTGCAGAAGAGACAAATAAGAATTTTAATGTTATCATTTTTTCGTAAACTATGTTTTATACGGACGCCATCTGAGTTGTTGTGGTTTATTCCAAATAACCGAGTAAGAAATTTTGAATTATCAAAAAGGGAAAATGGTTGTTTTCAACAACTTTTCAATATTAAATTGGTAAAAGCAGGTTACTCAACTTTCTCTAGTTTTCTTAAGCTTGCATTTTTGCTGTGTTCAACTGTATTGCAGCCCTAACACCGCGTTCAGGTATTCTTCTAACAGATTCCTGCACAAGCTAAGCATCCATAAACGGAACAACAGTACAAGGCGGGTACTTCACAATGCCACTGTAGCAGCCTTGCGGAGACCAGTGAAGGTATTCACAGTAAAGCTGAGCGTATACATATGCAACTGACTCACAGCGACCCTACACGAATCTGCGGTACCGAAGAATGAAAGAAGTTTTATTTTGTAAAACGCACATATAACATTTAACATATAAATGATTTAATCAAGATTACCGCGTTGGAAAAGTCAATGTCAATCATTTAACCGCTTGAATAGCAGACCGAACCTCACACTAAGAAAATATTAATCACAAACTACACACGTGTAAATAAACATAACCTTTTTTACAATTGCGATTCGAATTAACACAAATTAAGAGACTATCAGTTCGATTGACTTGCATTTTAATAAATCAATGGTGCAATTTTCACAACAGTCTGAAAATAGTGATCAAACTAATCTCAAATTGATGTTTCAGCGCTCTACCAACTGAACTGAATGGTAGTTACGACGGCCTTGTACTCATTTACACTATGGGAATCAAACGACCAACAATTCAATAAACACAACGCACATGTATATAGTGTGGGATATAACATAGCATTGTTACGTCGTTCTTCGTTGTACGATTGTTTCGTCATATTAATGCAATTGTTTATGCAAGAACAATGTTCTTACACTGAACGGATAGTTAATGAGTGAAAAAGAAGTGAATATGACGCCTTGTGTTTAAATATCAACTTAAATCTTTAAATTATTTATAACCTTAGGGGCCTTAAGAACGTTTCATGTTATATTTCATCGTTTCGTTTTATATTCACGAATTGAAAAGTAATATTTATTGACATTTTACATGATATTGGTTCAAATTTCTATTATGTTGAGGCATAACATTACACCCGGCATGTTTTCTTGAAAACATAATTGAGCCGGGAACGACAAAAAATTATCGGTGAATAATTTATAGTCTTATCAATATTGAAGGATAAACAACGACGAATTCTCATATTGACATTAAACATTTAAATTTCATTGATTGACATGGTATTGTACTATAGTTATTTTACTCAATATTTTCTTTTTATTAATTTTCATTCGTGTTATTTACTCCATCGTCAGCATCATATTTAACAATGTTTGCACTTCGTAGTATAAATATTGTAAATAATTAGGTTTTATAAAAATAACTTAACAATTTGGAAATAGCTTGCAGAACATAATGCGTGCAGTCTAACCAACTTACTAGCCGACCGACCGACCGATCGACCGACCAACCAAACAAGTATTCGACATGGTGTCTCCAGTATACCCCGTTTCAAACTTTGTATGCTATGCTACAAACATAAATGAACTCAGTCCTTCCCAAAACCGTCGGTCCTCGGCTTTTGCCAATAATAAATTGGAAAAGCCGGTTATGATTCTAATATTGCAGGACCTCGTGGCCGGTAATAAAATTATGGCGAAATTTGGAATTCCATAAACTATTTTCAGAAAAGTATCAATGCAAAAGTAAGATTTTACCGAATTATTAATAACTCCGATAATGTAAAACGTTTTTTCATTGGTTTCATTTTTTTAAATGTGGTAAGCGTATTTACGGTATCCGAAGATTTTTGCTAAGTCGTCATAGCGAATAACATTCTACGTCATCACTAAATGAGTACATTCCGCAAAGTACAATCGCGTGCGTTTTTGGTTCCCGTTTTATCCGATTAATTTTTGGCCGGCAATGATCAGTCCGGGCCGGCAATGGCTGCATGATTATAGGACCTCCTGGCCGGCAATAAAAAATATTTTTGGGAAGGACTGAATGAACTCAAACAGGATTGAACTCATTGCTTACTGGATAGGTATTATACCATGTGTGAAGTTCAGTTTTCTAGGTATATGTCTTTTTTGAAACGACATATTAAAAATATAGATCGTATTGCGTAAATAATGGTTTTTCCGGTACAATTTGTGTTCCTTATTATAGTCAATGAATTGATTGTTCCATAACGTTATATATTTTGACTACTTTATATATAATAAGTATGTTTATTTGCAAAGTTAAAACTATTTTCAGACTGATGGAATAGTAAATAATCTACCCTTACAAATATGTTCTGCACACACTTATTCTCTTGTAGTATATCAAATCATTTTCTGAAACTTTATCCACGCAAACATACCATGAAATTGACTTGCTTACAGACTGTGCAGGAAAATGAAGACTTAATTTACATGATAATTACACGAGAAAATAGAAAGTACTGGTGTTTATAATCAGTAACACGTCATCAAAAAGACAATACATATCAGTGCAGGGTGTAGGACCAACTTGTAACAGAAATACAGCGTACTCGGTTCTATAGTCCCTAATCATAATTTCTTATGCGGTGTTTAATTACTGACGAAAAAAATCAAATTATCCCTTGAACACAACGCTTTTTCGATTTATCGTTCATATGGTTCGAGTTTTGGTTGTGTCCAGTAAGAGACTAAACATGACTATACACAATGAAAGTTTTCGTTTGTAATTTAAGAGATGCCTTACTCAAATCTTAATCTTTTAATCAATTATATTTGGATAAAGAGCCAGTCAATCGATCTCACAAAGTATAATTACCTACATGGTGTTTCAACAGATCAAGAGACATTAAAGGTGTTTACCGGTTTTTTGCACACTGTCTTCGTCAAAATTAGGTTAATGTGCTGAACAAGTACAATTTAAATGGACATAACGTGTATTCTATTTTTTTTTTAATTATTATTTGTTAAGTGTCATATGGAGCAATCTAAACGAAATACGTTCGAGTCAATTATAAAAAAGGTCGAAGTTCTGTTAGAGAAACGGAAATATCAACACGGTCAGCCTAAAATTGTAAGCCTCGTGTCGAGTCAAAATGTGCATTTCCCTCAAAATGTTCGTAATAACTGTATGAAGGTACTACTGTTTTGTTATTTAAATTGGTAGTTGAACATATCTTGTTTTAAATATCACTATACCATAATAGTTTATTTCATGAACATTACAATTTACATAAAACTCAGTAACCAATTATTTAAATAATTATACGATCAAAGAAACAGTTACAAGCTTCAAATTGTCACTGGGACAACTTATGTTATGGACTTTAATGTTGATTTTTAAGACTAGACAAAGCTATGAATTTGTGTTTACATGGAAGCAAAAACATGCAAATTATATCGTAAGATGACTGAATATTTCTTTTCTTTTTTATCAATAACGATACAAATAATACTTCGGCTGCTTGGGTGGATACGACAATAAGAGTCTGAACAGAGGGCTATCCGAAGCTATCCAGACAATGCCGATGGGTTCCGAATTGTTAACGATGAACGGTTTGGAAGAAATTCGTAATAATTGAATAGTTATGGTAGAAAATATCCTCATGGAATGTTACTTATTGATTCATCGCCCATGGGTTTAGGACTTGTTGTTTGTTTGCGTCTTAAAAAATTGATATATCAAAGCAACGTAATTTTCGAATCTCTGAAAAAAAATCAGTATTGATACTTAAATTACATCTTGCAAGACTATAGCTTACAAAACGGCATTATATCTTACACTATAATAGCTTACACCCCGGCATTATATCTTTACAATATAATAGCTTACAACCCTGATTTAAAATCAAAGTTTAGCTCCTTAACTGTTACCAAAAATCGTATTTCTGCCCATTTACACAATATTTGTTATAGAACAGCTTTCATCGAGATTTATATCATCATCGGTCATGTTTAATTATGTATGAATCACATAGTAACCTCTATCAGGTGAATGTATAGGTATAATGTATTATACTAAGTGTGAAGTTGAAGCTTCTTCGTTTGTGTCTCTTCTGAAACGACATAGTGAACATATGGATCTCATATTCCATGTTCATATTTTATTAAATATTCGTTCTGTTGTTTAAACCACTTTCCCTTGCACAGCTGCATTTCAAATGCCAAAACAAACGCAACTGATGTGATTGTGACCGATTATGCACGCGACATGACAATCGTATTACATCTTACAACCAGAAAAAGAAAGATACCATTGTCATAGTATCCGGCACTCGATATTGGGAGATTGAAATATCATCTAAAACGGTGGTACTCTATGATTATTTGGCAACCGGAAACTATTCGAGTCATCAATAATAGCTGCTTTTAAACGTATTCGTTTTGAAGGTTGCCGAAACAAGAAACAAAAACAATCACAGACTACAATGCTGGTTATAAATCGACTACAAACGTAAAGAACAACTGGTAAACTAGAAAATTATTTGTATTTAGCACTTAATTATAAAATGTTCCCAATCTGGTCCAGCTTTCCACCCTGTACCTTTGTAGCAGCACCCTCAGCCTTTTGTGATAATACATCTTACCCTTAATATAAAACCCATAAAAACAGTTTAAACATTTATTTCTATAAACATGTGTGTACGCTGCAAAGTTCACAAGTTTTGTTTCACATTTATAAATAAAAATGAACACAGTACTGCAGATTATTGCTTCTGCAAATTATCAACGCCTTGCCAATTGTCTCAAATGTTAACTGGTATAACCCGGTAATAGAATCGATAAGCTCTGGCAATCAATTAAACCTGATTTTATCGATTACCGGTTTATTTAAATAGTGGAGCCCCTCCTGTTGAGATAAGGGTCTTTCTCCGCAATTTATTACTTTGTATTAATTAAACGTAAGGTAGCTTATTAAGACATGTCGCTGGAAATAAGAGATGTCATCATACTATACTGGATTAAGAAGGGATATTGGTAACGACATGTCATAAAGGCCTGTGAGAAATCATGCTTATATATCAATTTTGTGGAAACGCGATGTTTCATTATCTCCCAATGTAAATACAGTTTATGTTTGTGTTACCATGTCCACGTCGATATTTCATACTCAACACATTTGATGTTCGGATGTTTTACATACACTCTAGACTGATTAAAAATATTGGATGATTATCCATTGGTCGTTGATTTGAGACATTATCAGAGACAAGGCTCCATCTCTCTTGAATTGCTTCTATCTCGTAACCCGTTAACTGTTAACAATTATCAATAATATTATCGCATTGCGATGCATAAGTTACATTGATTACAAACATATATTTAATCAATCTTGTAAAAAACTACGTTGCTATTTTCATTGAATACATATGATATATATCATTCTCAACCTCGTAATGTAGAAAATTGTGATTGTCATGAAAAACAGTGATTATGTGAGCATTTTGGGAAATACCGCTACAAAGTTAGCAGTCTTGAAAAAAACTTGAATATTTATTTATTTATACACATGAGCTTCAAACTTTTATATCGAGAATACTTTAAAACAGTTTCCAAAGATGAAGCGTTATATATAGCAATCGTCGTTCAGGATGCGCAAAAAGTGAGTTCTAGAATATTGGCAAGTTTATTTGACTATAATTTTAAAATACATTACCACATCTGAGATATCATTTAAACTAATCATCAAGGCTAGTAACGTCCTATTGCTGATATATGCATTGTGTGCATGTTACCTTCATGACATTGAGTCAGTCAATGTGTTATACAGAGTGTTTTCATTGTATTTTGCAGCTGTGAAAACTCCTCAATAACTGCCTTGCGTGCATGTGACAATATTATGCGCAGAAGAAAAAAAAGGGTCATAGAACGTCATCAGGAGGAGTGTAAAAACAAATTGATCCTAAGTTCATTGTGTAACTCTACCCAGAAAGTCCGGTTACAAAAAATATTCCCGGTAGATTGTCCCAACAATCTTGTCACGGAATAATGATTGTAACAGGGACGCCAGATGCCAGGAAACATGATTTGTTCTTTGCATTGTATGACATTTATTAATTGGTTGTATTAATTACTGCATAATTAATGCCGCTCTCTAATGTGCCGCCAGTGCCAAATGTAATTGATATGCACAATGTGGGTTATTGAACGTCACTCAAATACGCTCGGTTGCCTTTATTTGCAGTCCACAAAGGTCAAGTATGAGGAATGCCATTATTATACGTTTGTATTGTATACCAAATTTGATACCGATCGTCATAATATTAATAGAAGATGGCGGAGTATGTTTTAGTAAACTTGTTTAGCAAACAATAATGGATCTCATCTAGTTCAAAGTCTCTTTTTGCCATAATGTGGATATGGTTTTAAATCATATGTCCATATGATAAAGAGTTGAGAGTGTATACTTAAAAAAATAAAAAAATAAATATGGAATGCATAAATGTAAAATCCCCTGTGTCTTTGTTGGACGTGTTATCGACACTATTATGGTAGCTGAGATGATAATGGTTTGTAAATGGCGTGTGCAGAAAAGAAAGATAATTTAATTTAAATATTATCGTTTTCTCGTAAACTATATTTTAAACAGACGCCATCTGAGCTATTTTGGTTTTTTCCTTACAACAGAGTTATCAATTTTCAAGTATCAAAAGGGAAACATTTTCAAAAGTTTCAACAACAAATTTTCAGGTGTTTGTTACATGACACTTTCCAATATTAAATTGGTAAAAGCAGGTTACTGAACTTTCTCTAGTTGTTTTAACCTGGAATGTTCGACGTGTTCAATTGTATTTCAGCCATTTAACCGCGCTCACGTTACTTTTCTCAGATTCCTGTACAAGTTAAGCCTATATAAGCGGAATTAAGTGCAAAGTAGCTTCTTCACATGCCACTGTAACTGCCTTGCGGAGAACTGCCTTACGGAGAACTGCTTTTTCCGTTCGATATAATTTTATTTTATTCTCATCGTCAATAGGTATCTTAGGATCGAAGGCATCCCACTCCATACCGTATAGAGTTTACAAGTGAAATAGGCACTCAACAATCAAAAGCGTTTACATTACCATATAAACAATACATTTTCAAGACACAGTCAACAATACAATACTTCTTATGTCCCTTACTACAACTAACAACTACTGGAGAAGATGTAACAATAGTTCCCATTGTTTACTGTTACACGAATCATTAACATAGTTAAGTTCATTTAGAACATGACAATGCAAGGAGATTGCGTGATTTAGTCTTTTCAGACACCCAATTATCAATCCTCCGAATTTATTAAAAAGTGTCGTTTCATCATCTCACAATGCAAATGTTAATTTGTGTTGGTTTTCGCAAATCTACATACGATATTTCATAATCAACACACAGTATGGGAAGATAAATACAATTAAGACTATTTATGAAATGTTTTACAGCGATGCCTTTTGTGTCTGATGTGCATCCATCATGCATCCATCATGGAATTTCGACGACGCCGTTGACAAGAAATTCATCACCCAAGAATTGCTTTTGTCTGGAAACCTATGAACCAAAGCACATTTTTAAGAATATGCTCGTCTCAGAAAACATGTGCCTATACAATATGTTTTTTAAATGCATCTAGTTATAAAGAAAAAATAGTTCATCTCTGTCAAACTATGATTGTGCAGGTCCCTTTAAATGATCATTAAAAGCAGATTTTTTCATGACCGCAAATATTTCAAATTATGGACTGCTTTGGTCCACTAAAATTTCTTATATAACATGAAAGAACATTAAAGAACATAAACTAATATAATTTGTTGCTGTATATGGTGACGTCGGTAAAAAATGCATTTACCAATTATTCACTTGAAACTTCTATATAATAGCTTTACGGTGTACACTTTGACCAAAAAAAGATTACATCGGACATGCATAACTGTAATATAATATTTTCAAACTATGTCATTTCTTCATATGTACCGTTATCACTTTATTTGTATGGACTCTATTAAAACAGGTTCCTATAAAATCCTGTAAAATACTAATTTTGTATGTCACACTTAAGACAAGCTTGACTTTTTATGATTCCTAATGTTGGGGCACAAAATGTCTTTGTTTATTACATGTACTACGTTTCCGACAGTTTCAGTTATTATGAGGCACACTTTTTTTTTACCGGGTGTAAGCCATGGGCAATGTAGATCATACTGCAAATACGATGAGTTTAATTTGGGAACATTTTTGTGTATTTTAAACTTTTTTTGTTAAAACAATTCAGACATCTAAAAAATGTTATTTTGCGAATTCCAACAGATAAACCATACAATAATAATGGTACAATTACGTCCAAAGAAGTCGTCAACGTCAGTGAAAATAATTCGTTAACATAGAATGCGAAAAAAACAATGCTTTAAAAATACTGCCGAACCCTGGCCATGCACAAACGTGTATTTGTTTCTGTTAATTATCAATCTAAAAATGTTTTAATGGAACTTGCACCGATACTGTCGCGAATAAAATCCCCAGTGTTCTCTCCATTGAACACATTAAAGCCTCTTCAAAAGCGTATGAAAAAACCCTTCTGCAAGAGCTTTGATTGACCTTCGTTGGATTACCGTTTGGGAATTGTTTGTATATTCCCTCATAGACTACATGTATAATTATTCGTTGATTTACAAAAATTGAAGTTTTTATCAAGCCTGTAATTCGCTCCTCGAAAATTGCGTCTTTGGTATAACAGAAACACTTGAAGCAGCGAATACTTTTTTTTGTGTTTGAATGTTGAATACATTTTTGATAACAAAATGCTAGGTACTTTAATATAATAAACACAAAATCATAATGAAATCTATCCATATAATCAATATACTTAACACAACAACATTCTAAGTAATAATGATCGAGCACCAAACAGCACATACCCTTCGTGTAACGCAATTCACTTTTAAAACACTGATCCTGAAACGAAATAAACCATCATATATTCTTATACTTCGAAAAGAAAATCGTTATACATATCATCATCGAACAAGCAGACGACAACAATGCCTATTATGATAAGAAATATGCTGCATTTTCTACTCAATTCTATAGGAAATAAATATAGCGTGGACAGTGTACTCAAATTTTAATTGGGTCGACAGTGTACTTGTGTATAATAACTCTGTAAACGTTCAATACATTTAAGCGAAACATAATTTAGTAAATAAATTACAAAGTGGACAGTATACGATTTTTGTCAAAAGTTGTGCAGACTTTCACGCCAAAACGGTGAATATTTAAGACAAATAAAAAAATGGCGGATTTAATTATGTTGGTTCTTGTAGACTATTATGCCATCATACTTAATTTAATCCTGTTCTCCACGAAATATAACCTTTAATCAGCGAGATCCGCCGCCATCAAGTGTACTTGCACGGTAAGGTGGTTAATCCCCCCCTTTATTGTGTGTCGGTTTTCGAAGACTTCTAAGTACTTTTCTAATTAATGTTTGCAGTTACTAAGCCCGACTCAACATTATTACACATTATATTCCTTTGGCATATTTGACACATGTGTTTATTTCATATGACTTTCAATACAAATTTAAGATAAGAGACTGTGAACATGAGGAGTGTGGAAACAGATTGATAATAATTTCATTCTGTAACCATATCTGGAAAGTGTGGTGCGATACAATTGTTCCGATATGGTACCCAACCAATATTAACACGGAGAGATGATGCAAACGGTGACAAAGGCCGTCAGTTAACATGCTTTGTTGATTGCATTTTACATCTGATAATTGTTTGAATTAATAACTGTGAAATCAACCCTGCTCCCTAACGTACTATAATTGCCAAATAAATTGTATATGCACAAAGGTGGCGTCCCAATTTTCTAGATTGACTGTATTTGCTATGAAACTTATTATTTATTAGAAATGCAAGTATATGATACATGTATCGTATGCCCTATCATTAATAGATGGCACCTGCGCCCAAATTGTATGTAATAGAATGTTTTGTTAGTTTGCAACTGCGAAAGGCTTTGATGCACACGTTTTAGATTGTTTTTAATTTGCCAGTTCAATACAACGAATATGGTTCCAGATTTCATTTATGATGAAGACCAACGCTAAAAACATGTTTTCATAAATTACGATTGTTTAACGAAGTTTAGAGTTATCGTAAGTGAGCTTACATTAACATTGTAATTCCATACATGATACTTCATCAAGGTTCCGGGTATTTTTTGACTGAATCTTGATTTAATTCCTATATTATTATACACTTCACCAATTATCATGGATCATTTGCATACGTTCTAAATGGGGTTATACAGAACAATTTCGCATTTCGATCTGCTATTGTTTGAAATTAAAGAATCAACGAAACTCCAATATTTCTTCTTAAGCCAATATGCCCTTGAATTTTTACAACACATAATTCATTAAACAAATAATACGAACTGGATTTTTTTTAACAACTAAGAGTTGGTTTTGTTTTGTTGTTTCACCATGTGAATATAAATAATTCTCTTCCAAATCATTAAGGATTATGGAAATAAGCAAGTTGAGCTGTACACCGCGCAGTCATGAAATGTTAACCTTTTTTAAGAATTCCTTGTTTATATACGTTCATGTATGTTTGCAGTGAGTTATGATTCATACAGTTCCACTGTTTGAATGTATTGAAAGCAATTATGGGCATTTTCTGTCAACTTATGTTTTTCAATATTCCGAAAATGCATTTTGTTTTTAATTATTTGTCAACATTTCCATGTAACTCAAATCGATCATGTTAAATTTACAATTATTTTAATCATGCGTTTTCACACTTAAGACACCAACAAACGTCTAAAGAGGTTTTCACTCCATCGAACTTTATTCTACAAATTTGTAAAGAAAATCATCGAAGCTGTCTCAAACCGGAATTTTGTAATTGACACGTGCAAACAGCCTCATTTGCAACTACATTGATTGGCAGGCCGCTGTACACTGTGCATCGATACGTGTGATTCTATTTTCCTTAAGGTATTGATACTTGGGATATTTTAAAGATGGATTCACATTCCTATAATAATAAGCCTCTAGAGCCACGGTTGAGTAAGTTAGCGACTTCAGGAATCGGAAGAGAAGCTTAGTGCATTATTTTTTAACGTATAAATTCTTTAATTTATTATTTTAAAGGAAACGTGTTATTCTAATAAGTGTGTAATAACTTTTCTTTAAACACTTCATGATTGCAATTTTCTACTTTCCCAACGAACAAAATGGATTTACTGGTTAATTGAACTGATATGGTTTATTACATAAGTAATAAGCCTATCATTTTTCAGTTATTTCACTAGTACACGTTTATTTCTCGAACATTTCACAGACACATTAAAATGTGTTGTTTTATGAAAATGTATGAAATATCAGAGATTTGTTAGTTTATGAATGACTGCATTATAATCGTAAACTGTATATGAATGGTGTAGCTGTTATTACTTGTATTCTTAACAATACGTTCACTGAGAACTAGTAATAGACGAACTGTACGTAATGTTTTCCAATGTTCAGCATATCTAATCGTCGAAATAAACCCTCGACAAACGCTTTTGTGTTGCTAAATGTGGTTTCCGTGTATATGTTGTTTCGTTTTGTGCCGTACTGTTCCGTTTTGGCAATTGGTTCCTTGCCATAAATAAAGGACCACAGAGGTGTGTATGATAAAACTGCAATACTGCTGCAGCTTCTGGAGTTTCACTTCTTCATATTCCGTAACATGTGTACGTGTTAAACTTTCTTATCGGTTGTGTATTATTTAAGAGTATACACAAGGTTGAAAATAATATATTTATCCAATGCAAAATTGTATAATGCTAATCGCACAGCTTTGGTACAGTGTTACTATACCGCCACATACATAGTTGTAAGAACTTTTTACTTTGGAAATGATGTTTGGAGAAAAACGTTCGTATTTAAAGTTAGCTTGTTTCGAGAAACGTTTAACCTAAAGTTATAATTGCAAATCAATGTTTTTGAAGTGGACCGTATGCAATGCGACATTCATTGTGTGGAATTACCATAATGTTTCATGTAATTTACATAGCTGAAGTAATAGCAATAATGTACCAGGAGTTCATCGTCATAAGCACATGATTAACATTATGTGTATGCAACTCAATCCTTCAGTGTAACAATTACATTGAATAGGCGTCTCTATTGGGGTCGTGTCCAATTAAAAATTAGTTTAAATGTTCAGGCAACGATAACAATGTCGTCCCCATGTGTGTTCAGTATCTGACAACATCAGACTAACTGAGATATCTAAGTACTTCTGATATCCATATAACGAAATAATCTACATTAACTTAGCCTTTCTTTGACATCAATGTTGAGATTCCTCAGGAGTCTAAATTTCGAATTAATAGTCATTTATATCCAAAGTAGATTTAAATGAAAACAAAAATTCATAAATAATCAATATGAAGTGCTTGCTTTTAAAAGAAATAGTTTTAATTTATTTCTCAAACTTAAAAATTCAATTTATCACTATTTAATATATTCAACTGATGTACTGATATGCTAGTTATAGCTAGAGAGAATGTCTGCCATTCGATAATAACACGCATTTTAATCATTGTTAGTACCACATTGATTAGCGGTTCATGCAAGAGAGTGACTCTGTTCCAATTCACTGAAATAACTGCAGCAAAATAGTCTTATAATTGAAATAAAGGACACAAGACGATGAATATTAAACACTTACATTTTTTTTAACTTGTTAGAAGCATAAATACGCAAAATAACTGAAGTTAAAGGATGTATCCCTTTAGTGATATAAAGAACACTACGGGATGCAAACTAAATGACTTGATATGAACGTGTTACACGTTTTAGCTATGTTTTTATTTTATTATATTCAACGCAAAAATACCAACATTTAACGTGGATATTACTGTACACGAATTAATGAGATGAAGACCCAAATTGATACATTTTAGTGCGTTCAACAGGTTATACAGCAAAAAACACGCACTATACATTGACGACATTTTGTTTATTTCCATGGCGTCTGACTCTATAATAAATTAAGTTATTTGCGATAAATCTATGTTTTTTACGATGAAATATATCAAATGCCTTGGTGCACAATTTACAAATACTACGTTTGTTATAATTTATATTGTTTTTATTTAAGTTTCGAAGTGAACTGTATACAAGTAATCATATAATAAATCTGCAATATTATTCAAACGCCTATATGACCTAATAAAACACAATGCTAAATGAGTTCGGTGAATTTTAACAACAAATGAAGCATATATACCTAATCGAATTGCCTTTAGAATAGAGCGTTCATACATCATTGCAAATACAATTGATAGATCCCTTAATTGCACGAACAATTCAGTTATTTCCAACATTATATAGTAACTCACGATTGTGAGTCGTTTTAGCTGCACCGTGCGTTAAAGCTACACAATATCATTCCATAATTTTGAAACTTAAATTAGTTTAAACATATTAAATTTCTAACAAAGTTTGTTATATGTAGCCTTTCATACATTATTTTAATATTTACATGTTCAAATGGAACGAAATACAAAGTCGTATGGGTTTTCTCCCTCATTATACATAAAGTTGCATGTTGTCATAGGAACTGTAATACAAGTATAAAAAGTATTTACAATATGCGAGGTTTTGTCAATAAATACTGGTTCTGTACATTTTTACTGCCATGTTTTATCTGAAAGTTGGTTTATCTGCTGGAAGTTTAGTATGTGTAAATACACCCAACGGTCACTGCATTTTGTATATTATGAGGTGTGACTGCACCAGATGATTACTCCGCCACTCAGACTGATGTCTATATAAGGTAAGACGTACAAACGGTAAGTTTCAAAGCAATCTATTTAATTTTCAACTAACACGATTATTGAATTTATATCATCAAACGGTTTATATAAGCACTATAAAAGAAAATAAATCAGAATACAAAATGCTCTCAAGTCAGTCCTATTAAGTTTGTGTGTATTGTTCGTCCAGTTTTTGTTATATTCAATAACTAGGTTAAAGTGTAATAAGTATAAATTGTAAGGTTTAGCCCCAAAATCACTAGTCTCGTCTCGATAGTTATTACAATTAACATATTTTTCAAAATCCGAATTGTGCCATACCCCACGATGTGCGTCGTTGACAAGTTGTAATGGATTTGTTTCGCCCCGATGGAAAGTAGCAAAGGAATATTTAAAAGTATAGGTATGTTTGTGTCTAGACAGTTAGTACGAGAATGCAGACACTGTTGCTTGAAAACCGTTAATCTCGTAGTTCATAAGATATGTAATTGTCACTTGCTAGAAGATAAGCGGAAACATTTATGGGCAATTCTAATTGACTGCATCGGAATAAAATAATTTGCGCGCTTCATCCACTTAAAACAAAGTGCATTGTTGCTGAAAATGAAATCTGAAACTGTTGACTTATATTTTGTGCATTTTACATTGTGCAAAGCTGCTGTTAGCATCCTGAACTAGTGTTGGACGCTCTGAGCCAGTTTTTTTTTTACACATATGATGTTGAGATGTCAATCGAATCTATGTTAGTGTATCTTAACACTATATAGCAGTCTTCCGTGGAAGGCAAAACTGGTGACTTCTATTAAGTATATTCGCCTACTATGTCTTCATTTTCGTTTCGCTTTAAGACATATCCTCGGCGAATATGTTACACTGAAAAAAGGTGACGTCTCCTATGCTCATCTCAATCTGATTATTTTCCTTAGGAACTAACAATTATTTATATATATACTCTAGTTATGTTACTTATCTTTGTAAATAATCTCATGGCTGTATTGAGTTGCTTAATTTTGATCTCTTGTATGTGTATATACTCGATTGAACTTTATTGCTTATAATCTGTATTATATGTTATGCTCTTCATGAATGGAGGAAAATAAAAGTTTATCTTAAAGTCTATCTATCTCTATTACACAAAACACTCAGACGTTACACACTGTCTTAACATGTTGTATAGCTTGCATAATAACATTAGTCCCAGGAACACCACAGGATGTCTCGACTGTTGAATTAATTGATTATGTAATCTTCCCAGGTACACGAACATGGAAATTAATGCGCGAAGATTGTAATAGCAACATTACACACATCAACGGGTACATTGACTTTTTATGTAACATTTGCATAAAATTCAAATAACGTTAGCATGTCCGAAAAGAGCAATTAACTCCAACATTGAATAGTGCCATGAGTGGTTAACGCAGAACGATTCCATTTTTTTTTTTTTTTTTTTAAATAATAGCACAGACTACCAGTAGTATGCTTGTTGCTGTATAACTTCGTTTGAAATTTATGTATAAGGCTAGTTTGCGTGTGACTAGTATAGTTATCATCGAATTACCTCATAAGATATGCATACGTGTGCATGTGTATAGATGAGTAAAAGTAATAATGTTCACAAACAAATAGCTGGCTAAACATGCGTGATATTCATTTTGATTGAGATATATTTTTGTCATTTTCAGCATTATTACCAGAAAGCGATTTTACATCGTAAATGTATACGCCTATTTTACATGCCAATTTCCAAAATAGGTCTACAGAGGGATTTACACTTATACATCTCTATGTGTACATCATATACATCACTTTCGCACAAACAGAACACGAACGTAGCCATGAAAACCTATTCTTGTCATATTTTTTTACATTTATCTTATTTATCGGTTAGTCTGTTGTTTTGGGATAATTATATTGTCTCGAAATCTGGGAACAAACGTACTGTTGCGTCTTATATGTGTCACAAATGGAATTAAACTGACGCCACAAAGGTGACATATGCTATTTAGAGGCAATTACAAATAACTGCATTGAGGTTAGACTGTTTGTTAAAGACATCCAACATCCAATATCTTTATAAAAGGAGTTATACGCATGTTTATGATTGTGTCCATTTATTTTTTTATCTAAACTATTCTGCGTGTGACTTAACACGTGTATTGAATACAGTACAAGCATTTTCTTCTGGTACTAAATTAAAGAAGTATACGTCAATGTTATTTTGAGAACGTGAAATGACAGTGACAAGTTCCAATAAAGTTGTTTGGATGCTGAATCATACTGCACGTGTCAGAGCTATCTAATTTCGTTTAACAACCAAACAGAAGAGAACACCATTTCCTTCGTTTCTGGGGCCTGATATTACGCGATTAAAATCATTTTGAATATTCGACGAGGCTCAAGAAGTATCCCACATCAAATGTCAGACACATGTGTCACTGGAAAATGTATACATTAAACGAAAAATGTTTCAGTCGTCAAAATATAGGTTACGCATGCGCAAATAAATTTATTATTCGTTCTATATAAAATGGTTGAGTTCCGTTTTCACCATAACAAAGCTCCTTTCCAATATATCATCATAAATGGCTGGAAAGATAAGGCTGCAGACTTAAACCAGTTTGCACATAATTTCGTATAAGAACTAATGACACTCATGTTGTTGAAAATGGAGTCGTTAAGTATTCAACGTCAATAATTAAATAATATTCAACATAAATATATCTAAAATGCTTGATCTGCTGAACGAAACTCGATTATGTACGCTCATCACACTATACTGTCCGTTATCATTAAGCCTTTCATAAAAATAATTTATATATTTTTATGATTAACAAAGAAGATATACTGATGAACTTAACACATATAGACTATTTTAAATATATGCCAAAAGTGAATACTTTATAGTTTGCACTTATTTGAAATTGTATTATTCAAACATTACATATGACAAGAAGTTTGCAGTAATGAAGAAACTATTTAAAACGATGCTTTTCATCGGAAAATGACAATTGAAGATTGTATTCATCATCTATCCAAAAAAATACTGACAATATTACTCAAAACACCTTTTTATCAGCACACACTTATCAATTCGTTACACTAATATGTGCGATCCATCAAAACTTCTTTATTATCGCTGTCTTTTTTTGTCCTTTTTGCCCTTATTATCTGCAAATGTGTTGGTCCTCATTTCAGCAGTGCACTTTTTCTCATTGTGTCATTCCTGTCAAAACTGTCATGTGTCAGACACATTTGTTGTAAAATGGCCTACACTCAATTGGCAAATGTTATTAAAACTGTGTTATAAATCAAGACCTAGTCGGTTATTTCTTTTTGCAAATAAATGATTTATGGGAAGAAAAACAGATGGATGGGCTCCAGTGCTCGTTTAAATGTTTAGCGATGTCATAACAGTAACCATGTTACATGACTCAAAATATTCAGAAAGTACATGCATGAATTTCTCTTTAAGATTAGAACGCTAAACAATGTTTTATTAATCAATAAATGTATGTTACGTATATAATTTCCATTATACTATTGAAGCATATGGTTTATACACTGGCTTCTAACATTTTGCTTTTAAAATAGAGCATTCTTAATTTATATTCATTGAAACTAAAATCATGGAAATTGAAAGTAAATAACGTATTGGATTTCATATTACTTTCTTTTGCAAACACAAATCCTTCAGCTCTGTTCTAAAACGGAGAACTTTTATTTCTCGTAAAAACAATGCTGACAAAGCAAATTTTGACAAAAAATCTTATGCCTCAAACATTATTATATTTATTAGTGTGTAATAAGGTTTTTAAAAGAGCAGTTAAACATCACAACAGAAATAGAAACAAGTTCATATAAGAATGCATTCGAATCTATATTCAACGGTCGATTTAACTCTCAATATTAAAGATCTGTACGTCATACAATGGATAGTGTTTATTACATTTTCGCTTATGTCTAAACTCTTATTAGTCTTTTAGCCGTCTTTAACATACGGTATAAAAACAATGTGAACCACGTAGGAACCATTGTGATATTTTTGTGAACAATTTAGTAAAATTACAAAAATATATAACATTAAAATAAAAACATAGATTATTCGCTATCATACGAAATTACATTTATTATAAACGCTCGATATTTTTCTCAATTTTATTTGATGATAATACATTATCAAAATTGAAAATATTATCAATTACTTAGATTGCATAGTTTTTATTTCTGTTTTCGCAGTGCTCCTGTTGTTCCTTTATATACCATATTATTTTATAGAATCTGCGACACGAATTTAGAAAAATGTAAATAAGTCAATCTCCCATTCCCATTCTCTGTAATTAAATGGAAATTGAAAACTGATATCCTTTTTAAAAATTATATATTGTGCTTTCAATATTTTGTCACCAACGCAATATTTTGTTTCATGGTCGTTTCGTACAATGGAGATGGTGTAATAAGCCCTTTGTCCATTTATTATAAACATTAATTATGGAACTTAATATGTTTAATTCTTTATAACTTATGCAAATTCATTTTAACTGATTACCTAACATCATTTCTTAAACGACATAGTCATACTATTTATGATCTTTACACAGTTTCTTCAAATTAGCAAAACAGTGTCACAAAAGTCTTTTATGTCATTATAATTACAAGTGTCAGAAATACCAATTCTTTCGGGGCATCCATTGTTAGAAACTATCAGTAAATCATCAAATGTTTTTAGATTTATGGTCAATACTTTTTGTTGGACGTCTGGCTGTAATAGTGGAGCAGAACGGACTAAATTCGCGTTATAAATAAAGCTAAGGACTTTGATAATGTCACTAATTTAGTCAGGCAAATGCAATTAAATGTTAATATTTAAGATATGTGCGACGATATCAATACCCTTTTAGAAAGAAAGGTTTAATTTTTATCTTTTTGAAAGATAATTGTTTCACCCTTTTTTCATCAATATAGGGGATTCGTCGTGAAAACATTAACGCAATCTTCCGACAACGATAAGGTTTTGTTTTTGCAAATAACGATACCGTTGCAATAATATATTCACATTGTTTAATGAAGGGTTTCTAATAAGTCTTGTTAACTTATTATCACCATGGCAACCGATCATCCAAGTTTTATGAAGCACGGCAAAAGACAGAATTTAATTATAGAGAACGAATTTGAACTCAAATGAACTGTGCGAGTGCATAACGTGTGGCAAAGAAATACTGCTCTTGGCAATTGGATATTAAGGAAATGGAGACGATATGATAAACATCGACTTGAAAAATGTTGTAAGCAAATTACATAAGTCGAATATGGTTTTAAAGCACTATCTCCTCAATCGGTTATGCAAACACTATACACGAAACAATAAAAACATACTTTGTTGTTTGATGTTAACATGATGCTTACTTACATATCGTGCATGAGCGTATGTCTATCGTTTATCTAAACTATACCGATTGATCTATATATGCGGAACCTTGTTTACGGTTAATGACAAGGATAAACATGTATAAGTTTGTTATAGCTAACGTTACTCCAATGGTTTACATTATAATAGAATCTTGTCCATAATCAACCCACATACGTGTATGCACAATATTCTGGATTACCTGACAGTACGTGAATGGGTTAGACACATACCAAAAGTCGGCGCACAACAACAAGAAACAGACGACAAAAACCAAATTGAATGTGAATGCAACGTCTTAAAATGTTTAAATATTTAATTAAGTAATAGCATTAGACACCATGTAGACACAAACGTTTTTTTATCGACAAATAGGCCCCCAATCAATATGCACGATCCCTTAACATGTTTATCATCCGTAACGAATCCGTAATTCACCAGTGCATCGTAAATCTTAAAGATTGACGGGAGTGTTATCGATTAAGCAACGTGTTATTGTTATGTTTAACAATATGTATATTGTTTTTACTAGAAACAACATATATATA
>VMBQ01000030.1:132446-469106 GCA_007657795.1 Dreissena rostriformis | reverse complement strand
TATATATATACAAAACATTTCTTGGCATTGAGGAGCTTCGTTAGGGGTGATAAACATGTTAAGGGATCGTGCATATTGATTGGATGCCTATTTGTCGATAAAAAAACGTTTGTTCCTTCAACCCACTCCTACAACAAAATTAAACCAGACTGTGTATGACATTTATGGTATATGTTTCGTCATTGCGCAATAGGGTTCTGATGCAATATTTTTGCAATGGCAACATATTGTTAAACATAACAATAAAACGTTGCTTAATCGATAACACTCCCGTCAATCTTTAAGATTTACGATGCACTGGTGAATTCAAATACATTAAGCGTCAGCAATTATTTGTTCCTATGAACTGCAGATATCAAGGCTCAACACAGTTAGTGAAAGACCTCATTATGTTCTTGTGTTCTGTTGTGTTAAAGTGTGTGGTACATAATCTAGGTATTTAAACAAAATATGTACAAATAATAATATGCAAAATTCACGACCAAATGCAACACATTATATATGTATGTATCGTTAAAGCTTGGAAATATTCATTAACAAGCATTATTAAACAAATGTTTCGTCTTAATTTTCAAAATGTTTCGAGATTTAAAACTGTATTTGATTGCTCATCTTGAATCCGATGTAAGGGCCGTAGAAAGGATTTCATTAAAAATCCCCACACAACAATAATGTACATTTTTCTGTCAGTCACTTGCGATAAAAACTATACACACATATCTTAAGTTAAATATCTGTAGTGATTATATATTTAAGTAAACTTAAAGCTGATCATTGATCAAATTACAACAAGAAAATTGACAATGCAAACAAACTAGATTTTCAACTGATTACTAATTAATTTGATTTAATGAAATGAACATTGACAGCAACGTCTGCATAAAGGTATAAGCGGAAAACAATATTTTTTATTTTGTTTTTCTTAAAGTGATCTTGACACAACCCCACCTTATCCAGCACAAAATGTAAGCACACTATCTACATTTTTACTGAAGTTATTAAGCACAATTTTTTATATATTAATTACCTTTTCATAATCCAACTGGCCCTAAATGCAAATTCACGCTAGGTCTGCATTTCAGCTAGAGATAGGAGGTATTGCATAGTCATTGTTTAAAACACACTGAACAAAAATGTTGTTTTTTTATTTTATTTCAATATCTGTGGAAGACATAGAGATATTGAGTTGTTGCTGAAGGTAAGAGTTTATTAAAGTTAAATTGCAGTTGAGATTTTTGGGCCTTCGTCTGTGACCTTCATGTTGATCCCGAAAACATGTATAAAGTTTCCATTGAATATAAGGAGAGGTTACATTAATATATACCTTGATAACACTTATCTTAGCAAGTCCATAATGAATTCTAAATATGTCATCATTCCTACGGATAAAGCATATAATACAATTATCATTTGGTAACGTTTTCTTCAGACAATAGTCAATGAAGTATCTCATACATGTACATTTTACATTGAGATTAATAATGAAATATTCAAATGAAAGAGAGTGTATGATTTGCCTGTGTAAAGGAAAACAACAACACAGCATTGCACGTATGCATGTGTTTCCCTTCAATATTTCTTGTTCAGTCATTTGACAACACTATATACTTCAAGACACACGTGTAAATTGTGTAATATGTGTTGTGCTTCCAAACTTTCGAGAATATTCAAAATAATCACAATTTTGATAATACATGTATCATCAACATGGTGTCTAATACTTTTACTTAGTGAAATATTAAAAACTTTAAGACGTTGATTCACATTCAGTTTTGTTTTTGTCGTCTGTTTCTTGTTGTTGTGTGTCGACTTTTGGTATGTGTCTAACCCATCCACGTACTGTCAGGTAATCCAGAATATTGTGCATAAACGTATATGGGATTATTATGGACATGATTCTATTATAATGTAAACCATCGGAGTAACGTTAGCTATAAAAAAGTATACTACTCATCCTTGTCATTAACCGTAAACAAGGTTCCTCATATATAGATAAATCATAAAAGGTTAGATAAACGATAGACATACGCTCATGAATGCATGATATGTAAGTAAGAATCATGTAAACATCAAACAACAAAGTATGTTTTTTTTTATTGTATCGTGTATAGTGTTTGCATTACCGATTTAGGAGATAGTGCTTTAAAACCATATTCGACTTATGTAATTTGTCTAAAACATTTTATAAGTCGATGTTCATCATATCGTCTTCGCTTCTTTAATATCCAATTGCCATGAGCAGTATTTCTTTGCCACACGTTATGCACTCGCACATTTCATTTGAGTTCAAATTCGTTCTCTATAATTAAATTTTGTCTTTTGCCTTGCTTCACAAAACTTGAATGATCGGTTGCAATGGTGATAATAAGTGAACAAGACTCATTAGAAACCCTTCATTAACACTGTCCATATATTATTGAAACGGTATCGTTATTTGCCAAAAAAAAGTTATTGTTAACGGTAGATTGCGTTATAACGTACGACGAATCCCATATATTGGTGAAAACAATAGGTGAAACCTTTTTTTTTCAAAAACTTAAAATTTATCCTTCCCTTCTAAACGTGTATTATTATCGTCGCACATTTCTTAAATATTTACATTAAATTGCATTTGCCTAACCAAATTAGTGACATTATCAAAGTCCTTAGCTTTATTTATAACGCGAATTAAGTCCGTGCTGTTACACTATTAGGCGATGGATGTGTAACAGCCAGACGTCCAAAAAATAGAGTTGACAATAATCTTAAAACATTTGATGATTAACTGTTGTTTTCTGACAATGGATGCCCCGAAAGAATTGGTATTTCTGACAAGTGTAATTATAATGACATAAAATACTATTGTGACACTGTTTGCTAACTTGAAGGAATTGTGTCAAGGTCCTAAATATTATGACTATGTCGTATTAGAAATGATGTTAATCAGTTGAAATCCATTTGCAAAAGTTATACAGAATGAAACACATATAGTTCCATGAATAATGTTTATTATAAATTGGCAAATGACGTATTACTTCATCTCCATTGCATGAAACGATCATGATAAAAATATTTCGTTGTATAGGGATAATCCCATTAATGTTTCATTACCATTGGTAACAACATATTGAAAGCGCAATATGTTTTTTTTTAAAGATATCAGTTTTCAATTTCCACGCAATTACAGAGAATGGGAAAAGGAGATTGACGTATTTTCCTGTTTCGAAATTGGTGTCGCAGATTCCAAAATAAAAGAATATTTTATATAAAATAACAACAGGAGCACTGCGAAAACAGAAAAAAATCTTGGTAATTAATAATCATTTCAATCTTGTTGATGAATATTTATCAACATTTTAATCTTGCTAATACATATAAATCAAATAGCATTGAGAAAAAATATCGAACGTTTATAATAAATGTTATTTCGTATTATAAAGAATAATTTATGTTCTTATTTCAATGTTATAAGTTTAATTAATTAATATTTTACTTTTATATTGAGAGTTAAATCATCCGCATGCATATGGATTCGAATGCGTTGTAATATGAACTTTGTTTCCATTTCTGTTGTGATGTTTGACTGCTCTTTTAGACACATATTTCACATTTATGAATAAAATATTTTAGGCATCAGATCGGTGTCACGATTTGAGATGTCAGCATTTCTTTTACCAGAAATAAAAGTTCTCCCTTTTAGAATAATGGACATCTCACGCGCGCAGTTATTTGTGTTTGTAAATGTAATTTGAAATCCCATTCGTTGTTTGCTTTTAATTTCCGTGATTTACAATGTTACAATGAATATACATTAGGAATGCTCAGTTATACAAGCAAAGTGTTAGAAGTCAGGAGTTTTCGTGAACAAATCATTTTTTCATTGCTTTAATAGTGTTATGAAAATTATATACGTATTGTATTTTTTTCATAAATACAAACTTGTTAAGAGTCGTATTCTGACGGAGCATGCAATTACTTTCTGATCACGTTGAGCCAAGTTGTAACATGCTGATAATGGTTAATGTAATGACATCCCTTACCTTTGTATTGTAACGAACACTAGTTCTGGCTATCATAACTTTAAATGTCGCTTTTTTATGATTTTTGACTGGCGCGACTTTATAGGTCTGTCAAGACTATATAAACTGTTCGCTGAAGTTTCTTTAGCTAAACGAACACATGCACAAGAGTCAAATTTATCTGTTGTTCACTATCCATAAATCATTTTTTTGTAAAAAGAAATAACAGAGCAGTTTTTGATTTATTACAGAGTGTTAATACAATTTGCCAATTGAGAGTAAGCCATTTTATAACAAGTGTGTCAAACACAAAACAGTTATGACAGAATTGACAAAGGAGAAATTAGACTGGTGAAATAACGTCCCACATTTTTTTAGAGAATCAGGGCAAAAAGGACAAAATTCAAAATAGACAGCGAAAATGAAATTTAGAAGTTGTGGTGTAAAAAACACGAATCGCGCTAATTATTAGAATGAATTGCTAAGATGTGCCGATAAAAAGGTATTTGAGTCAAATTGTCAGTATTTTTGTATAGGAGCATCCGGTGTTGAATACAAATCTTGATTTGTCATTTTCCAATGAAAAGAATCGTTTTAAATAATTCTACATGACTACACACTTATTATCGGATGTCACGGTAGAGTAATACTATTTCAAATAAGAGCATAATATATTGTGTTAACTGTTTGCATATATTTAAAAACGTCAATATATATAACGTTCATCAGTTATCTTCTTTTGTTTTATAAAAAGATAAACATTAAGTTTTATCAAAGGCTTAATAATAACAGTCGGTACAGTTTGTTGAGTGTACAACAGCTAGTTTCGTTCTGCAGATCAATATTGTAGTTATATAGTATTTAATCATTGACGTTGAGTACTGTATGACTCAATTTTCATTTTGTGTTTGTCATTGGTTCTTATTCGGAATATAATGCTAGTTTGTTTTTCTGATTCTTTATATAATGGTATACACAAACATAATTAAAATGCACGGGGTAAATGGTGATTGAAATAAACGTGACCTCAAATTTTGTTATTGATATGTAAATTGACATAAGTGTATTATAAGCTGTGTGTACCTAGATATATGTTGATTTCCGAATAAGGACTATTGCGGATTATTATGTGAATAATTAAACATACCATGAGCAAATCAAAACTCAGCTTGTCTTTTATAAAAGATTAAAATCTGATTGATATTCAAAGTAATGGTTAACTTCAACGTAAAAGGTAAAATAGTTCTTGATTTATAGGAATTGATATAAAATGTAAAACAGAGAAGAAATCATTCTGAATGAATAAGTTGATACGTTCTCAATATGTATTTGTATTATCAAGACAGATTTCTGCTAAAGGCAATTGGCATATGCATTAAATTAAAAAAAATGTAATTGAAATCGTTCAAGATGCTGTAGCAGTAATATAAGATTTTTTTACAAATACGTATTGTTTCTTTCACGTCTATATAGTTATTCTTTATAATAAGACCGTAATGTGACGTCATTCTTCAAACATACGTTAAGTATCACTTTAACACAGATCTTTTACCATGATGTTTATGCAAAATGTGCAGATCGATATTAATAAAAAAGTGATATATTATCAGCCTGTGTATTAAAATAAAAACAATATTCAGTCACTGGAGACAAGGGCAAATGCGTGTTATATTACATGTATGCATAATATATTTTCAATTATATTAAATCAAAAATAAATATAATGATATTTCTCGGTTTAATAAATGATTCATTGCAAGTATAACATTTATTAGAAGGTTATTGAAGTCAGTACATAAGTTTTTAAGAAGAATATTTAAATCTCTCTGCATTGTACATCAAAGCTAAAAAGGTTCTTTGACAGTCAAATTATATTCCATCTTGTATCTGGTGAAAGCTGTATTCTTCTATGAATGTTGGTGTTTATTTTCGGCACTCAAATGCATTGATTTTAAATGGACTTAAGTAAAATCAGTATGAACACATAATCCTCAACATTCAAGGAATATAAGTAAAGCATCATTGTCGAGGGACATACAGTTTTAAAGATATTAACCGTCAGATGGTCAAATTATAATAACATAAACATTTAACAAACTAATATTTTATGTACATAACGTAAATGATATTTCAATATGATACATATTTTTTGAGAAATAAAACTGATATTTAAAATCAATATCGGTTACAAATGCGCAAGCGGGCAGTCCTCAAATAAAATATGTTTGCTGCCAGTCTGATATCTAGCACGTATGGTTGGGTGCATGATGCATATAATATATACAATACAGTGTAAATGGTATGTTTTTGTATCAAGTTAAAGGAATATATGCAAGCACAAAATGCGTGTTTGGTAATACTTTGTCGAATTGGTGTCTAGACACATGTGTTTCCCATATGTATTCACGCACAAGATAGCAGGCTTCATCCCTGCAAGAACAGTCTTGTTATTTCTAAGGTAAATATTTCGAGTAACAACAAGTGAAAGTTTTTTTAACTGAAGTTTTTCTTAAGTTGGCAGCCTTATCTTTCCAATCATTTTGGATGATATATTGGAATGGAGCTGTGTTGGTGTGAAAACTGACCTCAGTTCTATGAACTAAATAAATCATGTTTAAACCAACTGACATCAGCTATTTGATATAGAACATGATTAGACAATGTGGAACGTCTGGATCTTTTGTGCAATTAAGATGCTGGGCGAAACGTATCTGTAACAATCTGTCAACGACGCACAGCATGGAGTCTGGCTGAGTTCGGATTTGGAAATATATGTTAATTGTAATAACTTAAATCTAGACGTGATTAGTGTTGTTGTGAGGCTAAATCTGACAATGTACAATAATAGCACTCTTAAACAATAAACAATTAGTTTTAACCTGATTATTACATTAAACAAAAACTGGGCGAACAATACAAACAAACTCAATCGGACTGACTTGTGCTGTATTCTGAGTGTTTTTGTTTCATAGTTCTTCGTTTAATGACATAAATTCAATAATGGTGTCTGTTGAAAATTAAATAGATTAATTTGAAACATACCGTTTGTAAGACTTTCCTCCTATAAACATCAGTCTGACTGGCGCATTGATCATCTGGTGCAGTTATACCTCAAATTATACAAGATGCAGTGACTAAACCGTGTATGTAAACATACGTAACTTCAGTTAAACCAAATTACGGATCAAACATTGCAGTCCAAATTTACAGTACCATTAATTATTGACAAAAGCTCACATATTGTAAATAGGTTTTATTCTGTTATTACAAATCGTCTGACAACATGCAACTTAAATTATAATGAGGGAGAAACAAATACGACTTTGTCTTTCGTTCCATACGAACATGTACATAGTATAATGGTGTCTACACATAACACAGACATTATTATCCTTGTCATAAAGTTGCATAAACATTATGTCGATCATGTGCTTATGACGATGAATTCCTGGTACATAATTGCTATTACTTCAGCTATATAAATTACATGAACCATTATGTTAATTCCATAAGATGAATGTCGCATTGCATACGGTCCGCTTAAAAAACATTGATTTTTAATTATAACTTTGGGTTACCTTGATATAAACGTTTCTCGAAAGAAGTTTACTTTAAATACGAACGTTTTTATTCAACGATAATTTGCCAAAGTCAAAGGACACATATTATATGAATAACTGTAAGTACCAGCATATTGGCTACATTTGTGATAAAAACATTTGAGATCCACATTCATACATGACCCTGCTTCGATTTGGGTATGACAAACAAACTGTTCGCAATAAACTACATTCGTTCTTCTGATAATCAATTTGAACATCCTTACTGCAGAAGCGGTTAAATACGGGGTGGAAACAACGTATTCATCCCCCTCCCTCCCTCCCTCCCTAAAAGTTGCCAAGGTTAGACATTTGTCAATCACTTTCTATTTTAATTTATATAATGTAATGTTCTGGATTTGTGAAATTAATTTAAGGTTAAAGTTATGAGCAAGTATATTTTTAGTATTACGTAATTTTTGCTGACGACTTCCGTCCAGTACAGCCTCGATGGTTTGCTTACTGGTTGCATATAAAACATTCCTACGTTTGGTTATCTTTTGGGACAAAATGGTTGGAGCTTGGACATGTTCGCATAAGACCGATTTAGATATATACAAAGAAACAAGAGAATGTTGAAATGTCGCCTATCCAAGAATCGAGATATACAACGATGCATTACTGCATATTTGTTACTACATGGGCACTATGGGGAAAATTATGGGTCTTAGAAGTTTGCACGTCCACTTCCTGTTGGGTTGTTATTGCTTTTGCTTACTTTCCATGGCAACACCAGAGTGGGATGTTTAGTGAGAATACCTTATATTTATTTCATGTCAACCTGAGCATTCAGATATGAGTAAACACCCAATCCGAATCGAGTAACCAGGTCTCTTATTTGCATCGTTTTCATTCCGATTGTGTCACTAAGCAAACTTACGGTGAACAGACGGCGTCGCTTTCGCTGTCGATCAGGAATTTCATCGCTTGTTGGGCATTCAAAAGTACAGTTGACTACAGCGACGATTCTGCATCTTTCATTAAACGATTGGCATTACTTTCTAGAGTATACATGGGACAGAAATCTTCCACTTGTCATCTTAATGGCGCTTTCTGTGGCAATTTTGGATCATGCAGGATCCCCTTGCACTTGATTTGATTGAGAAGCCTTGCATAATGCTTTCCGAAGATAATAATTCAATAGCGATGGGTTCTAGAACGTCCAAAACGTTTCCCGAGTGTTTGCTAAACATTCCGAAGCGTTGCAATCCGACGCGAAATGGTCTCAGATCGTTGCAAACAGAACCNGTGTTTCCACACTCCTCATGATCACAGTCTCTTATCTTGACTTCGTTTTGCATATAATATGAAACAAACACATTTTGCCATTTACAAACCATTATTATCTCAGCTTCCATAAAAGTGTGGAAAAAACGTTAAACAAAAACACAGGGAATAAATGTTTTTTTGCATTCCATATTAATTTTAAAAACGAAAAATATATTATCTTAACTCTTTGTGATACGTAAATATCATTTATAACCATATCCAAATTATGGCAAATAGAGACTATGAACTAGCCACGGTTCTTTATCGTTTGATAAACCATTTTACTAAAACAGATTCCGCCATCTTCTATTAATATCATGACGATCGGTATTAAAATTGATATGAATTATACACACATATTATAATTGCATTTCTCATACATGACCTTTGTGCACTGCAAATACAGCCAACCGAACGTATTTGAGTGAAGTTCAATAACCCCCATTGTGCATATCCATTACATTTGGCATTGACGGCACATTAGAGAGGGGCATTGATTATGCAGTAATTAATACAATCAATTAACACATGTAATACAACGCAAACAACAAATCAGGTTTCCTGACATCTGGTGTCCCTGTTACGATCATTATTCCGTGACAAGATTGTTGGGGCACTCTACCGGGACAATTTTATTGGAACTGGACTTTCTGGTTAGAGTTACACAATGAAATTATGATCAATCTGTTTTCACACTCTTACTGATCTTGTTTTTTCTTGTTCGCATAATATTGCCACAGGCACGCAAGGCTTTTATTGAAGCGTTTTCACAGCTGCAATACTATGAAAATAATTTGTATAAAACATTGAGTTACTCTGAATGTCACGTGCCCCCGATGTATATGTCGTCAAAAGAAGGTTACTTGCCTAGCTCATTAGTTCCAATGATATGTATTACATGTATTACATTAATAGCAACGTAGTTTTTACGAGATTGAATTAATATATTTATGTAGTAAATGTAACTTATGCATCGCAATACGATTATATTCTTGACATTTGTTTACAGTTCACGGGATACGAGACAGAAGCAATTCTAGAGAGATTGACCCTTTTCTTCGATGACGTCGTAAAGCGACGATCAATGGACAATTACCAATAAGTTGTAATCAGTCTGTAGTGTATTTAATATATGCGTGCATCAAATTTATATGAAATATATATATGTAGACTTGCTTATACACAAACGATTCGGTATTTGCATTCGGAGAAAATGAAACAACACAACAAAATTGATATGTAAGCATCGTTTCTCACTGGCCAAACAGGAGGGGCTCGCTTTTTTAAATAACCATGTACTCGATAAGATCAGGTTTACTTTATTGACAAAGCTTAACGATTCCAATAACAGGTTAATACAGAATACATTTGTGACAAATAGCAAGACGTTAATGATTTGCAGTAGCAGTAAACTGCAGTTATATTATTGTATTCAACTTTTTTATGTAAAACTGTGAAACAAAACTTGTGAAATTGTGCAGTTTACAAAAATATCTCTAAGCATAAATGTTTTATATGTTTTGTATTAAGATAAAGATTAATAACCACAAAAGGTAAAGAGTGCTGCTAAAAAGTGGCAGTGTGGAAATCTGGACCAGTCTGGTGACATTTTATAATAAATTGCCAAATACAAGGATTGTTTTTATAGTTTACCAGTTGTTCTTTAGATATGTAATCGGTTTATAACTAGATTTGTGGTCCGACATTGTTTTTGTTTCTTGTTTCGGCAACCTTCAAAACGAATACGTTTAAAAGCAGCTATTATTGATGATCGAATAGTTTCCGGTTCCCAAATAGTCATAGAGTATAACCGTTTTAGATGATATTTCAATCTCCTAATATCGAGTGCCGGATACTATGACAATGGTATCTACTTCCTTTTTTCTGGTTGTAAGATGTAATACGATAGTCATGTCGCGTGAATAATCGGTCACAATCACATAAGTTGCGTTTGTTTTGGCATTTGAAATGCAGCTGTCCAACGGAAAGTGATATAGAAACAGAACGAATATTCCACAAAATATTAACATGGGATATGAGATCCATATGTTTAATATGTCCTTTCAGAAGAGACAAAGACGAAGAAGGTTTAACTTCACACGTAGTATAATACCTATACATACACCTGATAGAGGTCACTATGTGATTCATACGTTATAAAACATGAGTCGATGATAATGAAGTCGCGGTGACAGCTGTTCTAGAGAAAATATTGTGTAAAGGGGCAGAAGTACGATTTTTGGTAACAGTTAAGGGGTAAAACTTTGATTTTTTTTATAATCAGGGTTGTGAGCTATTATATTGTAAGATGTAATGCCGGTGTGTTCGCTATGATATTGTAAGATTTAATGTCAGGAACAATAAAATAGGTGTGAAATAGGTTCTGTTTCATAGATAAGAATAGGACGTTGCTTTGATATATCCACTCACTGTTAAAACGAATCACGCGATAGATCTATTTACAGGTCTTTAAGACGCAAACAAACAACAAGTCCTAAACCCATGGGCGATGAATCAATATGTTATATTACATGAGGGTTTTTTACCAAGAATATTAAATTATTACGAATTTCTTTCGCACTCAATTTAACGTCCTTTCGCTCAGACGCAACCATAAAGCCTAGAAACGGTACATGCTTATTGTGCTCCTTTTGTGTTTATAACAAACCTTAAAGAGGATTTGGCCTCTTTTACACATTTTGATTTCACTTTGGAACCCATCGCTATTGAATGGATAGCTTCGAAAAGTCCTCTGTCCAGACTCTAATTGTATTATCCACCCAAGAAGCCGGATTATTATTCGTAGAATTATTGATAAAAAAAAATCAGTTATCTTACGATTTAATTTGCCCCTGTTGTTGCTTCAATAGTCTAGTATTAAAAATCAACATTAAAGTACATAACATAAGTTATCCCAGTGGTATTTTGTAGCTTGTTATTGTTTCTTTGAATGTATAATAAATTTAATGATTGGTTATTGCTTTTGATATCACTTTCAATAAACTATTATGGCATAGTGATATTTTACACAATAGATTTTCAACTACCAATTTATCTAACAATACAGTAGTACCGTCATAGAATTATTACGAACATTTCGAGGGAAGTGAACATTTTACACGACACGAGATTCCGTTAAGATTGCTACATGTGGCACTTAACAACACATCAAGAATATTGAAATAGAATACACATTATGACGGACAAAACACCATAGCTTGCTCGCAGAACGGGGGCCTTATTAATATAAGACACTTAAACTCATGACAGGTGTATGTTGGTTTCTTTGTTGTTAGTTATAGTTCGTAAATAAGTAAAATATTAGTCTTGTTCACATGACTAACATTACTATCTCCCTCTCTTAAACAAGACTTATTTGTTGTTAAACAATATCATTCTGCAATATAATTTATGAAAGTTGACATAGTAAATATCGTAATGTATCAAGGAATGAACTAAATAATTAAACTGCACAACCTGATATGCGTTTGATGGTATACACCTTCACACATGGAAAGAAAAAATTCTATATTCAATAATCAATGTTCTAGTTGCATATTTGTCATTTAGTTTTGATCCAACTGTTTTCTGTGATTCTCGCATGTGGTTATATAAGCCATTAAATGTGTTTGCTTTTGTGTGTTTCGACATTGCTTCCATTTGTAGGCGGTATTGTTTAATTGTATTCTTTTTTCGCTGAATATAAACACATTTCTCACTCTCTTATATGTATTAACTATCTTTATTTTTTGTATTATATGTTACACGTTTTCCTTAAACCTTTAAAATTATTTACAAAGATTAATATGTAATAGAATGTTTACCTTTCATTTTGTAAACCTTTTCATCCAATTGTTTTCTATTTTTCTTTTCAATTGTCGATCTGTACTTGTAGTAAATATTTTTTGAATATTTAAATTTTTGTGATGATTTGTTGCATGTCGCGTGACATAAAATGTTACTGTAAAATATAATAAGTCTTTTTGAATGTATATCATCATTTGAGAATGACCTATGTGTTGCATCGTACACTGTACATTTATATATGAAGATAAAAAACATTCTACGTTGAAAAAAGCATTTACCTCTGAAAACCCTTACTCTGTCCGCCTTCACTGATCTCCACAAGGCGGTAAGGGTGACATTTAAAAAAAAGAACGCGATTGTATGGCTAAAAAACAGTTAAACATGGCAAACATTTCAAATGAAACGGTAACGTGCCTCTATGTTTTTGATATTTGAAAAGGTTATGTTACAACCATTTGCAAAATGTTGTTTAAAAAAGCATGTTTCCCTACTGAAGTGGAAAATTGCTGACTTTGTTCTTTGGAACAAAACCAAAACTAGCTAAGATGGCTTCTGTATAACACATAGTTTAAGCGAACATGATCTCTTTTAAATTGCAGTGTGTCTATTCTGCAAACGCCATTTAGAAAGCATTATCATCTCAGCTTCCATAAAAGTGTGTGAAAAAAACCTTCAACAAAGACACGAGCTATTTTAATCCTTTCATTCCAAACGATTTAAAAAAAAACAAACAAAAAAGTAAATTATCTAAACTGGATGTCATAAGAACATGCGATTCAGAACCAATTTCAGATTATCCGAGTGACAAATACTTACAATGAACTAGCAGAGGTCCCTATCATACGTTAATCAAATTTACTGAAACAAAACATTATGAAAATTCTAATTAACATTTATATAAAATTTGTAAATGTATAACGCATGCATTTGTCACAAATGGCCTGCGTGCATTGCTAACACAACCAAACGGAGCTTGTTTTTAAGAAGTTTAAAAACCTCCATAGTTCATGTTCGTTATGCCTTGATAGCATAGAAGAGAACATCGTTGATTATGCATTAATGAATACAGACAATTATCAAATGTAAAACAATGCAAACAAATCATGTTTTCGGTCATCTGTGTCCCTGTACTAATTTCCGTGATAACATTATTCGGACACTGTGCATAGATTTTTTAAATTGTAACCGGACTTTCTGAATAGGGTAAAACAATGAAAAAATGATTTTTCACATTCAAAATGAAGGCGTCTATGGCTTTGGCTTTGTGTTTTCGTATATTATTGTTACATGCAGCAATGTAGTTATAGAAGCGCTGTACCCATCTGTTATTCAATGGAAAATACTTCTTAAAAGAAATTGAATGACTTTGAAAAACGGGCACACAATATATATGCCCTCATTGGGAGGGATCTTGCCCAGTTATTTTTTTCCCATGATATCTCACATGCGATGATGTATGGTAAATATTCAGTCCATCTGGTCAACCTGGAGATAACATCAGCACATTTCTATTCTCTTATAAACACACACACACACACACACACTTTAACTCATTGTTTGGGTATGTTAAATAAAGCATGCCTAGAATATCTATAACAAGTTCGAAACTATGTCATGTTAAAGTTTTTAATAAAGAAATCTCTACATTTAACGCAACAGTTCTGGAAGTGCAGCTTTGGAAACCTCTGTCGTTATGTTTGCAATTAAAGTGAATATTTATACATCATATATTGCCACAAATTTATCTTCTATGCTTATTTTGTATGCCTGAAAATGCAAACATATTCAATGTTTTTCATTTTGTAACGAGGGTGAGAATCAAACTTATACAATGAAATCAATGAAAATCGCAACTTTGTATTAAACAAGATTGAGATAATCGACTTATGTAATAGACGATTGTTTTCTTGACATATGTTTACAGTTCACGGATGGCGAGACAGAAATAATTCTAAAGTCAGTGACGAATGGACCCGTGTTTAGACGACGTCGCAAATCCACGATGAATTTACAATCATAAACCATTGTAAATTAAGCCATCAGTCCGGAGCGTATAAATCAATCCTTACCTTAAATGTGTTGACTATCACGTATGGTATGTAGAATTGCTTATGTTAAACAGAATTTGTATTTGCTTGGGGAGATAATGAAACAACACGTCTCCAACAAACTCTGACGAGTTATATATGATTGGCTGACACCCAACTGATTTTTTTTTCAATCCCAAATAGACAGAAAACTGGATTTACACCTGATTAGATCACTTCCAAAAAGATATAATAAAAGGGTTGTTGAGAATATAATCTTCGTGTTTTTCTTTTTTTTTTCTGAGTATATAATCTAGTTTTTTTTCTGTTTACTGATTCGTTTTATATTGTATTGTGTAAGGCAATTGGTTACTTGTCGGTAATTAAAGACTTGCCGAATATAACAAGAATTTCTCTTATGATAATGCTTCTCGAATTTCGTTATTAATGTATTAATTCAACAATCGGCTTGTACAAATATGATACAAGTGGTAAAAAGGAAGTTGCACGTTAATTAAGGCTTTGTAAATAACGCGTTTAGTAATGTAAGTTCAGTATAAACAAAGTAGAAATCAGGTTGCACCTGCAGGACAGAAATCTCATCACCCATTTTATTAACAAGCCCTTTATTATTTCAAGTGACTGTTTCCCAATAATTCTGACAAAGTACATGACAAACACACACACAAATCAATACAACGGGGATCATTGTAACGAACCATATGAACAAGTAATCGAAACAATGTTGTGTTCAAGTGATAATGTGATTTATTTCGGCAGATATAAAACAACGCCTAAGCAATTATGATTATCCTCTACAGAACCGAGTTCACTGTATTTCGTGAACAAAGTTGTTGCTTCACCCTGTACTTACATTTATTGTTTTTTTGAGGACGTGTAACTGATAACAGACACCGGCACTTTCTATTTGCTCGTGTAATTATTATGTAAATTCAGCCTACATTTCCATGCACAGATAAAGTTTCAGACATTGATTAGATTAACTTCAGAAGAATAATTGTGTTCAGAACATATTTGTTAGGGTTGATTATTTACTATTCCATTAGTCTTAAAATTGCTTTTACTTTGCAAATAGACGTAAATATTATATAGAAAGTAGTCAAAATATAAAACGTTATGGAACAATCAATTCATTTACAATAATAAGGAACATACATTTTACAGGAAAAACCTATTATTTAAGGGATCTATTCTCTATGTTCAATATGTTGTTTCAAAAAGACATATACCTAGAAGTTTGAACTTCGCACACAGTATAATCCTAGCCATAAAGCAATAAGTACAATCCTGTTTGAGACATAACATGGGTTAACTTATCTTTAAAGCATCGCATACAAAGTTTGAAATGGGGTATACTAGAGACACCGTGTGGAATACTTGGTTGGTCTGTTGGTCGGTCGGTAGACTGTTAAGTTAGTAAGCCTGCAAGCATTATGTTCTGCAAGCTATTTCTAAATTGTTTAGTTATTTTCATTAAACCTAACAATTTACCCGATTTAAACTGCGAAGTGCAAACATCGTTAAACATGAGCTGACGATGAAATTAATAACACGATGAAAGTTATGATTCAGCAAACATTGAGTGAAATAACTCTAGTACTATACCATGTCTATCAATGAAATTTAAATATTTAATGTCAATATGAGAATATCTTGTTGTGTTACTTTGAATATTGATAAGACTATACATTATTGACCGATAATTGTGCGTCGTTACCGGCTCAACATTGTTATCAGAAAAAAATTCAGAGTGTAATTGTATGCCTTAACATTATCGAAAGTAGAAACCATATCAAGTTAAATTCCCATGAATATAACTTTTCAACTCGTGAATATGAAACGAAACGATGAAATATAACATGTTATGTTCATATGGATGCTTTGGCTATAAATAATTTAAAAACAATCGTTGATATTTAAACAAGGCGTCATATTCACTTTCTTTGCCACCCATAAGCTACGCATTCAGTGTCAGTACATTAATCTTGCATATGCTATTGAATTAATATGACGAAACAATCGTACTACGAAGAACGACGTAACAATGCTATGTTACATCCCACACACTATATATATATATATATATATATATATATATANTATATGTGTGCGTTGTGTTTATTCCAGTATTAAATCATAACATTATTTTTTTATACACATGACTATAATCAGTGTTACACAATCTTAAACTTCGTCGATTATTAAATGCCGAACAGTATAATCAAATATAGTATTTAACTGTCTACATGGATTAACTCATCACCACAAATAAGTTTCAATAAGGTACATAGCACACGTTAACCATATGGTCCATGTCGTGTTTTAGTACCGCAAGACCGATTAGTTTGGTTTTGTAATTTGTCAAGATTTCAAGTTGTAAAAAGATGTATCGACTGTAATGCCCCGGTTTAAACGAAAACTGGTGACATATGTGTTCTCCCTACATGTTATAAGTATTTGATTTCCCACACTTGCACGGTTATGATTGGTCACTTGATTCACATATTGTAAATGAGTACAATGCCGTCGTAACTACCACTGTTAGCTCAGTTGGTAGAGCGCTGAAATATCAGTTTGAGTTTAGTGAGATCACTCTAATTTTTCCTAGGATATACTGGTGAATATTTAATATTGATTAATTAAAATGCAACCGAACTTTTATGCTCGTTAATTTCTTCCAATTCTTTTAATAATCTAATTTTACCTTATTTGCAGTTTAACAAAGTCAAAATTCTTCTTATTACTTGTGACCAAGGAAATGCTACAAGCCAACCTATATGAAAACGAGACTCTTAGCAAGCTAGGTCAAAAATTTATCTGTTTTCCCAAATTGAGGCTCTGTTTATACAAGGTTGAGGTTCAGGATGAGATGACAGACTCGCTGAAGTGTGACGAGACGCTGGACATCAGTGAGGAGCAGGAGCATATGGAGATTTCCCACACTGAGCCGTCACACACTGAGCCCTCCCACGCTGAGCCCTCCCGTACAGAGACATCCCGAACGGAGACCAAGGGGGGCCAGTGTTCTCAAGGGCAAAGCAACACCAGGTAAGGCATTTTTCTATGAAATGAAGTCATTTTTTTTACGAAATGACTTCATTATTCCAGCGTGATTCTCCACTTAAACTCTTTTACTATGTAAATAAACGGTGAAAAAAGCATAAAATAAAAAGGAAATTTATTGGAAGCGATGGAATGTCGATTTAAAGTCACTCGTAATCATAGAAAACAAATATTATCACTGGTGGCTTCCCCACTCGTGAAAATATTATTTTCTATGATCACTCGTGAAATAAAATCGATATTCCACTAAATCCAACTGAACAATTATCCTCTATATCTTTTCAGTGACAGCGCTGTCTAGGAAAAAAATTAGACCCGACAGATTATGGAAGATGTTGACGATTATTCCAAACCTTGCAGAATTCTTAAAAACCAGACAATGAAAAATCCTGAACTGATTTGTTTAGGATAATATGTGTGATTTTTTTACCCCTGTGTCAAGTTCGCAAAAATGTTGCCAAGGACGCAAACTTTCTGTTATGCGTTCACAGGACCGACGCATTAATTTTGAAAGTAGCATGTTCTGTTCTGCCGTTTTAAAGCATTTTGTGCACACATAATGTTAGAATGGTTGCATATTTACCATTATACAGTTCTTTCTTTTTATGAAATGATCACTATCATTAAATGATCGATAAGCAAATAAGCACTGTTATTAATCTTCAGGTTTCTGAAATAAACACTTTGTCGGTCTGTCTGTTCCGAAATTTCATCCGATCTTCACCAAACTTGGTCAGAAATTGTATCTAGATGATGTCTACGTCAAGTTTGAATATGGGTCATGCCGGGACAAAAACTAGGTCACGGGGTCACTTAGTGCGTTTTAAACCGAAAGTTTGTCCGGACCATAACTATGTCATTTATCATTAGATTTTAAAATCATTTGGTACATTTGATCACCATCATTGGACAGTGTGTCACGCGAAAGAATTACGTCGATATCTCCAAGGTCAAGGTCACACTTTGAGTTCAAAGGTCAATTGCTTGTCCAGGCCATAACTATGTCGTTCATTGTGAGATTTTAACATCATTTGGCACATTTGTTCACCATCATTGGACGGTGTGTCGCGCGAAAGAATTACGTCAATAGCTGCAACGTCAAGGTCACACTTTAAGTTCAAAGGTCAAAAATGGCCATACATAATCTTGTCCGGGCCATAACTATGCCATTCAGTGTGAGATTTTAAAATTACTCGGTACATTTGTTTACAATCATTGGACGGTGCGTCATGCGAAAGAATTGCGTCGATACCTCCAAGGTCAAGGTCACACTTGGAGTTCAAAAGTCAAAAATGGCCATGAATGAGCTTGTCCGGGCCTTAACAATGTCATTCATTGTGAGATTTTAAAATGACTCTGTACATTAATTTTGTTCACAGTCATCGGACGGCGTGTCATGCGAAATAATTCAGGAGTTCAAAGGTCAAAATGGCCATAAATGATAATGGCATAATAATTCTTAAAAATTGCCATAAATTAGCTTCTCTTGTTTTGTGATCCAACATGAAAAATATTCTGTGTCAATGCAGCATGTGGGGATATACGTCACGTCTGCGACAAAGCTCCAGTTGATACATAGAAGAATAACTTGCATTTTCTTCTGTAACAAGTCTTGTAAGCTGAAATATTACATCATCGTTTGAATGGGTTAAAATTGTTGGACTCTTCATTTGCTGGTAAGACTCGTCTAATTTTAGTACAGCAAATCCTAGGACTCCTGTCCGTGATTATACTAGTTTCCTTTAAACTTGTATGATTGAATGATATTATATGCATTGTTTCTTAATAATGAATAATCTTACCCTGTCACATTATCAAGTCTTGTATATATTTAAAACTGCCTCTCAATTAGAATTTCAAACTAACTTAACAATTTCTTACTTCTCTGTGTAGTTTCCATGTCAACACATGAAATAAGATGACTGTATATATGTTAGTATGTGAATGAGTTTACTATAAGCTTTTCTTAATTGTAACCTATTTTTGTACATTTGAACTCTTCTATTTACATTTGTATGTATTTGCTAACATCTAAAAGTATCACATGCTGTATGTCGTTTCTGGCAAATGTGGGCGTCCTTGTTTGTGAAGAAGGAACTTTAAATTTTCAAGGTTACCCTAAACAAAATAATTATTCAATTTTTTTTTTTGTTCCAACTACCTTTTTTAAAAATGTGTGTGAAAAAAAGACTTGTGACTAAAGATTGTCATTTTTCTGGTTTCCGAGGGATGATGACATCACTTGTGTCTATATTTTCTTTTCTTCTTCTTCATATATTGTACAAGATCCCATTCTCGGGCATTGGCGTACAAGAAAAACGGTTTAAAAATCCTTAAAATCAATTTGTAAGCAATCGTGATAAATTAGCTTTGGGAAAAAAATAGTATTTACATGAATGATGAGCCTAATATAGTTTGACTCTTGTATATTATTTCCAATGTTCACATTTCTCTCGAAACTTGTTTCTTCATAACATTAGGGACATTTCATCGGCAGTATGACGATTAGTGGTAGAAGAAGTAACCGTTAAGATTGAAAGGAAATAATAGCATTACAGTCATACAAGTGTGCAATTTAATGATCGTTTCTTTGTTGATCAATGCATGTTCCTTTATGAAAGCTTTTTCAATGAATAGATAAAGTGTTATAGATAGTTTTATAGTTTGCTTCTTTTTTATTCACCCTTAACATACTTGTTTGATCCTACTTATTAAACACATTTGTGTAACTTCCTGTCTGTAAAGAGTCCCTCCCTTTCAGTTGCAATATAGTTGTATATGACTGTACTATAAACTGAGTTTCATCTTTTTAATCTCAAGTGTGTGAATATAAAATTAGGAGAGATTGAAAATCAATGTCATTTTCCTTGCAATATGTTTCTGCACAATCTCACCCTTTTAGAAGCAAAACCTCACCACTGTAGACAATTACAGTTAAATGTTTTTGGATGTTTCGTGGCTGTTCGATTGGCCTACTTTGAAAAGTCGAACTTAATTTCCCGTGACTGTATACCTGTGACTTATTCAAAGAGCGAACAACTACAGTGCCTTCAGCGCTTTGATTTTAATCAGTCTGGAGTGTATGTAATATATCCGTACATCAAATGTGTTAAGTATGAAACATCTACGTGAACTTGCTAACACAAAAAGAATTGGTATTTACGTTGGGGGATAATGGAACAACAATTTCAACAAAATTGATATATAAGCATCGTTTCTCACAGGCCAAACAGGAGGGCTTGCTTGTTTAAATAACCGTGTAATCGATTAGATCAGAATTACTTTATTGCCAAACGCCAAAGCTAATCGATTCCAATAATAGGTTATAACATAACACATTTGAGACAATTAGCAAGGCGTTGATAATTCGCAGTAGTAGTAAGCTGTAGTTATATTATTGTATTCAACTTTTTTTTATTTAAAACTGTCAAACAAAACTTGTGAATTGTGCAGTTTACAAAAATATCTATAAAATACATGTTTTAAATGTTTTATAGATTTTGTATTGAGAGAAAGATTTATGATAAAAAAGGTACATATTGCTGCTAAAAAAAGTGGTAGTGTGGAAAGCTGGACCAATCTGGGTACAAATTTTATAATGAATTGATTGCTTAATACAAATATTTTTTTAGTTTAGCAGTTTTTCTTAAGGTATGATGAAAGTTTTTTACTTGAATTGTGGTCGGTCATTGTTTTGTATTAATGTTTCGGCAAGCTTCAAAGTGAATATTAAAGTAGCTATTATTGATGACTCGAATAGTTTCCGGTTCCCAAATAGTCATAGAGTATAACCGTTTCAGATGATATTTCAATCTCCCAATATCGAGTGCCGGATACTATGACAATGGTATCGACTTCCTTTTTCTGGTTGTAAGATGTAATACGATAGTCATGTCGCGTGCATAATCGGTCACAATCACATCAGTTGTGTTCGTATTTGTCATTTAAAATGCAGCTGTCCAACGGAAAGTGATATATAAAACAGAACGAATATTCGATAAAATATTTACATGGAATATGAGATCCATATGTTCAATATGTCGTTTCAGTAGAGACAAAGACGAAGAAGCTTGAACTTCACACTTACAATAATACATAAACATACACCTGATAAAGGTTACTATGTGATTCATACATTATTAAACATGACTCGATGATAATTTTAATCAGTAGGATAGCTGTCCTATAGAAAGTATTGTGTAAAGGGGCAGAACCACGATTTGTGGTAACATTAAAGGGGTTAACAACACATTTAAATCAGGATTGTAAGCTATTATATTGTAGGATATAATGCCCAGTTGTAAGCTATTATATTGTAGGATATAATGCCCAGTTGTAAGCTATTATATTGTAGGATATAATGCCCAGTTGTAAGCTATTATATTGTAGGATATAATGCCCAGTTGTAAGCTATTATATTGTAGGATATAATGCCCAGTTGTAAGCTATTATATTGTAGGATATAATGCCCAGTTGTAAGCTATTATATTGTAGGATATAATGCCCAGTTGTAAGCTATTATATTGTAGGATATAATGCCCAGTTGTAAGCTATTATATTGTAGGATATAATGCCCAGTTGTAAGCTATTATATTGTAGGATATAATGCCCAGTTGTAAGCTATTATATTGTAGGATATAATGCCCAGTTGTAAGCTATTATATTGTAGGATATAATGCCCAGTTGTAAGCTATTATATTGTAGGATATAATGCCCAGTTGTAAGCTATTATATTGTAGGATATAATGCCCAGTTGTAAGCTATTATATTGTAGGATATAATGCCCAGTTGTAAGCTATTATATTGTAGGATATAATGCCCAGTTGTAAGCTATTATATTGTAGGATATAATGCCCAGTTGTAAGCTATTATATTGTAGGATATAATGCCCAGTTGTAAGCTATTATATTGTAGGATATAATGCCCAGTTGTAAGCTATTATATTGTAGGATATAATGCCCAGTTGTAAGCTATTATATTGTAGGATATAATGCCCAGTTGTAAGCTATTATATTGTAGGATATAATGCCCAGTTGTAAGCTATTATATTGTAGGATATAATGCCCAGTTGTAAGCTATTATATTGTAGGATATAATGCCCAGTTGTAAGCTATTATATTGTAGGATATAATGCCCAGTTGTAAGCTATTATATTGTAGGATATAATGCCCAGTTGTAAGCTATTATATTGTAGGATATAATGCCCAGTTGTAAGCTATTATATTGTAGGATATAATGCCCAGTTGTAAGCTATTATATTGTAGGATATAATGCCCAGTTGTAAGCTATTATATTGTAGGATATAATGCCCAGTTGTAAGCTATTATATTGTAGGATATAATGCCCAGTTGTAAGCTATTATATTGTAGGATATAATGCCCAGTTGTAAGCTATTATATTGTAGGATATAATGCCCAGTTGTAAGCTATTATATTGTAGGATATAATGCCCAGTTGTAAGCTATTATATTGTAGGATATAATGCCCAGTTGTAAGCTATTATATTGTAGGATATAATGCCCAGTTGTAAGCTATTATATTGTAGGATATAATGCCCAGTTGTAAGCTATTATATTGTAGGATATAATGCCCAGTTGTAAGCTATTATATTGTAGGATATAATGCCCAGTTGTAAGCTATTATATTGTAGGATATAATGCCCAGTTGTAAGCTATTATATTGTAGGATATAATGCCCAGTTGTAAGCTATTATATTGTAGGATATAATGCCCAGTTGTAAGCTATTATATTGTAGGATATAATGCCCAGTTGTAAGCTATTATATTGTAGGATATAATGCCCAGTTGTAAGCTATTATATTGTAGGATATAATGCCCAGTTGTAAGCTATTATATTGTAGGATATAATGCCCAGTTGTAAGCTATTATATTGTAGGATATAATGCCCAGTTGTAAGCTATTATATTGTAGGATATAATGCCCAGTTGTAAGCTATTATATTGTAGGATATAATGCCCAGTTGTAAGCTATTATATTGTAGGATATAATGCCCAGTTGTAAGCTATTATATTGTAGGATATAATGCCCAGTTGTAAGCTATTATATTGTAGGATATAATGCCCAGTTGTAAGCTATTATATTGTAGGATATAATGCCCAGTTGTAAGCTATTATATTGTAGGATATAATGCCCAGTTGTAAGCTATTATATTGTAGGATATAATGCCCAGTTGTAAGCTATTATATTGTAGGATATAATGCCCAGTTGTAAGCTATTATATTGTAGGATATAATGCCCAGTTGTAAGCTATTATATTGTAGGATATAATGCCCAGTTGTAAGCTATTATATTGTAGGATATAATGCCCAGTTGTAAGCTATTATATTGTAGGATATAATGCCCAGTTGTAAGCTATTATATTGTAGGATATAATGCCCAGTTGTAAGCTATTATATTGTAGGATATAATGCCCAGTTGTAAGATATTATATTGAAGGATATTATGCTCGGTTGTAAGCTATGATCTTGTAAGATGTAATGTCAGTAACAATTAAATAGGTGTACAATTGATTTGTTTTCGGAGATCAGAATATGCCACTGCTTTGATATATCCACGCACTGTGAAAATGAATCACGCGACAGATCTATTTGCAGGGCTTTAAGACGCAAACAAACAAGTCCTTAACCCATGGGCGATGAATCAATTAGGAACATTCCATGAGTGTTTTTTCTACCATAAATATTTTATTATTACGAATTTCTTCCGCACATAAAGCATAGAAACGGTTCAAAGTAATTGTGCTCCTATGTGTGTTCTTAATAAACCTTAAAGATGAATTGACCCCTTTTACACCTTCTGATATCACAATTCGGATCCATCGACTTTGACGGGATAGCTTCGGAAGGCCTTCTACCCAGACTCTTATGGTTTTATCCGCCCAAGCTGCCGTATGATTATTTGTAGCGTTATTGATAAAAAAGAAAATTTCAATCATCTTACAATATAATTTCACTGTTCTTGCTTCAATATAAACAAAATCAATAGCTAAGTCTAGTCTTTAAAATCAACATTAAAGTACATAACATAAGTTGTCCCAGTGAAATTGTGTAGCTTGTAATCGTTTCTTTGAATGTATACTAATTTTAATGATTTGTTATTGCGTTTGATGTTAATGTTAATGTTCATGGAATAAACAATTATGGTATAGTGATATTTAAAACAATATATGTTCAACTACCAATTTAACTAACAATACAGTATTACCTTCATACAATTATTATGAACATTTTTAGGGTAACGAACATTTTTACACGACACGAGGCTTACACTTTACGTTGACCTTGTTTATATTTCCGTTACTCTAACAAAACGTCGGCTTGTTTTTACAATTAACTATAACGTATTTCGTTCAGATAACTACATATGACACTTAAAAAGTAATCAAAAACATTTAAAATAGAATTCATGTTATGTTCATTGCAAGTGTCATTGTTCAGCACATTAACCTAATTTGGACGAAGGCATTGTGCAAATAACGGTGAAATCATAGAACACCTTTGATGACTTTTGACTCGTGGAAACAACATGAATTTAATTGTACTTTGTGAGATTGATGAACAGGAACTATGTGTAGATAATATTGTTTAATATATTAAGATTTTAGTACGGCATCGATGAAATAACAAACGAAAACTTAATTTGTTTATAGACATATATAGTATCCAATTGGATACAACCAAAACATGACGCTGCATTAAGAGAATCGTGATGATGTCTTTTGTTTGCGTTCAATGAAATAACAAGAACTTCTTCCAAGAAAACTTTGTTCAAAGTCCCTAAATATAATTAAGACTATTACTATGGCAATCAACCTCGCAAATGTTAAATATTTAATTTCATGAAACACTTCCTCTAAAATCAATCATTTTCTAGTTTATCTTTAAAGTTACGTTGGGTCGTACTGTTTCACCAAACGGTGTATGTTTCCGTTCACCACATGGGGTCATTTTTCAGATCAATATGTTCCAGATACTCCTCGGGATTTCCTTTCATTTGAATGATACTGGAAATTTATGATTTCCACCAAGTGAAAGCGTATTAACTGGAATAGATGTATCAATTCACAGTGAAAAACGGAATGTCAATCACGAGCAATTGCAAATTACGCTTGCTGCCCGTGTCAATTATGTAATTCCGATTGTTGACCTCGCCTGAAACAGCTTTGTAGCGTAATAGCTGCTAACACATCTGTAGATTTACATTCGGTAAAGTGGAAATCTGAAGAGAGGGTAGTTCAAAATTGTCGAATAGTGCGTGACGAATCCGTCATTTGATTTGACGTTACTATGACGTTACAACAATTGGACGTTACTCTGTCTTACACGTTGTTGTCGCGCGCATTTGTGTTTGTTCGCATTTAATAAGCACGACAGTATATACATTTACTGCGACAAATAACGGTAAAACTTAGTTATTAAATAAACAAATGGGACAAGAAATATACTAAGTTTATTCGATTAAATGCTTATGTGGTATTGCTGATAAAGTTTAAAAAAAAACAAACATAAAAAAACGTATACTAACATACAGCAAATTAGTATGTATGCTTAACAATTTACAACGTGAAAGAAATCTATAGAAATTGAATCCTTCTAACACGAGGCTGTTTAAAATAAGCATAATGTAACATGACATTGGACTGTTTATTGTAAATAATTAACATTGGCAGATTATAATTTGCAAACAAAATTGTCTTTCCGCATTAAAGAGTTTAAATTTACAAATAATACAACGCAATTAATATTACCAAGAGATAAATTTATCTTCGTTAGCATCCGACAGTTTTTATTAAAGGAAAATGACCACATTTTGCAGGAAACTGTATCATTCGCAGCACAATTCAAAAGATCTGTAATTATTTTAATGTCATTTATAGTTAGTTATAAGTGCTTAAAAATATTTTACATATGAATATTATAATTTTGAAATCTGATTCTTAAAAAGTAGATCTGAAGTAGCATGTGTATACTATAAATATTTGTTTCACAAGTTAATGTCGACAAAACTATTCGTATTGAACATCTTTAAAAGCAAGTGCAAAATTGAATTCTGCCGTGACTCGAATATCGACGGTAATCAAAACTATAACATATTTCTGACACGCGTTAACGCTTCACCAGTTACCGGACAGAATCAAAGCTAGAGCGTAATTTCAAGAACGACATACAGATAAATGATGAACATCAACGGTATAATCCATAGTGAAATTGTGTGGGTGGTGTTTACATAAACCTCGATTGTTTAATTGGATGCATTACGTAAATAATTTGTAGAGATTTCAAGTTCACAGCTTGGCAAAATCGTAATTTAAAAAAGTCGTAGATTCATAAAATAGTGCATTAATTATATTAAAACGAGCAATGATACGTTCCTGACTAAAAAAAATAACCTAAATTGATTTTCATTTATTTTCAATCCTTATTCGACATGAAATAAAATCAAGCGTTTGAAATGCTTTTTATATAGATATTAGGCTGACCTATTCCATGAATAATTTTGACCACAGTAACCAACACCGAGTGTTATATGCATCCCAGCTAGTGCACTTATATAGGCTGATCGATGCAGAATATTATAATAAATATCAAGCTAGTATGTTCCATGTAGGCAAACGGACTAACTTAAAAAAGCATGCATGTATTTTGGCGTATCGTTATCAATAATGACCATATCTGTATCGGTGGTGTAATATGTAGGCCGATGCATGCCCTTTGAATAAATGGGTAGGTTGCATCAGCCCAGATAATGTACTGATGCACTATATTTAAAACCAAAACAACATTGTTATAATTATAAACTATATTGGTTGATTGGTACACACACAAAAAATCATTTAAACAAATGTAGTGTACATGTAGGCCAACGCATGTACTGAAGGTTTATAACGAAAGCCAATAAACATATACATTATATGCCAATTTAGTTTGTTATAATTTGAAAAATGACTGCTGACCTCCCAAACTCGTTGTCGTCCAAGCAGCCCAGTACCTAATTATGTCACTACAGCCCTCCGGAACTTTGACATAAAGACTAGATCATTACGAATGCAAACTGTTTTTGGTCCAAATTGCCCAGTACTTTATGCTATTATGACTTTGGAACATTAGGCAATTCTTGTCATTCGGAAAAGATCAGGACCTACGCCAACTGCTTGTCTTCCAAGAAGTCAAGTACCCATGTCACTATGGTTCTTAGGAAAATTGACATCCGGACTAGATCACGACCTACATCAACTAGTTGTCGCCCATTCGATTATGTATATAATTACTTCACTATGGTCCTTGGGAACCCTGACATAAAAACTAGATTGTGACCTACATCAACTGATTGCCGTCCTTGTTGTCCTGTATTCATGTCACTACAGTCTTAAGAACTTAACAGCTTAAGAACTATTGAAATACATGATGACCTTTGCTAACTCTTCATCGTCCATTTCCCGAAGTATTCCAGGCCATAATGTCAACGAAGCCGTTATTGACCCTGACATCAAAACTACAAGTATAATGACCTACGCCAATCGGTTGTCGTCCAAGTAGTCTACATGTGGTCGTTTTACTGAAAGAAAAAAGCGACCGATTTTAATGAAACTTTGTAGGAATGTAAGTCTGGCAATGACTGACCAAAGCCGTCCGATTTTAACCGGTTGGGTAAAGGTCATCAAGGTCATAGAGGTCATCAATTTTAGAGCGTAACATTCACACAAATAATTAAACCTTTCGGAAAAACGTGGGCGGTTTCAATCCGTCCGAGGGTCGCAAAGGTACAGAGGGATCATATCCTAAAACTAATATCAGGGTCAAAATATGATCGCTTGAAATGCAAATTTCGATTCATAGATAGATTAGATAGATTTATTTCAGTATAATGACACAACATGATAAAACATATCTACATACATGATAAAATAGTTTCAAGGGGTCTCCTGGAATTCCAGTGCTTCTTGACATGCACGATCAGAAAAAGTAAATTAAAAATAACCTTTAGTGGGGTCACGTGACTCCAACAATATGGCTACCTTTGGAAAGGTCTGACTTTTTTCTTCAATATGCAAAAACATTTTTTTGAACCGGACAACCCGTGAAGGAGTTATAACCCTTTTCGCTAGCTCTACTTTTGTTTTGTGGGAGGGGGGCTTACGCTCAAACGACCGGGGTATCTCTCTAGCCTCGTTATAATGCTATCTACATTTATGACACCTTATGCAAAGATAGACCGAATCGAGACCTAAAGCGCAATGGGTCTCCGATCCGATGTAAGGTGGTAATAAGATAGTAATTGTCCTTGAAAACATCATTTTTCACGTCTACCACGCGTAATCGGACAAGTGACGTTTATTTTTTTATGCTAATGAAAGTTATATGTTCAAATTCACAATTAATTTTCCTGTTAAATTATATTTTTGTTAAAAATGTGTGAAATTGTGGAAAATCTATAAAGCGTCGATGTCGTCCAAGACAGGAATTTGCAGTAACATCAGCTTAAAAATACCGCAAAAAGTACTATAACACAAACGTACGTATAAACCATATCTGCCATTACAAAGATATTTTAAGGCAGAAATTTTAAAAAATCATCAGGAAATGCTGTATGGTATTTGGTATATGACCGAAAAACATGTTTACTGTGTTGTTGTTGTTTTTTTACCCTATTTTTTCCATTTTTTTTTTTAAGCGTAGTAGTTATAAATACGTGTATATAGTTGATTGCGGGCGGTAGAAAAAAGTACATGTATACATGATTTTTAATGTGCAATTCAGGGTGCTTAGATTATAAGGGGTCAAGTTAGATCGAGAGGCTTAAACGGGTGCCTCTAAGAAAATAAGCGGTTTTCACGGCTTTTGTCTTCTAAACTTTAATATCAGCAAAAGATATCAACAAATTTCTATGAAACGTATAATATATATTGACTATTATGTATATTTAATTTCTAAAACTAGTCTCCATTTACACTATTACACAGAAAAAATACATACACCCAAGAGTACCAGTGTCAGGAAATCGAAAAAAATGATGTAGATATTAGAAAACATATCGGAAAGGGATGAAACGTATGTAAGATATGAGTGAGAAACGGAGTTTCTTGAATGTTTTCGATTTTTTAGCATTTTAACTGCATAATTATTTACATATAATACATATATGTTTGTTCAAGCTTGTACACCACGACACACAATCTAATAGATAGAATGAAGTTAATAACCGTCCGTGGGTAAAGTAAAGATATAAGAAATGGGGTCATATATTCTGAGCGGAAAAAAACCTTTTGACACATAAAGCATTTATAGGTTTTTTTTGTTTTACCTAAAAGGACCTTTAAAAATTAAAAAAATAACTCCAGATTCGTATTCAGAAAGGTCTTCTTATATTAATATTAAGAATTTACCTCATTTTATTGCGGGCAACGGTTTGACACGATTTTACCCTGATGGTACGAATGTGTAGTCACGTTTTATGTAGGACCTACCGTTTCTAAAAAATAATAATAAGTGGGGTTGTGCAGCCCACCCCAGGCCTTTTTGCGCTAAGAGTCTATTTTTTATCGTTCGTCTTTCAATTTGACTTATAGTTTAATAGTTACAATGTAACTTAAGATGTTTTAAATATACACCCTCAGAAACTTCATACCATACGAGAGCGATTTTAGCGTTACTGTACTCACAAATCGTTATCTTCAAAGTAATCCGGTACACATATCACTATATAGCCATTAGTACCCCTGACATCGAGACATCTGATAAGCTATGATTGTAAATAAAAAAATAATCATGAATACAACTTAAATTATATAAATATGTGGTCGGATATTTAACATTTTAAGCGCATAGTACTTCGGTTATTATATAAATACTTCAGTATATAGTATATAATATTCTAAATATCGGTTTTGTGCATTTTTCATGAGCATTACTTTTACTTATCACTCTCTAAAACTACTGTTCATGTGTATGGTAGGGACGAACGACAACTGTGCTAGGAGAATGATACATTACAACACCAACAATTTAATGTTCGTAGTTGTAAACCACTCGGTGTTAACCACACGCTTGCATCCCACCAAGCGTTTTTCCGTAAATTGAATATTCATAAGGCACGCCTTATTCACACATACTGGTTATCGTATAACATCAGCCTGTAAACTTCCTGGTTTATTTAGTTCAACATGTATAATCTTAACCTGTTGTGTTTTCGAATATGGAATAACAATCTCCTTATTTGGATTATTCTTACTGGTAATATAAATAAAACATATTTCATCAATTCAATATTCGATCTTTTGTCTTCATTATTATCACTTGGATTTTTGACGACGATGAATGCATGTACACGCAACTTTATACACTTAAATATTTTAAGAACGTTTCCTTTACGGAGTTTCAATATCGGGTTTAAAATGTAAACAATAAAGCAATTCATTATTGTTTTCGTTTGAATACTGTATGAACGATGCGAAGACGAGAAGTGTACACTATGAATACACTACATAGCCGCTGGATTTAAACACAACTATTGAGTACCTAGTCAGACATAGTTATTAGACTGTATGTCACACGACGCGAACATTCGTACAGATCGTCGCGTTAACATAAAGCTGTATACATTGTGTCCTAAATAACATTGTGTTTAAAATACCCACCAACCATATGTTGTTTCATGTACATATCCAAGGTTGCCATGTGCACTATGTCACGTTTTATCATGCAAACAGCAACAATACACTGATAAAAACACGTTAACAATAATTTGTAATATTCTCGTGCTATGACACAAAGACAGCCATAAAGAAGTATTCTATTGATTTATGCAGGCCCTCATTAATATAACGTTGACATCTGTGGATAAGTGTAGCCGATTCTAAAAGTATATAATACAGATTGTTATTATAGGCACGGATATGTGTGATCATGCATTGAACAGATGCCATTTGACCTATATCGAGAGCATTATTGTAAAAACGCAAATCAACTTATTGTTGCTGCCCAGTTCGAGACTCGAATTCGGCATTAAATGTGTGTTTATGTTCGAGATTAATGTGAACATAAGAGTTCTCAATTTATGGCGCGCAATAAAGTGTAAAAGTTTTTTGTGCAGCATAAAATTAACCATATATACCGAATTTCTTAAAACATCGAAACCGAGAGTTAATGATTATGGGTTATTTTTGTACTTGTATTGGTATTAAATATACAATAACTTGAAAAATACAATAATATGTTATATGTAAAGGAGTTAAATTAATTTAATATGTATTCATGAATAATATAAAAAATAAAACACTCAACATCAGTTACATTAAAGAAAAAGATAACAAGAGGTCCGCGGTCGGAGACATATGCCCCCCCCCCCCAAAAACAGGGACTTGACACAGTTTAAAAACAAAACAAAACTGACCTTTGATGACATATCGAACGGGAACCAATTTAACACTTAATGTCAGTGACCTTGACCTTTGAACTAGTGACCCCAATTTCAATGCGGGTCATCTACTGTCCAAGGCCAATGCACATGTGAAGTATCAAGCCAATCGATCAATTCGTTGACGAGTTATTGATCGGAAACGATTTTCTCTCTTATTGTGACAGTGACCTTGACCTTCGACCTAGTGACCCCAATTTCAACAGGAGTCATCTACTGTCCAAGGCCAATACACATGTGAAGCATCAAGCCAATGGGTCACTTTGTTGACGAGTTATTGATCGGAAACGATTTTCTCTCTTAATGTGACAGTGATCTTGACTTTTGACCTAGTAATCCCAATTCAACAAGAGTCATGTACTGTCCAAAGCCAATACACATGTGAAGTATCAAGCCAATCGGTCACTTTGATGACAATTTATTGATCGGAAACGATGTTCACACTTATTGTGACAGTGACCTTGACCTTTAACCTAGTAACCCCAATTTCAATAGGGGTCATCTTAAGTCCAAGGCCAATGCACATGTGAAGTATCCAGCCAACTGGTCGATCTGTGCACAAGTTATTGATCGGAAACGAACAAGTCTACAGACAGACCGCCCGACCGACATCCAGCAAATCAATATACCCCCTCTTCTTCGATGGGGGGGGGGGCATTAAATACAAATAAAAAAGCGTCATTAGTGACATTCGGTTTACGAGCCTCACATTGATACACTGCACCATCAGGGTCACTGTGTGTGATAACTGTTATGCCGCTTTTCATTTGTATCTTCTATGGCGGAAGCACATGTTGTATTCATGTTCTCGTGTTTCTTACGGACAATGTCGAGTAATGTGCAAAATTAAATGAGGGCCAGATTTAACCAAACTCATTTACACAGTTAATAAGTAAGTCCTACACAACACAGTATTTGTTGAAGTACCGGATTTGACAACTATTTTACTTATGTGACGTGTTTAACGGGCGTATGCACACATTAAATCGTAAATGAATTAGATTTTATTATTGAGCATAGGGTTAATACATGACTTATGTCCTTATTATAAGACGTACTCAATGTTAACCGAATTGCATTCATGGATGTTTTTATTCTTAATCAGTTGCTATAATCGTCTGTCAATTCGTAATTGTAAGTTTAAGATCTTAAACATCATATAATGTGCATGCCAAATAAAGTGATAGTCATTTACATCAAACAATTGTTCAAAGAGAGACCATCCCACTAATATGTTATTTATTTTAATTTGTACCTGTATTACAAACAGGCGTAAAGAAATGTTGTGAAAGGATGACCCCACAATGTACATGTATTTTTTCAGGTAAAATAATCTCATAACCAAGTACATCTACCAATTCTACGGGGAATGTTTTTTTTATTTAAATACTTTTATTCACAAACATAAACACATATAACAGAATACGAGTTATCACATACATTTACAGTTATATGAATATTCATTCAAAACATGTGGATCAGTATATATTATTTTTCTATAATTACGTTTTATATTGGTTATGCAAACTATATAAATAACCTATACATAAACTACATAGGATACTTCCTTAACAACAATTTCAAAGCATTATGTCTGACATTGGTATTTTTGGTAGTTTGCTGCTTCATTATATACATACACACAATTGTATGTATTCCGTTACGTTAAACAGTACATTAAATAATTCCTATATTACAGGTTTCAAATTATTTTTCTATAACATTGATACATATTCTAAAAAGATATAGTTTTTTTCATTAGATCATTAGATCTACATAAGTAATGCTTAAAAACTGTTTATATTGAACGTCTGTGTCATGAAAGTTCTTAAAAAACATCGTATATCCAAACTCTGATTATATATATTTCAGGTGCAGTGGTTTCACAACCAACCATATCTCCCAGTGGTACGGTGGATGTTATACAAGGGCGGAACCTGACTCTGAATTGTACATACGCGTCAGCACCAACTTCAAGCCATGTTATTGCATGGGAAAAACTGGGAGGATATGTTTTTACATCGCATTTGTCTGTATATAAAGATCCAGGATCAACATGCGCATATTTAGGTGGCAGGACTGTGTATGGTTACTCATGTCCAGCGGATAACCAATTCAATATAATAATTTACAATGTGCAGATAGGTTCAAGCCAAGGTTCGACATGGAGGTGCTCACATCAAGTAGGGTCGGCGCCATTCGTGTCTAGTACGAATGTCACTCTCAATGTACAAGGTAAACGTTGTTAAGCATATAACTACTTTAATTATTAAAAATCCGTTAAAAATGTTATGATTTAATACATATGTCTATATCGTACATTATACATTTAAAATAACAAGTGAACCAACAACTTATATTTTAATCCATATTGACGTTTTACTATTGTAATAACTATCTATATAATTATGTTCGTTACACATTTGAATACCCATCACACGTTTTATTGAGGTTATTTAATGTATGCCTACATGCTATTCATATCATATTGTAATTGTATGCATACCAATACAGCTTGATTTCTTATACTTAGGTAACAATGTTCAAACATAGAACAAGTGCAACAACATGTACATTATAACTTAATATGATTGGTTGCAATTCTATCTTACAGCGGTTCTTTGCATACTAAAGCTAAATTATTTTGAACGTGATTATCATTTTAATCATCAAGACATACCCTTTCTTTCTGATAAACGATTTCATTCCTATCTTAATCAATCGTTGTTGCATGTAATTTTTAAATAATGTTATATGTATGAGGCTACTATGTAATAGTTTCGTTTGTAAAATTTAATGATGCCTTAATCCGTGTTGCCCGTACAGACAATGATCGTATCTGTCATTGCATCTTATATTTAATATTTTCACTATCAAACGGTGTCTCACACTACGCTTTCAGTACCAATCACGCACGTTGAAATGGTGTCTCCAGCATCAAACATAGTGTTCATCAAAGAGAATGACTCCATCTCATTCGAATGTGTGACATCATCGGGCAAACCTCTCGCCGTTATAAAGTGGTACAAAGACAACCGGACACCAAGGAATTACATGGATGATGTAGAAATGTCTTATTCCAGTGTAAAATGGCTTCCAGACAATGTCACAAAAAGTATCCTTAATTACACAGCCAATCGTGTCGATGATGACATGAACATATATTGCACGGGGAACAATACCGAGGAAACATTAACCTCAAACCGACATGCACAACTTATAATTGCCTGTATGTATAACAGAATATAATAAAACCGTCAACATAAAGGTGTAACGTTTACATAAAGTACACACGCGTTTTATAAATCAAACAATGATTCTCCGGAAACTAAATGAGAAGAATAATTCGTATTTTATACTCAACTAAATAAATGAACTTTAATATACATGCTTTGGAAAGGATCTTCATCTCAAATTGTTAAAACACGTGACCCAACATTCACTTAGTAAACACATTTCGTGTCAAGATTGTGTTTCTTTTATATGTGTTCATTTTTTATGTATACACAATTCAATTTAAAGTATTTTAAAAACCAAACATTACTTTCCTTTTCTGATTTAGGTTTTCCTGAAGCACCGTCATCTGTCTGGGTTTCTAAAATATCTGCAAGGTCAGTCAGGGTTTCCTGGAAATACCTGTGGACAGGCCGTATGTTTCAACAATTTATAGTTGAAGTAAACGAAGAAGACGGTGAATGGATTAAACAAGCTGTGTCTACTGCATTTTTCAATCTTAGTTCGTCTGCCGTGTACAGCGATTTGACGATGTTGAAAGAATCAACACATTATAGAATACGGGTTTACGCAGAAAATGTCTTAGGCCGAAGTGGACCTTCAAATATCGTGTCATGTACAACATTGGCTGTTGATGTCTCGGGTATTTATATATCATATTTCTTATTGCATCTTCTGTTGTAATATTTGTTTCTTATATATTTAGTATAAGCCCAGTTTATAATAAGGACCCAAGAACATCATACACTCATCCGTACGTTCTGAATACAAATTGTGTGTGAAAGTGCATGATTAAAAAAAAAACGACAATTAATTATACATATTACCCGACTTTTCGACTTTTTAAGTCTAAGCATTTGTGAAAACAAAAATAACATACTCACATACAATAATTAATTTTAAGTTAATCAATATGCTCAGTATGGCACAACTACTTATCGGTTTTCAAAATGGTGTTCTTTACTTAAATTGTAATATACATTTTAGGTTCAGATTTACCCAATACGTCTTCAGAATCAACCAGTGTTGGCGCAGTTAGCGGAGGTGTTATTGGAGGCCTTATTCTCGGATTATTGCTCGGAATCCTAGGATCATGGATTGTCTTGATTCGGAGGAAAGCAACAAACTCCCAAGGAGGTACCCGTTGAAATGTGTCAATTCACGATTATTCATTACTTAGTCAGGTGTATTGCGTTGAATAATTTGTTGTAATGGGTTTCGACCACTTGTGAATATTGTATAATCATCGGCTTTACCACGTGTATTACCTTTACACATTGTAAACATTTTGTCTTACTATAGTAAATTTTGTTTAAAGCGTCAAGTGTGTTTGACCTTTGCTGTCTTTTTCACAATTAAAACTTATTCGTTTGTTTAAATAAATGTTGTAGGCAAACGTTCATTTGCAACGGATGGGGAATGTTTGACAATTGCTTTATCTATTCCAGGTACCCGACCTGGGCCCCAAATCACGTAAGTAACAACGTTGATTCAAACATTTAAATATAGTTTGGTGTATATATCCTGAATATTGTCATTTACGGTTGTAAGTACATAGCATTCGTATGTTTTAACATGTTGATTTTATCATTATTTTCAGGTCCGAGCCTCTATCCGGAAGTGATGATGCCTACTCGTCTTTACAGCCTAATCCTGCAGACAGAAATCAACGAGTTAATCCGCCGCAACATGCACATGATGGTTCAAGGATCACGTAAGCTACAACGTTCATTCAAACATTTAAATATAGTTTGGTTCGCGTACCTTAATATTTTCATTAACGATCGTTAGTACAGTGCATTCGTATGTTTTAACATGTTGATATTATCATTTTTAGGTCAGAGCATATATCGGGAAGTGATGATGCATATTCGCCTATACCACCAAATCCTGCAGACATAAATCAACGAGTTAATCCGTCTCAACCAGTTCAAAACATTCAACCTCAAACTGGCGCAGCATACGAGAACGTTGTTGGTCATGAGCATATGGAGGGTAATTGAAATCTTTCAAATGTTTATATTAGACACACTATAAAAACACCAGTATATTCATTAATCTGTCTAAACGTTTGTATATATTCATGACGTTGATTTGTTTGCGATGTGAAACAGGGCTGGTATGCGTATAAGGCGATACATAATTGTCTTTATTATATCATTGCCAAAGAGAAAAGAAAGAAATAATCGTAAATTCGTTTGTATGTTTTCAGGAGACGCGAACGCGAAACAAGAAACTCAAACCGGGTAAAACAATCATCGCGCATTATTGTTTTGCTTTACATCTATTTCGCAATTTTAAGCATTTCAACTACATTATACTTATACTCATAGTTTTGATAACTTGTAAATTCACATGATTCCATTATCAAATCGTTTCAGGGATTTGACGACGACCGCAATGTATGAATCTCTTACGCACGACCCTCGTGGAAAGGAAGAATATGAAATGATTAAGCCGTCACACAAATAATTCAAACCAGCAGCGTCAAGTTTCGTGCTTACATACTGCTGTATATACTACACGCTAACTTATGTTGATTATTGAATTCAAGCTTACTCTTTAAAACAAATCCAATGTTATTGCCCCAAACTTTCTGTTGTTAAACAATTGGATACATATATATGGAACAGTTTAAAAACTACACAAGGTTGCTGATGAATGTAGCATGAAAGGTAGAAAGTTATCATTTTGTTATAATTTTATAAGTCAAGTTGAATCAGCTAAAATGATTAATAATGTATGTGACTGAACCGTTGGCTTTGACTGTTTATGAACATATATGAAAAGTGTACAATGATTCAATCATTTTGTGTAACATGTTGACAGTCCAAAGTGGTGGGAAAATGTCTAGGTTGCGGTACCCTGCTGTTTTGCTGTTATACAATATTCTACAATATTCTACACATAAATATATAATATAGAAGCTATGTACACATATGTATCAAAATCTTATATGAGAAAAAGTCCATCAATACATATAATATTCCTCATAATAAACGTTTAGTATATTTGCATACGCATCTTTATAAATATATCATACTTAAATAAAAGTGTAATGGCACAAAATATTTTTGGATTTTAACAGGTTATCAGCTTTACGTGTACGTTATTTTCAATTTAGTTTATTATTTATTTCAAGCTGTAATACCTCACACACTTAAACATATTTGTAAACAATTATCACGACTGTTATAGATGCAATATGAAATATATTTTATTGTGCAAAATAATATTTCGAAAGCATAATGCATGCAAATTGTGTAAATACATGATTTATGTTAGTATATAAGGACATTACTCGAGTAAAGTTTATATTTGTCTTTAACAAACACGTCATTTTTTACCTGAACACACGCAATACATATTTGTAATGTGTAATAACTTACCAACAAGCGTTTTCACATTTTTACGGTTTAAATTTGGTCTTAAGCTGTGCAATGCATAATAATTGTAAATATTAAACTGTTTTTGGTCATAAAGTAAGTACGTTATCTGTATTTAAATGGTTAACGCTATAACGGAAGTGTATCACAATTACACAGAAGATAAAACGAGGAAATTTGGTTGCTCTGAGACAAGCAACCTTATGAACTTGTTTTGTTCTTCTCTACGTTTGAATTGGTATTACAATTATAATTTTAAAATAGTAAAACTTGGCTTTAGAAGAAAAATATATTTATTTAGTGGTTGGAGATTTGTAACATTGTTTAACATTTCGGTGGTTTATTGTTAAAGATTTCTACTAATATACACTAACAAAAAACGAATATACCATATTAATTATATTATATCCTGAATAGACACTAGCTATATCATTCAACAAAAAAATGACTAATGTTTTAAAGCTTTATTTATATACATCCATTTAGCATCCGTGATCATATTAATTATTAAGACAAACAATTTAAATTGTAAGTGTACGTTTCCGTTCATGTAGGACTTATGTTAAACATTTTACTCCCGGCCATAAATACTTTATGTACGTAGTTTAATGAATGATTTGTGGGCATATCTTAAATCAGAACAAGTGATTCATATCCGATTGTTGATGACAGAGACGATACACGAGTGTTACAAATATTGTTTGATGTTTAAGAGAATAATTTATTTCGATTTGTATAAGCTCCATTGATTTATAATTATACATTACCGAGTTAATTTTGAGTCTTTAAGAACTCATATAACGTTGTATTATATATTTCACATTATAAATATATTCAAAGGTATATTTACATTTGTCCATTTCGTTGCAGCAAACAATGTCCGTTTGCGAATGCATATTTCTGTTAATATAAATCGCCACTTATCTCGACTTTCATTCATAGTACTTTTACAGTCTCTTCAGTTTTCTTTCCAAATAGATGTTATGCGGAGAAATTGACAGTTGGGTTGTAAGGGGGGATGTGTTATTGTTGCGTGAAAGACTACACTAACAATCATAGCGTCATTATACTGTATAGTCTTGGTGAAATATCTTTGTTACTGTTGCGTGAAAGACTACACTAACTATCATAGCGTCATTATACTGTATAGTCTTGGTGAAATATCTAAAAATATACAGAATGCCGATGTGATTATCCAATCGAATCTTAATAAAATAATTATAATATTAAACATGATTAACCCTATCAGTTCAATGTAATTAAATATTGTTTAAGATGATGCGTTGCATTGTAGTATGGTTTTATGTGTTCTTCGTTTAAAACATGCTTAATACAAATCTTCGTTTTTTTTGTTTTTTATTGTAATTGCTTTATTTGAAAATGGCTGGGTACTGTATTCATTGAAATATTATAAAACACGCATAACAGTGTTGTATAAGAAGTATTTGTTTTAAAAGATGTGTCCGGTAGGTGTTTATTAGCATTTTGTCTACTAATTTATGAATGTAGTGAATAAATAATTTATGCACACATGTTATATTTTATATTGTTTTTTTTTGCACATCCTGTATACTATAAATACAGAATTTCGTAATCTGGATAAAATCAACATCATGAATATTTAAGACAATAAATTACGCACTCATCAACATGTTATTTGTTGTCACATATAAGAATTTCATTAAATTGGTGTTGATTGAGTCGTATACTTGATAATTATGAAACACCATTAACATATCGTTTAAAATATTCGCGTAAAACATATTAATACATGCATCAATTAGTACGATAGTGGTTCCCCATCTTCATGTGCACAATATTCATGAAATAAATGCTTAAGTTTAATAGTTTGTGTGAAAACATGTTTTGCATGTATGTTAAACGAACAAAATTAACAAATATGGTGTAGAAGCACTACATACGTTTGATATTCCCACATTACAGAGTCTTACAAACAGTATAATATGATTGTGTTTGCATAAGTCAGTAAATATTGTTTTCAAGGACGCCGTTGGAACTAAGTTCGCGAAGGCTTTCCTTGATAACTCATATCCTCTATAACTTACGAATTGTCATACGTCTCGTTAAAGTTTTGCAAGTTAAATTGCATTTTAGTCAACAACTTGTATAAACTGGAAAATGCACATCGAGCAGATAATCATTTGGGTTTAACGTATAGTGTTTTGTTGGGATAGAGGATATGGACAGTTTAAGATTACGTCACATGTTGATTATTACCGAAACAAACAAAACATACATCCGCTTTGTGAATGAACAAATAGAAACCGCCCAGCAAATAATTTGAGATCATCACACTCGAAGCTCTGTGAGTTTAAACAAGATGGAAATATTTAGAACCACCGTGTTTTTTTGCTCTCTGACAATATGGAATATATATAAAACAGGTTTTCGAGTTTTTTTTGCACTCCAACATATATAGCACTTGGTGACGAATCGAAATAAGCCGGACTTGTTGCTATTATTAATGATTACAAATGTATGTATGCAAACATTAAGTGAACACATATTAACTTGTCTTATTAAACTGACCGTAGTTGTCATAACGTTTACATTAGTAATTCATGCTTTTTTTTAGCAGGATTTCACATACTTTAAACTGTGATGCATGTCCTAGTCACCCGAAATCGTTAAAAATCGAGTCCAGGTTGCAGGCAACATGACTGTACAAAACGATGGTATTATTTTCTTTGTACTTGACTGTTTACCAACACGGACATGACTTATATAACAACTACCCAGTAATGGCAACAAGAAAATTCGCGTCTTCAGTTGTATAATGTAGATTGAGGTAGTACTGACAATATATCTGAACGTTATACAAAACGGCTGTTGACAAATAAAAGAAAATTACATTTTCGAAGTTAATGGCGCACATTGTCGGTACATATACGTTGGGGGTCGCTGTTTAGGCCGTCAGAAGGAAAGCATATAATTTTTAAACAAAAGACAATAACTACTTAAAATAAATGCAATCGTGAATTCTTGACAATATGAGCTGTAGAACGTTCACATAAATATTCTGTAACAATTTTCGAGAAACTAGAACGCCAAGTGTAGAAGAAATTGTGAAAAGAAGCTTTTATATGTAATTTAAAACAACTTCTTCAACAATAAGATCCGAAATATTGACCGTATGTACTGTGGTACTTCGAGATAATTATTCTGTAAGAAAGAGACGAACATCACATTCAAAATATAGGAGTAACGCAAAGACAGAAGCAGGCAGACAAGAACGGACGGAAGGACACCTACTATTAATATATCCCTTCTACATACGAGACAAATGATATTTAGGTGAAACTATTAATCTACTTTATTTACTAACAGAGACCTTGACCAAAGTTGCCTCCTATAAAAGCAAGTATACAGTTGTGTACAATCTTTATATGCCTTCAACACAATTGCTCAATTCTTTCTCGGGATCTTAAGCCGAACCACTTTTTTATATTTTGAGTAATAGTGACATTGACATATATCCGACCATCTCATGTGCAATAAATAGGCAATAATGAATATTTTTCTCAAATTTCAATACAATGGGCCAATTGTTAAGGTGTTTTTTTTTCAAATTATTGAGGACAAATTGTTCGTCAATATCTTCTGTCAGTGAACTTAACCTTAATTCCACAAACCCCATATGCAATCCCAGGCAAGGTCTTGACATAATACATTGGTATACATTTTTAAATACTATAGCTTATATTTAGTTAGTACAAGAATCCAGTTTTCTATTTTTAGCAATAGTGACCTTGAACGTGACCACGTGCAGCCCTAGCTAGGTCTTGATACAAGGTATATACATATTTACTTTCATAACAAATAGCTAAATGTATCAATGTGTTATTGAGAAGAAACATTTTTTTCTATATTTACTAAACATGACCTTGATCTTGACCCCACCCACATCATTTGCAATGTACACCTAGGTCTTGATACGAGGTATTTATGTGTGAAGTTAAATTACACTGACTCAGTTTATTTTCGAGAATATTAGTTGAATCGATCTTGCTAATTTTAGTAACAGTGACCTTGACCATGACCATGACCCCACCCATCACATACGCTTTCTCAGCAGGGTTGTTTTATTACGAGGTATCTACGTATGAAGTGTTATGAAAAGTTCTAACTTTGATGAGCTGTGATAGATTCATTAAGTCCATATATGCTGTTTCAAAGTGTATAGAGGCTCCCAATTACGACAAATTTTAAACAAGAGTTACCAAACTGAACGTATGTGTTATAACAGTATGGGGAATACATGGTATAAGTTTGGGTGATATCCTTTAAGCTATTTCTGAGAAACCACAAAACTTAAATCTGCATATTGGGTATGTATTCAACTAAAGTATAAAACGGAGTTAAAATTGACACTTTCAAACTAGAGTTACCAAACTTTGCCTTTTGGATCATTTTATTATGAGAAAAACATGTTTTTAGTTTGATTGAACTCCCTGAATATATTCCCGAAAAGCTTACCAAAAGACTTAAACCTCGCTTTAAAGTTCATAGGTAAATTTACTAAAAGTTAAAGTACATAACCCAGAAAATGGTATTTCAATATGATACATACTTTTCGCGGATTATAACTGGCATTTTAATTCAAATTCGGTTACAAATACTTAAGTCGGTAGTCCTCATATAAAATATGTTTGCTGCCAGTCTGTTATCTTGCTCTAATGGTTGGGTGCATAATGCATAAAGTATATAAAATAAAGTGTAAATGGTATGTTTATGTATGAATTTAAAGTTATATGTGCAAACAAAAAGACAAATGTGTTTTTGGAAATACTTTATCGAAGTTGTGTTTAGCCTCACGTGGTTTTTCCTATGTATTTATGCACAAGATGGCAGGCTCCATCATGGCGAGAACATTCGTATTATGTCTATGGTAAATAATTTGAGTTTCAACAAGTGGAAGTTTTTTTAATTATTTTGTTTTTGTGTTCCAAAGTTTGCAGCCTTATCTTTCCAACCATTTATGATGATTTAGTGGAAGGTAGCCTTTTTATGATGAAAAGTGACCTCAACCATTTTATATAGAACGAACAATGAATTGATTTGCGCATGCGCAACCTATATTGAAACAACTGAACCCATTTTCGTTTTAATATGTACATTTCCCAGTGAAACATGTGTTTGACTTTTGATGTAAGATACTTCTAGAGCTTCGTCGAATATTCAAAATGATTTCCATCGCGTTATGTCAGACTCCAAAAACAAAGGAAATGGTGTTCTCTTCTGTTTTGTTGAAAAACGAAATCAGATAGCTCTGACACGTGCAGTATGATTCATCATCAAATCAATTTTATTGGAACTTGTCATTGTCATTGTATGTTCTAAAATAACACTGATTTATAATTCTTTAATTTAGAACCATAAGAAAATGCTTGTACTGTATTCAATTTACTATTTAAGTCAGATACATGATAGTTAAGATAAAAATGAATTGGACACACTCATAAACATGCGTAAATATTGTTGCTAATACAAGTCGGTATTAGTTACTGTTATTAATAACATATGTCACATTTGTGGCGTAAATTAAATTCTACTTGTGACAAATATAATACGCTGCAGTTCATGTTTTCCCAGAATGCGAGACAATATAATCATCCCAAAACAGCAGACTAACCGAAAAATACAATAAATTTGATAAAAAAGACAACAATAGGTTTTCATTGCTAAGTTCTTGTTATGTATGTGTGAAAGTGATCTATATGATGTTTATACAGATATGTAAGTGCCTATCATTATGAAGACCTATGTTGGAAATTTGCATGTAAATGAGAATACACATTTACGATGCAACATCACGGGAACTGTGCGAAGAAAGTATTCGACTAACTGAAAATAATGCGTACAATGGCAAAAATATATAACTAAATTCAAATTAATATCACGCAAGTTAAGTCAGTAATTTAGTTTTGATTATTATTATTTACTTATCAGTACACATGTACACTTAGGCATAGCTTATGAGGTAAGTTAATAATAAATACTTTCCAAACACAAACTACCTCAATACATTAATTCAAAAGATGTTACATTGCAGCGAGGATCCGTCTGGTAGTTTGCGCTATTGTTTCACAATGTTTTAATTGCAATCGTTATGCGTTGGAGTTGCTTTGTCCGGATCTACTTTCGTTATTTGAATTTAATGCAAATGTTACACAAAAAGTCGATGAACCAGTTGATGCATGTAATGTTTCTATTACAATCTTCGCGCATTCATTTACATGCATGTAACCAACGGACCGCTTTTTTACCCGGGTTGATTGCATAATCAATTGATTCAACAGTCGAGATCTTCAGTGCTGTTCCTGGGACTAATTGCGATGTTATTATGCACGCTATACAACCTGATTAGGCATTCCGGAACGTCTGAGTTGTTTTGCAATTGAGATGCGGGGCAAAACATATCCATTACAACCTGTCAACGACGCACATCGTGGGGTATGGTTGAGTTTGGGTTTTGAAATATATGTTAATTGTACTAACAGACGTGATTAGTTTGGTTGTGGGAATGGATATTACAATTAACAATCATAACAGTCTGAAAATAAAACAATTAACCTGATTATTAAATATAAAACAACTTGGCGAACAATACAAACGAACTCAATCGGACTGACTTAAAAGCATTTTTTATTATGATTTGTGTTTTGTTTTATAGAGCTTATATAAACCGTTTGATGACATAAATTCAATCAACGTGTCAGTTGTAAAGTAAATAAATTGCTTTGAAACATTCCGTGTGTACTTCTTACCTATTATAGACATCAGTCTGAGTGGTTGAGTGATCATCTGGTGCAGTTACACCTCAAAATAAACAAGATGCAGTAACCAATCCCTGTATGTCAACATACCAAACTTCCAGCAGATAAACCAAATTTCAGATAAAAAATTGCAGTCAAAATTTAGAGTACCATTATTTATTGACAAACCCTCACATAGTTAACATACGTTTTACACTGGTTTTACAGTCGTCGGACAACATGCAAGTGAATGTATTGTGATGGGGGGAACCATATGTGACTTTCTATTTCGTTCAAAACGAACATGTTAATATGATAATTGTGTCTACACATAAAAACGTTTGTTAGAAATTAATATCTTTAAACTAAGGTAAGTTCCACAGTTATGAAATGCTATTTTTTGCACTGTTTTAAACGACTCACAATCGGGTATAGTTAACATAAAAAATATGCTTCACTATATATTGTTGACAAAAAATCAATATTTCATGTAATTAAGGGATCTATCATCTATTTCTGCAATTATGTATGAACGCTCTATTATAGAGCCAATTCTATAAGGTGTAACTTATCTGCTTCATTTGTTGTTAAAATTTAACTAACACATTTGTCATTGTGCTTTTTTAGCTCATATAAACGTTTGAATAATATCACATATTTATTATATGATTACTTTTACACAGTTCACTTCTACACTTCTATAAAAAAAACAATAAACAAATAATAACAACGTATAATTTGTAAATTGTACATTTCACCAAGGCATTTTATATATTTCATCTTAAAAAACATTAATTTATCGGAAAAAAACTTAATATATTATAGAGTCGGACGTCATGGATATAACCAAAACGACGTCGATGTATGGCGCGTGTTTGTTGTTTAACCTGTTGTATACACCAAAATTTATCAGATCGGGTCTTAATCTCGTTCATTCGGGTAAAGTAATATCGACTTATTCAGTTTGCACAATGTAGCGTCCTTTATTTTAATGAAGGAATTTTCTCTTTTACTTCAGTTATTTTGCGTATTCATGCTTATAACAAGTTTAAAAAAAAAATATCATTATTGTTCAATATGCATCCTGTTGCGTCCTTTATTTCAATAATATGACTATTTTGCTACAGTTATGCCAGCGCGTTTCTAACTTTTATTGTTTGTTTTTCTAAACATTATAAAATGTCGATATAAGGCCAAACAATAAATTGATAATTTCCCCTGATATCTTCAGAAGATATTAAGCGAATATGATCGAATGTAGCGAAATGATATAAAAACCCAATCTGAAATATATCTATAAAAAGGTTAAGGGTCGGCACAAAAAATAGGTCTGTCGATGTAAAGGAAAACAAACAACTTTCTTGCGCCTTTTGTTATTGCAAAATAGTTTCAAAATGACTCGCTTAATGTGTTCATTCCTATAATAACCATAATATCCAAACGCCCTATTAAGGAACAGAGTGACGTTCTTGCATGAACCGCTAAGCAATGTGATACTTACAACGATTGATATGCGCGTTATGACATATCAGACATTCGTTCAAGCTATGACTACCCATATCAGCTAAATAAATTAAATAGTTCCAAGTTGAATTTTGAAGTTTGAGAAATACATTTAAAATGTTGCTTTTAAAATCAAGCAGAACATATTAAATATTCCAGTTTGTGTTATCATTTGAAACTTATTTCTATTTCAGTGATTATTAATCCGGAATTATGAATTCTAATGCATTTCAACATTGATGTCAACGAACGGCTTATTTTATATAGATAATTTCGTTATATCAGATATATTAAGATATCTCAGATAGCCTGATATAGTCAGATATTGAACACACATTGGGAAGACAGTGTTATCGTTGCCTGGAAATAAAAAAAATATTTTAATTGGACACGTCCCCAACAGAGACGCCTATTCAATTTAATTGTTACACTGTACGATAAAGTTGCATAAACATTATGTCAATCAACTGCTTATGACGATGCATTCCTCGAACATAATTTCTATTTCTTCAGTTGTTTAAATACCATGAAAAAATATGGTAATTCCAGACAATAAATGTCGCATTACGTATGTTCCACTTCAAAAACATTGATTTGCAATTATAATTTTGGGCTGCCTTAATGTAAACGTTTCTCGAAAGAAGTTTACTTTAAATACGAACGCTTTTCTCCAAAGATAAATTGCCAAAGTCAAAAGTTCTTACAATTATATATGTGGCGGTATGATAATACTGTACCAAAGCTGCACGATTAATAGTAAACACGTTTGCATTGTATAATATGTATTCTTTTCAAACTTGTGTATTCTATTAAATAATATAATTTGCAGACCGGTAAGAAAATTTAACATGTACAAATGTAAAAGAAACCATTGTTAGCAACACAACATCGTTTCTCGATGGTTTATTTCGACAAATAGAGATGCTGAACATTGTAATACATTACGTACAGTTCGACTATTACTAGTTCTCAGTGAACTTAAGGGTTATCAAAGAATGCAAGAATTACAGCTATACCAGCCATATGCATTTTGAGATAAGAATTAAGTCATTCATAAACTAACTAATCTCTGACATGATATACATTTTCATAAACAAAACACATTTCAGTTTGTGTTTGTGAAACGTTCGAAGAATATACTAGTATAATACCAACTGAAAAAAGATAGGCATATAGCTTACGTAATAAACCATATCAGTGAAAGTATCCAGTAAGTCCATTTTGCTCGCTGGGAAAAAAGAAGTTTGCGATCATGAAGTATTTAAAGAAAAGGTATAACCCAATTCGTGAATTACCCAATTCCTTTTAAATCATAAATTAAAGTATTTATATTAAAACATAAAGCAGTAAGCTTCTTTTCCGATTCCTGACGTTGCTAACTTACTCATCCGTGCGTGGCTCTTAATGCTTAATCTTATAGGAATGTGAATCCCTCTTTAAAATATCCCCAGGGTCAATACGTCAAGTAAAATAGAATCACATGCATCGATGCACTCTGTACAACGGTCTGCCAATCACGTGTAGTTGTAAATGAGGCTAGTTGCTCGTGCCAATTACAAAATTCCGGTGTGTGACATTGCTGGAGACATCATCGATGATTTACGCTCACAAATTTGTAGAATAAAGTTTGATGAAGTGAAAACCTTTTTAGGCGAGTATTGTTGTCTAACTTGTGAAAAAAAACTCTCGATAAAACAGTTTTAACCATAATAGGGACGATTTGAGTGGCACGGAAATAATTTTAAAGACAAATGCATTTTACAGAACATTTAAAGGCCCTTTAAAGGTGACAAATCCAATTATTATGCATATAAACTGGTCTAATTTTTTACCGCATTTCAGTTACTCTTGCATAAAAAAATGCTAATAACACAGCTTCTGTGCAACGTTGTAAAGAATTATGGAATATATACCCGTTTCATAATTGGAAGACATGATTACAACTTTGCAACTAACGTGGTGTGTAGCCTCAAAGCGGTGACGTATGCTAAAAATAGCCAAAAAAAAAATTCAACTTTAATTCTTTTTTTAAACAACTTTTTACCAGCAGAAAGTAACTTATTAGATCACTACACAAGTTTAAACCATTTAGAAGAGACCTACTTTGTGTGTGATACCGGTAAACGTTGAAAATCAACGATATATTTTTGGAGACCTGAGTCACTTTCACTTTCACTTTCCCGAGTAAACAGCGATGTAAATAAACTGATTGTTTGTTATATATATATATATTGTTTTTTGATAACCTTTATTAATAAAATATAAAATATGATTTTTGTTTGTTTAAATCGGTAAATAATTACGGATCGTCACCTTTATACACGGCCGGTAATCACGGGCGCCAGCTCTTTTTTGAGATGCATTAATACATGAGCCAATGCTACTTCCGAGGTGGCGCTAATGCCCGGATGTTTTGAATTTTCACTGATAATTCTTCAAGGTGAGTAGGTTTTATATGTTTTTTCAACATATTTTGCATTATTTCAAAAATCGGACAATGTAGTGCGATTCAGCGAAGATCAATTCGTCCACAAATGTACAGACACTTACAATCACAACCCATTTGGAAACATGAGGACCTTTATAAGTTGTGGCATGGTGGAGATTTTGAAAGCAAATCGATGTCTTTTGCCTGTGTGACGAGCAAATTTCCACCCGATTAATTCGCTAACGACATGTAACGATGCATTCAACATATGCTAGTTGCTGCATTCACAAACAAATTGGCTTCTTGCAGATATAATAGATAGTTTTGTATTTTTTCAAAAGAGATGGAGCCAATGCCAAGGAGGTGGCGCTAATGACATGAGTTGGCGCCAATGCACGATATATGAATCATCACATCATTTACAGTCGATGGATAAGGTTTTTCACATTTTGTTTTCAATGTTAATACGTAAACCCAAATCTGTACAGAACATATACATATGATCTAAAAAAAAATACAAGATGTAAATCTGTGAATATAAAAATTACCAAGTCAATCAAGAAGTCAGCGACTTGAATAAAACATAGTGTACGATATAAACCCAAAGGCAAAGGTCAACGAATCTTAAATAGGCTAAAATATGTTGTTTGTTCCCACTTACATCTCCAAAAAATTATGATAGCTCGGTCTTTAATCGTTGACCTTTTTTAAATTATACTTAAGTTACTTTCCAGTTTGATAGTATATGCAATGACAGAAATCTGCAAAATCTCTTTGCATCACATGTTTCTTCATAATTATGAAGACCTTGCTTTTATCGATTCATTATGATCGAATAAAGAAAAAAGATCGAACACTCAATCTGGAAAACATCACAAAAATTGTATGGTCGGTACCGAAAATTAAAATAGATGAAAATATGCATTGGCGCCACCTCCTGTCACTAGCGCCACCTCCTTGGCATTGGCTCCATCTCTTTTGGAAGAATGCAAAATTACCTATTATATCGACAAGAAACCGATGTTTTGTGCATGAAAAGACTTGAACATGTTCAAAGCAATTGGTTGATGTCGTTAGCGATTTCATTGGGTGGAAATTTGCTATTCACAAAGGCATAATACATCGAATTTCTTTAAAAACTTCACCATGCCTCAACGCATAAAGGTAATCACGTTTCCAAATGGGAAGTTAGTATATGTTTCTGTACATTTGTGGATGAATAAATCTTCGATGAATCGCACTACATTGCCCGATTTTTAAAATCATGCGAAATATGTTGAAAAGCATATAAAACCCACTCACCCTGTATAGTTATCCGTGAAATTTTAAAACACCCGGTCCTTAGCGCCACCTCGGAAGTAGCATTGGCTCATTTATTAATGCATCGCAAAAAAGAGGTGGCGCCCGTGATTACCGGCCGAGGGCCTTTAATAAAGTGAGTTGTAAACAGAATGTCCATACTTGCTGTAAAGTATGCAAACAAACGTATATAAACAAGGGGTGTAAAAACGGTTTATATTCCAAGACTGTGCGGCGTAAAGCTCTAATAAACTTCTCATTTTATATTTCTTTACGATACCTTTTTGGCAAATAACTCTTTATACTCATATTGTGTAACAACAAAACAAAACAAACCCATAGTTGTTTAAAAAAATCGCATTCGTTTTATTTTTATTATGTCCCCCAGTCTATACTGGGGGACATATTGTTTTTGCCCTGTCTGTTTGTTGCTTTGTTGGTTTGTTGGTTTGCACAAACTTTAACATTGGCCATAACTTTTGTAATATTGAAGATAGCAACTTGATATTTGGCATGCATGTGTATCTCATAGAGCTGCACATTTTGAGTGGTGAAAAGTCAAGGTCAAATTATCCTTCAAGGTCAAAGGTCAAATATATGGGTCACAATCGCACAAACTTTAACATTGGCCATAACTTTTGCAATATTGAAGATAGCAACTTGATATTTGGCATGCATGTGTATCTCATGGAGTTCCACATTTTAGTGGTTAAAGGTCAAGGTCAAGATCATCCTTCAAGGTCAAAGGTCAAATATATGGGTCAAAATCATTACTTTGGCAATATTGAAGATAGCAACTTGATATTTGGCATGCATGTGTATCTCATGGAGCTGCACATTTTGAGTAGTGAAAGGTCAAGGTCATCCTTCAAGGTCAAAGGTCAAATTCATGGGTCAAAATCGCTCAAAATGGGACATAGTGTTTCACAAACACATCTTGTTTTAAATGTTTTACGTGTTGGAAAAATTCAGACGCATATTTGGCTTCAGAATAAATACTTTTGTAGAGGTTTTGTTGATTCTGCAATTTTAAACAGAACCCTATCGAATTGCGAAATTGTTCTGTAAAAGTATGCAAAGTAAGAAAAAGTAAGGATTTCATGAGAATTTGTGAAGTGCACCATGATATAGGTATTTAATCATGCTTTAGTCAAGAAATACCCGGAACCGTGTAGCAGTATCATGTATGCACTCAAATGTAAGTTTTATGACAATAACTCGAACTTAAACAATCATTTTTTTATGATAGCATGTTTTAAATGTTGGTTTTAGTCATCAATGAAATCTGGAACCGTATTCATTGTATTGAAGTGGCAAACGTACAAGCGATGTATTACTTGTACGCCAAAGACGTTTGCAGCTGCAAAGTAACAATGTCTATAAAATATAATTTAGTGACAGGTGCCATCAATTAAGTATAAGGCATAAGATACATGTAGCAACTACTTGTATTTCTCATAAAAAGCAAGTGTCATAGCCAATACAATCCCTATATTACATTAGGATGCCACCTTTGTGCATATACATTTAATTTGGCAATTATAGTACATAAGGGAGCAGTGATGAGTAGGCAGTTATTAATTCAAGCAATTATCAAATGCAAAATACAATCAACAACACATATAAACTGACGTCCTTTGTCACTGTTTTCATGATCGCTGCATGTTAATATTGTTGGGGTACTATCGCGACTATTTTATAGCACTACAGTTTCCGGATATGGCTACACAATGATCTTATTATCAATCTTTTCCAAACTCCTCATGATCACAGTCTCTTATCTTGAATTCGTCGTGAAAGTAATAGGAAACAAACACATGTTTCAAATATGCCATCGAAATATAATGATTAATAAGTTTTAGTCGGCTTGTGTAACTGATTTCATATATTGGATAAATACTGGGCAATCTTCTGAAAATAGACACATAATACAGGGGGATAAACCACGTTGCCGTGTAAGTGCACTGAACACTCACAATGGCGGCGGATCTCATCGGTTTAAGGTTATATAAAGTGGAACACACAAATATACACTTGACGTATGAATTGCACAATAGTTGGCAAGTACCCGTGTCCGTTTTGGTCTAAAAGCCTGCACACATTTTGAAACAATCGTACACTGCCCACTTTGTAGTTTACCTCCCATTTAAGCTACACATAATGCAAAGCTATTATATCTATGTATGTAAATACATGTATCAGGTTTCAAGTTTCAAGTGTGATGTGTTGAATACAGATACTACTGCACAAACCACTGACTCATCAGCTGGGAACTGCCCATCAACAAGTGTTTCTATCCTTTAATCACAGGACACTCTCCGGGCAGCGGATCCGCAGTGTTGGCCAAACACTACGGGTCAGTGGTTTAGCGTCTAGCTCTTTTCCTCTCTCATCATCCACAGCTAGTTGGATGCTCTTTCTGCAGCTTGTCAAAGTCTGCGTACAGCCCTCTTCCTGTCACCTCCCTTGATGACAAGGTTGCTGAACATTCTCCATACAGATTGGGCTGGGAATCCTCTGCACCCTATTTCCAGGGGGAATAACCAAGCACTCCAACAACGCCTTCTACACTGTTCTTAAAGCTCAGTGTACTTTCCCATCTTCCGCTCATAGGTCTCATCACACCTAGTCTCCCAGGGTACAGTGAGTTCTATCATCACCAATTTCTTGTCCTTTGGAGACCATATAACTATGTCTGGTTTCTGTGTGGTTGGGACTATGTCTGGAAATACCAGCTGTTTTCCTAGATCGACCTTCATCTCCCAACGCTCTGATTCATCAAGGATAGCTGTTGCTGCGGTTCTTGCCTTCTTGGCAGTTTGTCCTTCCTTGACGAATTTGATTGCTGGTGATACCTTCTTGTTGGTTGGTCTTGTCTTCCTTCTCTCCCGCTCTAGTATGTCTGCTAGCTCCTTGAGGACCCTGTCGTGCCTCCATCTGTAGCGGCCTTGTGTTAGCGCTGTCTGGCAAGATGAGAGGGTGTGCTGCATGGTTCCTGGTTTGTCGCACAGCTGGCACTTTGGGTCTTCCACTAACCCCCATCTGTGTAGATTGACTGGAGATGGCAGCAGATCATATACGGATCTCAGTAGGAATTTGAGTCGTAGTGGTTCGTAGTGCCAAATGTCTGCCCATGTTAGGTGTCTTTCTGTGGTCTGCCATTGAGTCCATGCACACTGTCCTCCCATCCCGACTGCTCTGGCGCGCCTGTCTTCCTCTTCTGAAAGCCTGATCTCATGCTGGACCATTTGGCTTCTTTCTTTCTTACCGGCTGTGCTCCAGCGTTGTGGTTTAGTACTGCCAAGGCCTTGTCTTCCTACCGCTGTGGTTCCTACGATGTCTTTGTGTCGTAGCCTGCTTTCTGCCTGGGCGACTGCCTGGCTTGCTGACCACTTTCGCCCTGTGCGTGTCTCGATGCCTGCCTTCCATATCAAGTCATCTGATGACTCTTTGAGGGTTACCACCAGTCTTCCTTTGGCGACCTTGAACTCTTCAACTAGTGAGGTCATTGGGAGTTGAAGTTGGTTGTTTCTGCCATACAGTCCAATGCTGGTGAAACTAGGAGGGACACCAAGCCATCGCCGGAGATGCCGGTTGATTACTCTCTCGAATCCTTCTACAGTGGTTGTAGCTATCTCGTACAGCATAAGGGGTCACATAAGCCTAGGTAGTAACCCATGTTGGTACAGCCATGCCTTAAACTTGCCTGGAAGTCCTGTCTGGTCTACAAGCTTCAGGCCATCTTGGAGCTGGTTTTTGACTCTACTGATGTTGTTAGTGTCCTTCAGGCCGGCGTCATACCACTTGCCGAGGCACTTGACTGGACTGTCAATAATGCAAGTTAATTTAGTTTAAACTCAGTTCATACATAACATGACAATATGAGCAGAAGTTACACAAACATACATTTGTAGATACATAGTTGAAGGGGGCAAATATTATAAAGCATACAGTTTTTTAATTTAAATGGAGATAATATTTACAAGTTAAGCAACACACACAAACAATATTTAAACATTTGAGCATAGTGGAAAAACAGACAATATTTCAATGTATAGAAAACAAAAACGAAAAACATGTTATACATTTAAACTGTTTCAATAGTTCCTTCACGAACATACACAGTTTCGTGTAAGTACTGTTAGTATGGTAATCGGAACTCTCAATGCACATGTATGTTACTTTTCGCTTAAATGTATTAAACTTTTACAAAGTAAGTCACTATTATATAAACAAGTGTACTTTCCACCAAATTTATATTTGAGTACACTGGCCACGGCATATTTACTCGTAAATAATTGAGTAGAAAATGTAGAATAGTTCTTCATTATAAGCATCGTTGTTGTCATCTTGTTCGGTGATGATATGCATAATGCTTGTCTTTTCAAAGTATAAGAATAAATGTTTGTTTTGTTTCAGGATCTGTGTTTGAAGAGTGAATTGGGTAACACTGATTTATGTACAGTTTGATGATCGTTGTTACTGAAGATGTTGTCTTGTTAAATATATTGATTATATTGATAGGTTGCATTATACTTTTGTATTTATCATCTTAAAGTTACTAGCATTTTGTCATCAAAACATGAAGAAGTATTCGCTTCAAGTTTCTTTTATACTTAACGCGCTTTTTTTCGAGGAGCACGGTTTTCGAGGAGCGCATTCCAGACTTGGTTGACTTTTATTTATAATCAACGAAAAATTATACATTTTGCCTATGAGGTATATAACTTTTTTACCAAACGGTTAATCCAACGAAGGTCAAACAAAGCTCCTGCAAAAGTGTTTTTCTTCATACGCTTTTGAGCAGGCCATAATTTGTTCAATGGAGAGCATACTGGGTATTTTATTCGCGACAGTATCGTTGCAAATTCCAGCAAAACAACTTTAGATGTATATTATACATCACAAATTGATTAATTGAATCATCAAATGTAATCCAATCTTTATTGTGACATTCAAAATTAGTATGTTACAGGATTTTATAGGTACCTGTCAAATTATATAAAGTGGCAATGGTATATATCAAGAAATGACCGAGTTTGAAAATATTATATTACAGTTGGGCGGGTCCGATTTAATGTTTTATTGGATAAGGTCTGCGCCGTTAACCGATTAAATAAAAGTTTCAGTTGAACTAATGGTAAATTCAATTTGTACCGACGACACCAGATACAGCAACTAATTATGTGATAAAATGAAGTAATTTACAAGGTCAGAAAGTAAGTTGAAATGTGCGTTGATAGTTTTCAAAAACAACATTCAAATGGCGACCATTTCTGCAAATGAAACATAAGCGCTATTAGTTTGGTTATTACACGGATACTTTGCGACTATTGTGCAATTCGTTATTAAAGCGTTTATACGAGTTTTCCTCGAAATATCACCTATAACCGACAAGATGCACCGCCATTATGGATGTCCAGTGTACGTCCACTGCCACGTCGTTTATTCCCTCCCCCCCCCAAGTAATATGTACCTCTCGATATGCGGCACTACAACTAAAATAATGCAGTTTGAAGTTTTCATGTTATATCAATCATATATGGTTGGTTGTAGGTACCAATACTCAAGATAAGCAGTCTGTTTTTACTGTTTCCCTTATTCCTTTTGTCAAAATTCGAATAGCGTAAACACATGAATAAATTATCCTTATGTCGGTGGTAATAGTGATAATTAATTAAATAATTCAACACATGTTTCATGTTACAGAGATAGTATACTTTTCTGTATTACTAGATGCATTTAAACCCATTTGTATAGATAACATTTCTCTGAGACGAGTATATTCTAAATATGTATTTTGGTTCATAGACTACCAGACAAAAGTAATTATAGAGTGATGAATCTCTTGTCTACGGCGTCGTCGAAATTCCATGATGGATGTACAACCGACATAAAAGGCAGCAACATCGTTGTAAAACATTTCATCAATAGTCTTAATCGTATTTATCTTCCCATACTGAATTTGTGTTGATTATGAAATATCGTATGTAGATTTGCGAAAACCAACACAAATTAACATTTGCATCGTGAGATGAAAAAACGGAACTTTTCAATAAATGCGGAGGATTGATATATGGGTGTCTGCAAATATTAAATCACGCTATGTGGAAAGTCTTTGACCGACTTCGAAAAAGTGATACATATCACAAAGCTCTATACAACGCCCAAAATCACAAGCAAACAAAAATGATTAAAACTGAGGTCAATGCTTTGCAAAGTTTAATGCACAGCATACGATGCTAAACTGATTTAAAAGACCGCAAGACCTCGCATAGGACCCAGAGCGATTAACATAAATAGCACGTTTAAACAGTTGATTAAATCGGAAACATAAACCACACTAAAACACGAAACAAAAACACCAACAATTAATAAAATGAATAAATATTTGATTTAAAAGCTCACAATCGAGGCATAGCGTTATACGCATTTAAATTTTCATACCATCGCCATGAAGCTTTAGGAAGAGTAGAGCGTTCGCCCCATGTATCAGGGAACATATAATTAAATAATATTAAATTCTGTATTTTTTTCTTCTTTTTAATTTCGACGCGCTTAATTTCTTTACATATAAAGAGACGATTATTCAAAGATATGATAAATATATTATAAAACATGAATAATCGTTGATAATTCATAACATTGAAACGTGTCAAAAAATGCAATTAATCATAATCATTTAATGTCCGTTTATGTACCTATTATTCAGTTTATTTTTCTTATAAAACACGGAAGAAACTTCTATTTGAAGCACCAGTACTACGTGATTCTTTATTGCAACACTAATATTAAGTGTTCACAATGTATAAATTAATAATACTTAAGTGCATAACTTTGTTTTGGAAATTTTTTCAGGTATAATAGGCTGACAATAAAACGAAAAATATAATTATATTGAGAAGCGTTCGGAACAGTTAATCTTTTGTCGTTGTTGCCATATTCTTCTACGTTTCTGCCATATTCTTAGAAGAATCGTTATCTTTTCCCGAACATGCTCGATTATTATACCATTCATTATGGATTTGTTTTTTAACCGGTACAGTGAATGATATTCCACTAAATGATGTCGATTGAAAATAAAATTATATGAAATAAGTTAATTAACTAGTGAATTTACAAATTTTATGATGAAAGAAAAACCATCAAAACAAAAAACAAAACGGTTCATAGCAACTTCAACAATATGTTTTTCGGAACAGATCGTGATCTAGTTTACCGTATGAAAATCATTTAATATTTCATAAAACTTGTCATATAAAAATTTATATGAATAAGAGATAATTATGGGATTGCCCTGGAGTTACTTCAATAATATCCTTTTATGTGAATGTCATAAAAATCAAAAAACTTAAAATGGAGTTATTTTGGTTATTAGAAATCTAATTGAGATTCAAATGTTGATTTGATAGTTATCACTGAGAATAAAAAAACTTGAGTTTCTGTATTTCTAATTGCAATAATTTGTCCAGGTCATGATGTCGTGTGATAAAGGCTTTATAAATTTTGATTTTATCTAAGTTATTAATGTAACCGCATATTCGTTTTATTTTCACAAAGTATACTTCTTATACTAAATGTCATAATTATACATGTTCTTATCAAATCTATTCATTAATGAACACTCAGACACAGTTGTGTCACCAATTCTACTACTTAAAGGGCAAAATCGGATTTTATGTTTCTATTTGCATATCACTGAAACTAAAAAAAGTGCCCTCAAACAGTTCAAAGCCAGTTCATGGCAAGCAGTATCATATCATAGCATTTTATATAAAAAAAGCTTGTCTTTACATTGAGGAGCTTCGGTAGGGGTAATATATGTTTAGGGATCGAAATTATCTGAAATTGGGGTCAACATATTGAGTGGGTGCCAATTTGTCGATGAACGGACGTTTGTTTCTTCGACCCACCCCTACAACACAATTTAACAAGACTGTGTATGACATTGATGGTATATGTTTCGTCATTTCAAAATAGGGTTCTGAGGCAATATGTTTGCAATAGCAGCATATTGTTAAACATAACAATAACACGGTGCTAGATCGATAGCACTCTCGTTAATCTTTCAGATTTGCGATGCACCGGTGAATTACAAACATTAAGCGTCAGCAGTTATTTTGTTCCTATTAGGTGCAGTTCTGAACGGCTCTAAACTATTGGTAAAATACATCATTTCTTGTTGTTTTCTGTTGTGTTAAACTTTGTCGTACTTGCTTTTCATAGTCATAAATAAAATATTTAAAATAACAATATGCAAATTCATGACCATATGCAACAAATGAACAAAATCGTTTTATCACTGATGATCTTTATTTAAACATGGATTTATAAACGGACAGAAATACGAATGAGAGTTTGCTTTTATGATACGTGCTTACAACATGTAATAATACAAACATTCTCGACCGATGTCAAATGATAATGTATTGTTCGATGTCAATGGATTACTTTAAACGGTTTATTTTCTACTGTGACTTGTTTATAAAGATGAAGGAATATAATCGTTAACGTAAGATTATATACAGATTCATTATAGAATTGAAAGAAATATACATTTACCAATTTATATGTACATATTTATCCAATTGTTATGTGCACTTGCGTTAATTACATGTACTAGAGTGTTTTATTTACTCCAACAACACAGCATTGGACGTATGCATGTGTTTCCCTTTAACATTTCTTGTTCAGTCATTTGACAACACTATATAATTCAAGGAACATTTGTAAATTGTGTAATATGTGTTGTGCTTTCCAACTTGCGAGAATATTAAAAATAATCACAATTTTGATAATACATGTATCATCAACATGGTTTCTAATGCTATTACGTTATTAAATATTTAAGGTAGTAGGAGCGTAATGAGATCGGGAATAGTCGGTCGNACGACATATTGGACATATAGATCGTTTTGCGTAAATAATAGTTTTTCCGGTACGATGTATGTTCCTTATTATTGTTAATTATTTATTTCGACTTCTTTCTTTGTACTAATTATCTCTATTTGCAAAGTAAAGACTATTTTCAGACTGATGGAATAGTAGATAATCTACCCTTTCAAATATGTTCTGCACACAATTTTTCTTCTGTAGTATATCAAATCAATTTCTGAAACTTTATCCACACAAACATACCATGAAATTGACTTGCTTACAGACTGTGCAGGAAAATGTAGACTTATAGATAGATCTGGTGTTTATTATAAGTAACACGTCATCAAAAAGACAATACATATAAGTTCAGGGTGTAGCTCCAACTTTGTTAAAGAAATTCAGCGTTCTCGGTTCTGTAGTCCTTAATCATAATTACGTAGGCGTTGTTTAATTACTGTCGAAATAATTCAAATTATCCCTTGAACACAACGCTTTTTTGATTTATTGTTCATAAGGTTCGTTATAATGGTCCGAATTCTGGTTGTGTCCAGTTAGAAACTATATAGGATTATTAACGATTACAGTTTTCGTTTGTAATTAAAGAGATGCCTTACTCAAATCTTATTATTTTAATCAATCTGCATATAGAGCCAGTCAATCAATCTCACAAAGTATTAATACATACATGGTGTTCCAACAGATAAAGAGACATTGAAGGTGTTCACCGTTTTTTGCACAGTGTCTTCGTCCAAATTAGGTTAATGTGCTGAACAATTACAATTTAAATGGACATAACGTGTATTCTATTTTAAATATGTTTGATTATTTGTTTATTTCACATGGAGCAATCTAAACGAAAAACGTTCGAGTCAATTGTAGAACAGGCCTTAGTTTTGTTAGAGAAACGGAAATATCAACACGGTCAGCCTAAAGTGTAAGCCTCGTGTCGTGTAAACAAATTGCATTAGCCTCAAAATGTTCGTTATAACCGTATGAAGGTACTACCTTATTGTTAGTTGAATTGGTTGTTGAAAATATATTGTTGTAAATATCACTATACCATAATAGTTTATTCCATGAACTTTACAATTAACATCTAACGCAATAACAATTAGTACAATTATTATATCTTCAAAGAAACACAAGCTACAAAATTTCACTGGGACAACTAATGTTATTTATTTTAATGTTGATTTTTTAGTCTATACTAAGCTATTTATTCAATAACGCTACAAATAATAATCCGGCTTCTTGGTTGGATTAAACAGTAAGAGTATGGATAGAAGCTATCCCGTCCATGTCTATGGGTTCCGAATTGTTACCATTGACCCGTTTGTCATATCGGAAGGTGTACAAGGGGCCAACTCATCTTTCAAGTGTATTAAGAACACACCTAAGATCACAGTTAGACTGAACCGTTTCTATGATTTACGGTTGTGTCTGTCCGCAAGGCCGTTAAAGTCGTTGCGTAAGAAATTCGTTATAATGTAATATTAATGGTAGAACGTACCCTTATGGAATGTTACTTATTGATTCATCGCCATGGGTTTAGGACTTTTTTTTTGCCTCTTAATGACCTGTAAATAGATCTATCGCGTGTTTCATTTTAACATTGAGTGGATATATCAAAGCAATCTCATGTTCTTATCTCTGAAAAAAAATATCAATTTTACACCTATTTTATTGTTAGTGACATTACATCTTACAAGATCATGGCTTACAACCCGGCATTATATCTTACAATATAATCGGCTTAGGCTTACAACCCTGATTAAAAAAACAAACGTTTTACCCCTTAACTGTTACCACAAATCGTGGTTCTGCCCCTTTACACACTATTTTCTATAGAAAAGCTGTCAGTGTGATTTCTATAATCATCGGGTAATGTTTAATAATGTATGAATCACATAGTAACCTCTATCAGGTGTATGTATATGAATTATACAACTGGTGAAGTTGAAGCATCTTTGTCTGTGTCTACTGAAACGACATATTGAACATATGGATCTCATACCCCATGTTAACATATTATGAAATATTCGTTCTGTTTTCTATATCACTTGGACAGCTGCGTTTCAAATGACAAATGCAAACGCAACTGATGTGATTGTGAACGATTACCGGTATGCACGCGACTTGACTATCGTATTACATCTTACAACCAGAAAAAGGAAGTAGATACCATTTTCATAGTATCCGGCGCTCGAAATCGGGAGACTGAAATATCATCTTAAACGGTGGTACTCTAAGGTTATTTGGGAAGCGAAAAAAACTATTTGAGTCATCAATAATAGCTGCTTTTAGTATTCGTGTTGAAGCTTGCCGAAACAAGAAACAAAAACAATCAAAGACTACAATTCTGGCTATAAATCGCCTACATATCTAAAGAACAACTGGCAAACTAGAACATTATTTATACTCAGCATTTTATTATACAATTTCTCCAGACTGGTGCCGCGGTGCACCTGCCCCTTTTTAGCAGCAACCTGTACCTTGTGTGATCATCCATCTTTTCCCTAACACAAAATACGTAAAACATTTAAAATTTAATCCTATTTATATTTTGTAGGTTGCTCAGTTCACAAGTTTAGTTCACATTTTTTAATAAAGATGGGTACAGTATATAAGTGCAGCTTATTGCTTCTGCACATTTACAATGGTCTCAAATGTAAACTGGTGCATTAACCTGATTTGTTTTATTATTGTGTTATTTCTACAGTTGAGCCCCTCCTTTTGAGATAAGGGTCTTTCTTCAAAGTTTATTGCTTTGAATTTATGACATGTAGGTGGCTAATTTAGGCGTGTCGCTGGAATAAAGAGATGTCTTCAGATTTTACTGGATTAAAAAGAATATCTGCAGAGATATGTCATAATGGCCTGTGAGAAACCATTCTTATATATCAATTTTGTCGTAACACGTTGTTTCATGATCTCCAAATGTAAATACCGATACTTTTTGTGTTAGCAAGTCAACGTAGATATTTCATACTCAAAATTTTTGATGTGCGGATATATTACATACACTCCAGATTGATTAACAATAATTGATTATTAGCCATTCGTCGTGGATTTCAGACAATATCGGAGACAAGGCTCCATCTCTCTTGAATTGTGTTTTGTGTCTCGTAACCCGTGAACTGTAAACAAATGTCAAGAATATAATCGCGTGGCGGTGCATCCGTTTATTATTTACATAACTAGATTAAACAATCTCGTAAAAACTACGTTGCTATTTTAATGTTATACATGTTTTATGTTTATTTTCAGTCTCGTAAAATTCAAAATTGTGATTGTCATGAAATACAATGATTATGTGAGCATTTTGGGAAATACCGCAACAAAATAAGAAGTCTTGAACAATCTTGTATATTATATTATTCATACACATGTGTATATTGTTTAATACCGATCGTCGTGATATAAGTAGAAGATAGAGGAATATGTTTAAGTAAACTGGTTTAGCAAACCATAAAGGATCGCAGCTTGTTAATAGTCTCTATTTGCCATAATTAGGATATGGTTCTAAAACGTATATGTATGTGTGACAAAGGGATAAGATTATATACTTTTTGTTTTTAACATTTATATGGAATGTAAAATCCCCCGTGTCTTTGTTGAACGTTTATTCCTTTTTATATGGAAGCTGAGATGATAANAAACCCATCTGTATATAAATTCCACAAGTTATTAGTTTCATGTGACAAATCATTAATTTATAATGTATGTAAATATATAAAAGAAGCGCTTGTTATAAGAAATACGATTCTGAATAATACTGTTCAATAAGTTTCATTACCGCTTTGATAGTTGATTTGTGTTTGTATTCCTAAATGTATATTTATGTTATGTAATGTTAATTTGTTAAACCTAGTTACGTGACAGAAAATAACATGTAAACTTAAGTATGAAGACGATGTACTTGTGTATAAGTCTGAATAAACTGTCTGTCTGTCTGTCTGTCTGTCTGTCTATTTATATTTTGTAGGTTGCTCAGTTCACAAGTTTAGTTCACATTTTTTAATAAAGATGGGTACAGTATATAAGTGCAGCTTATTGCTTCTGCACATTTGCAATGGTCTCAAATGTAAACTGGTGCATTAACCTGAATTTTTTTATTATTGTGTTATTTCTACAGTTGAGCCCCTCCTTTTGAGATCAGGGTCTTTCTTCAAAGTTTATTGCTTTGAATTTATGACATGTAGGTGGCTAATTTAGGCGTGTCGCTGGAATAAAGAGATGTCTTCAGATTTTACTATATTAAAAAAGGATATCTGCAGAGACATGTCATAATGGCCTGTGAGAAACCATTCTTATATATCGATTTTGTCGAAACACGTTGTTTCATGATCTCCAAATGTAAATACCGATAATTTTTGTGTAAGCAAGTCTACGTAGATATTTCATACTCAACATTTTTGATGTGCGGATATATTACATACACCCCAGATTGATTAACAATAATTGATGATTAGCCATTCGTCGTGGATTTCAGACAATATCGGAGACAAGGCTCCATCTCTCTTGAATTGTTTCTGTCTCGTAACTCGTGAACTGTAAACAAATGTCAAGAATATAATCGCGTGGCGGTGCATCCGTTTATTTTTTACATAACTAGATTAAACAATCTCGTAAAAACTACGTTGCTATTTTAATGTTATACATGTTTTATGTTTATTTTCAATCTCGTAAAATTCAAAATTGTGATTGTCATGAAATACAGTGATTATGTGAGCATTTTGGGAAATACCGCTACAAAATAAGAAGTCTTGAACAATCTTGTATATTATATTATTCATACACATGTGTATATTGTTTAATACCGATCGTCGTGATATTAGTAGAAGATAGAGGAATATGTTTAAGTAAACTGGTTTAGCAAACCATAAAGGATCGCAGCTTGTTATTAGTCTCTATTTGCCATAATTAGGATATGGTTCTAAAACGTATATGTATGTGTGACAAAGGGATAAGATTATATACTTTTAGTTTTTAACATTTATATGGAATGCATCAATGTAAAATCCCCCGTGTCTTTGTTGAACGTTTATTCCTTTTTATATGGAAGCTGAGATGATAATGGTTTGTAAATGGCGTGTGGAGAAGAGACAAATTGGAATTAAACTGTGATCGTTTTCTCGTAAATTATGTTTTATACAGAAGCCATCTGGAGCTCTTTTGGTTTATTTCAAACGACAGAGTCAGCAATGTTCAAGCATTTAAACGGATTCATGCTTTTTCATCAACATTTTTTTTTGTGTTTGTTACATGACACTTTTCAATATTAGATTGGTAACAGCAGGTTACTGATCTTTCTCTTGTTGTTGTTTTTACCTGTAATGTGGGACGTGTTCAACTGTATTTCAGCTATTTAACCACGCTCAAGTTACTTTCTCTCAGATTCCTGTACAAGTTTAGCCTATATAAGCGGAATAACAGTACAAAGTGACGTTTTCACATGCCACTGTAAAAGTCTTGCGGAGCCCAGTGAAGGCAGTGAGAGTTTGTTTGAGCGGATACATATTCAATTGACTCACAACGACCCTACACGAATCAGCGGTACCGAAGAATGACAGAGAAATAAAATAATCATTAATTACACAAGTGCAAATACAGATTAGTTTAAACATATTTATTTCTTTTGGCAAGTTCAACATATCAAAATAGACACTACAATAGATATGAATACTCAGCGATGTTGAGCTTGATATTCTACTTTTCGGTAATACGCATCTTAGCGAATTTGAAATCTCTGTCATGTTTGTACATGTTCAACAATGTATTAAAGAATCCCAGAGATTCTCTTAACAATCCGGTTATGGTTAGTTGTTGTTGTTTTAAAGTCCTCTCATCTTCAAACCTTCGTCCTTTTTTCCTTGTTGTTTTCCTTTTTTCTTTTTTTTTTCTTATTATTATTTAAAAAAAAATCTTTCAAAATCTTTATATATTTATCACTCATATTTCCTAGGTCTAACATAAACTAAGTTATATTGTTCTTATACACTGTCAATTATGTGTAAATGTTATCCCAAGGAGAGAAACTCTATACGAATTATTTCTTCCGTTTCAATCCTTTTCTGATATCTATTGTAAATAAAAATAAACTTCAAACTATTGCGATTCGAATTAAAAGAAATTTACCCGCATATAAGTTCGATTGCCTTTTAATTAATCAATATTAAATATTCACTACTAGAGCCCGGAAAATAGAATGATCTCACTAATCTCAAACTGATATTTCAGCGCTCTACCAACTGAGCTAACAGCGATAGTAACGACGGCATTGTACTCATTTACAATATGTGAATCAAGTGACCAATCATAACCGTGCAAGTGTTGAAATAAAATACGTATAACATGTAGGGAGAACACATATGTCACTCGTTTAAACCGGGGCATTAGGGTTGATACATCTTTTTACAACTTGAAATCTTGACAAATTACAAAACCAAACTGATCGGTCTTGCGGAACTAACAAACGGCATGGACCATAGGGTATGGATAACGTGTGCTATGTACCTTTTGAACCTTAATTGTGGTGACGAGTAAATCCTTGTAGACAGTTAAATACTATATTGATTATACTGTTCGGCATTTAATAATGGACGAAGTTTAAGATTGTTTAACACTGATTATGGTTATGTTTGTTAAAAAAATAATGTTATGATTTAATACTTGAATAAACACAACGCACATGTATATAGTGTGGGATAAAACATAGCATTATAACGTCGTTCTTTGTAGTACGATTGTTTCGTCATAGTAACGCAAAAGCATATGCACGAATAATGTACTGACACTGAACGCGTAGCTTATGAGTGGTAAAAGAAGTGAATATGACGCCTTGTGTTCAAATATCAACAATGGATTTTAAATTATTTATAGCCAAAGCATCCGTATGAACATTACATGTTATATTTCATTGTTTCGTTTCATATTCACGAATTGAAAAGTAATATTAATGGACATTTTACTTGATATGGTTTCAATTTTCTATTATGTTGAGGCATTACATTACACTCGGCATGCTTTCTTGAAAACATAATTGAGCCGCTAACGACAAAAAATATCGGTCAATAATTTATGGTCTAATCAATAATGAAGGTAAAACAACGACGAAATCTCATATTGACATTAAATAAGTTGTATTGCATTGACTGACAGCGTATTGTACTAGAGTTATTTTACTCAATATTTTCTTTAAAATAACTTTAATCGTGTAATTCACTACATCTTCAGCTCATGTTTAACAATGTATGCACATCGTAGAATAAATATTGTAAATCATAAGGTTTCATAAAAATTACCAAACAATTTAGAAATAGCTTGCAGAACATAATGCGTGCATGCTTACCAACTTACCAGCCAACTGACCGACCGACATACCGATCGACCAACCAACCAAGTACTCGACATGGTGTCTCTAGTATACTCCATTTCAAACATTGTATGCGATGCTTTACACATATATTAACCCATGTTATATCTTAAACAGGATTGAACTTATTGTTTTATGGATAGGTTTTATATGATGTGTGAAGTTCAAGCTTCTAGGTTTATGTCTTTTTTCTAAACGGCATATTGGACATATATATCGTATTGCGTGAATAATAGTTTTTCCTGTACACTGTATGTATTATTGTAAATGAATTGATTGTACCAAAACGTTATACATTTTGACTACTTTCTATAAAATATTTATGTGTATTTGCAAAGTAAAAACAATTTCAAGACTAATGGAATAGTAAATAATCAACCCTAACAAATATGTTCTGAACACAATTATTCTTCTGTAGTTTATCTAATCAATGTCTGAAATCCGCGCAGACAAACCATGAAATTGTCTCGCAGAGAGGCTGTGCAGGAAAATGTAGGCTTAATTTACATAATAATTACACGAGCAAATAGAAAGTACTGTAGTCTGTTATCAGTAATACGTCCTCATAAAAAAACAATATATAAGTACAGGGTGAAGCACCAACTTTGTGCAAGAAATACAGTGAACTTGATTCTGTAGTCCATAATCATAATTACATAGGCGTTGTTTAAAAATCCTGATGAAATAATTCAAATTATAAATTAAACACAACGCTTTTTCGATTTATCGTTCATATGGTTCGTTATAATGATCCGAGTTTTGGTTGTATCCAGTTATAGACTATACATGACTATAAACAATTAAAGTTGTCGTTTGTAATTTAAGAGATGCCTTACTCAAATTTTAATCTTTAAATCAATGTGTTCTGAATATAGAGCCAGTCAATCAATCTCACAAAGTATAATTACATACATGGTGTTTCAACAGATCAAGAGACATTAAAGGTGTTCACCGTTTTTTGCACAATGTCTTCGTCCAAATTAGGTGAATGTGCTGAACAATTCCAAATTAAATGGACATAACGTGTATTAAATGTTAAATATGTTTGATTATTTGCTAAGTGTCACATGGAGCAATCTTAACAAAATACGTCCGAGTCAATTGTAAAAAAAGGCCGATGTTTTGTTTGAGAAACGGAGATATCAACACGGTCAGCCTAAAGTGAAAGCCTCGTGTCGTGCAAAAATGTGCATTACCCTCAAAATGTTCGTAATAACTGTATGAATGTACTACTGTATTGTTAGTTGAATTGGTATTTGAACATATATTGTTTAAAATATCACTATACCATTATAGTTTATTCCACGAACATTAAAATGTACATCAAACGCAATAACCAATCATTAACATTATTATACATTAACGAAAACAATTACAAGCTACACATTGTCACTGGGACAACATATGTTATGTACTTTAATGTTGATTTTTAAGAGTAGACGCAGTTATTAATTCGTGTTTACATTGAAGCAAGCACAGGGAAATTATATCGTGAAATGACTGTTTTCATTATCAATTACGCTACAAATAATAATCAAGTTTCTTGAGTAGATACAACAATACGAGGATGAATGGAGGGCTTTCCGAAGTTATTCAGCTGATGTCGATGGGTTCCGAATTGTAGCCGATGAACCATTTTGATATCAGAAGGTGTAAAAGGGGCCAACTCATCTTTAAGGTTTATTAAAACCCACATAGGAGCACAATAAGCCTGTACCGTTTCTATGTTTATGGTTGTGTCTAGGACGTTAAATTGGCTGCGGAAGAAATGTGTAATTATTTAATAGTTATGGTGGAAAATACCCTCATCCAATGTTACTTATTGATTCATCGCCCACGGGTTTAGGATTATTGTTTGTTTGCGTCCTAAAGGCATGTAAATAGATTTATCGCGTGATTCATTTTAACAGTGCGTGGATATATAACAAAGCAAAGGCATATTCGTATCTCCGAAAAACAAAATCAAGTTTACATTTATGTTATTGTTACTGACATAACATCTTACAAGATCATAGATTACAACCAGGAATTATATCTTACAATATAATAGGCTTAAAACCCTGATTTTAAAAAACCCAAAGTGTTATCCCATAACTGTTACCAAAAATCGTGGTTCTGCCACTTTACACAATATTTTCTATAGAACAGCTGTCAGTGTGATTTCTATAATCGTCGGGTCATGTTTAATAATGTATGAATTACATAGTTACCTCTATAGGTTACAATATAGTAAATAATTGAGTCATGAAGGGCTATACTCTCTAAAAAAAACATCACATTTTACTCGAAAGCATGTTTTACTCTTTAGACTGTTGTTCTGGTTTAATCGTTTAGTGATATTGATAGGGTAAGCATAGGTGTTCACTACTTAATCCCTGAAAAATGATAAAGTTATAGATTTAAGTAAAAAATGGCACTGAAAAAGGTAACAATCCACTAGAAAACGGCAGAAAAAAAGAAGGTGCAAAAACAGTCGATTTTGATTTGTGTCAAACTCTTTTTTGGTTTGTACGTGACATATCTTTTTTATTGCTTAAATCGATTCAGCTAAGAATGCCCTTTAAGTAAAGGTAGGGTTATGGGGGTCTCTATGTGCAAAATGTTGCATTTATTTTCGCTTAAAGTTGTCGCTTTTACATTCAATTATATAGGAAAACATTTAGTATATTGTGACCTATAAGGTGTATGTATATGAATTATACTACGTTTGAAGTTGAAGCTTCTTTGTCTGTGTCTACTGAAACGACATATTGAACATATGGATCTCATACTCCATGTTAACTTATTATGAAATATTCGTTCTGTTTTCTATATCACTTTCCATTTGAACAGCTGCGTTTCAAATGAAAAATACAAACGCAACTGATGTGATTGTGAACGATTACCGTTATGCACGCGACTTGACTATCGTATTACATATTACAGCCAGAAAAAGGAAGTAGATACCATTTTCATAGTATCCGGCGCTGGATATTGGGAAATTGAAATATATCTAAAACGGTGGTACTCTTAGGTTATTTGGGAAGCGGAAACTACTCAAGTCATAAGCAATAGTTACTTTAAAACGTATTCATTTTCAAGCTTTCCGAAACAAACAAACAAAAACAATGACAGAGTACAATTCTTGTTTAAAACCGACTGCATACCTTAAGAATAACTGGTAAACCACAAAAGTATTTGTACTCAGACTCAGCAATTTATTATAACATGTCACCAGACTGGTCCAGATTTCCACACTGCTTCTTTTTAGCAGCACCCTGTACCTTGTGAAATCATATATCTTTCTCTAAATACAAAGCATATACAACATTCATATTTGGAGATGCACAATCGACAAGTTTAGTTGCAAATTATCAACGTCTTGCTATTGATCACAAATGTAATCTGTTATAACCTGTTATCGGAATCGATTAGCTTTGGCAATAAAGAAAACCCGATTACAGGGTTATTAAAACAAACGAGCCCCTCCTGTTCGGCCAATGAGAAACGATGCCTATATATCAATTTTGTTGAAACGTGTTGTTTCATTATCTCCCAATGTAAATACCGATTCTTTTTGTGTTAACAAGTCAGCGTAGATATTTCATACTCAACAAATTTGATGTACGGATATATTACATACACGCCAGACTGATAAAAAATAATGAATGATTATCCGTTCGTCGTGGATTTGAGACAATATTTGAGACAAGGCTCCCTCTATATAGCATTGTTTCTGTCTCGTTACCCGTGAACTGTAAACAAATGTCTAGAATATTATCGCATGCCGATGTATAACTTACATCTTTTACATACGTAGATTAAATCAATCTCGTTAAAAAAACTACGCAGCTATTTATTGAATATATGTAATATATTTGCATCTTAACATATTACAATATTGTATTTGTCATGAAATGCAGACAACATATGTGCATTTTGAGAGATACCGCTACACAAATAACAGTCTTGAACAATCTCATACGCAACAACTTTAAAAAAATTATTTCATACTTACTTTAAAGCAGTTTCCAAAGGTGTAGCGCTATATATAGCACGATTTACTTTATCAACACTTTACCACGACATAGTTTCGAACTTGTCATAGATTATTATTCTGGACAAATTTCGTTCACGATGCGAAAAAGATGACTTAAATGGTCTTAACAAGTTTATTTTTCTTTATTATTGGAAATTGGAACAAATTATCTATACAAGTTACCTTCGTTTTACGACATATACATTGCGTTCACGTTACTTTCAGAGCCATAACATGTGTTATACAAAGAGTTTTTATTGTATTTTAAAGCTTAGAAAACGCTTCAATAACTGTCTTGCGTGCATGTGACACTATTACGCAGAGAGAAAGAAAACCAGATCATAGACAGCCTTCAGTAGGAGTGTGAAAACAGATTGATCATAATTGCATTGTGTAACTCTACCCAGAAAGTCCGGTTACAATAAAAAAAGTCCCGGTACAGTGCCCCAACAATCTTGTTACGCAATCATGATTGTAACAGGGACACCAGATGCCAGGAAACATGATTTGTTGTTTGCATTGTATTACATTTGTTAATTGATTGTATTAATTACTGCATAATCAATGCCGCTCTCTAATGTGCCGTCAAAGCCAAATGAAATGGATATGAACAATGGGGGTTATTGAACTTCACTCAATTACGCTCGGTTGGTTGTATTTTCTGTGTACAAAGGTCGTGTATGAGAAATGCAATTATTATACATGTGTATATTTTTTAATACCGATCGTCATGATAGTAGTAGAAAATAGAGGAATATGTTTTAGTAGACTGGTTCAGCAAACGATAAAGGACCGCAGCTAGTGTATAGTCTCTATTTGCCATAATGATAATATGTTTCTAAATCATATGTATGACAAAGGTTTAGAGTATATGCTTTTTGTGTTTTATATTTAAATAATAATAATAATAATAATAATAATAATAATAATAATAATAATAATAATAATAATAATAATAATAATAATATTAATAATAATAATAATAATAAGCGCCCTTTCCATACAGTATTGTGCGTTCAAAGGCGCTAAATGCATAAATGTACAATCCCACTTGTCTTTGTTGAACGTTTTTCCCACTCTTTTATGAAAGCTGAGATGATAATGATTTGTAACTGCGTGTGCAGAAGAGGCAAATTAGAATTTAAATGTGATCTTTTTCTCGTAAACTATGTTTTATACAGAAGCCATCTGAGCTCTTTTGGTTTATTTCAAACAACAAAGTCAGCCATTTTCAAGTATCAAAAGGGAATCATGCTTCTTCATTTACATTTTTCAGGTGTTTGTTACATGACAATTTCCAATATTAGATTGGTAAAAGCAGGTTTTACTGATCTTTCTCTTGTTGTTGTTTTACCTGGAATGTTCGACGTGTTCAACAGTATTTCAGCGATTTAACCGCGCTCTAATTACTTCCTCTCAGATTCCTGTACAAGTTTAGCCTATATAAGCGGAATTACAGTAGAAAGTGGCTTTTTCACACGCCACTGTAGCAGCCTTGCGGAGACCAGTGAAGGCAGTCAGAGTTAGTTTGAGCGGATACATATGCAATTGACTCACAACGACCCTACACGAATCAGCGGTACCGAAGAATGACAGAAAAAAAATCATACATTACACAAGTGCAAAAAAAGAATAACTTCAGACTTGCGATTCGAATTAAAAGCAATTTACAAGCACATTAGTTCGGTTGCCTTTTAATTAATCAATATTAAATATTCACCACTAGAGCCTGGAACATAGAGTGATCTCACTAATCTCAAACTAATAGTTCAGCGCTCTACCAACTGAGCTAACAGTGGTAGTAACGACGGCATTGTACTCATTTACAATATGTGAATCAAGTGACCAATCATAACCGCGCAAGTGTGGAAATCAAATACTTATACCATGTTGAGAGAACACATATGTCACCAGTTATCGTTTAAACCGGGGCATTAGAGTCGATACATCTTTTTACAACTTGAAATCCTGACAAATTACAAAACCAAACTGATCGGTCCTGCGGTACTAACACACGGCATGGGCCATAGAGTATGGTTTACATTTGCTATGTACCTTTTTGAAACTTAATTGTGGTGTAAATCCATGTAGGCAATTAATTACAATATTTTTTTTTATACTGTTCGGCATTTAATAATTGGCGAAGTTTAAGATTGTTTAACACTGATAATTGTTATGTTTGTTAAAAAATAATGTTATGATTTGATACTTGAATAAATACAACGCCCATGTATAAAGTGTGGGATATAACATATCATTATTATTCGTCAAAGTAATGCAATTGCATATGCATGAATAATGTACTGACACTGAACGCGTTGCTTGTGAGTGGTAAAGAAAGTGAATATGACTCCTGGTGTTTAAATATCAACTTAATTCTTTAATTTATTTATAACCTAAGGAGCCTTACGGACGTTACGAATTGAAAAGTAATATTTATGGACATTTTACTTGATATAGTTTCAACTTTCTATTATGTTGAGGCATAACATTACACCCGGCATGTTTTCTTGAAAACATTATTGAGCCGTTAATGACAAAAAATTATCGGTCAATAATCTATAGTCTTATCAATATTGAAGGTAACACAACGACTAATTCTCATATTGACATTAAATAAGTAAATTACATTAATTGACATGGTATTGTACTAGAGTTATTTTACTCAATATTTTCTTTAAAATTACGTTCATCGTGTTATTTACTTCATCTTCAGCTCATGTTTAACAATGTATGCACTTCGTACTAAAAATATTGTAAATTAGTAGGTTTCGTAAAAAATACTAAACAATCTAGAAATAGGTTGCAGAACATAACGCGTGAAGGCTAACCAACTTAACAGTTGACCGACCGACCGACAGACCAGCCAAATATTCCACACGGTGTCTCTGGTATACCCCATTTCAAACTTAGTATGCGATGCTTTAAACATAAGTTAACCCATGTTATGTCTCAAAAAGGATTGAACTTATTGCTTTATGGATAGGAATTATACTGTGTGCGAAGTTCAGGCTTCTAGGCATATGTCTTTTTGAAACGACATATTAAACACAGAGAAAAGATACCATTGCTTAAATAATAGGTTTTTCCTGTAAAATGTATGTTCCTTATTATTGTTAATGAATTGATTGTTCCATAACGTTTTATATTTTGCCTAGTTTCTATACAATAAGTATGTCTTTTTGCAAAATAAAAACTTTTTTCAGACTGATGGAATAGTAAAACATCTGCGCTAACAAAAATGTTTTGAACATAATTATTCTGTTCTAGTGTATCTAATCAATTTCTGAAAATTTATCCACGCAGACATGCCATGAAATTGACTTGCAGACAGGCTTTGCAGCAAAATGTATGCTTAATTTACATGATAATTACACGAGCAAATAGAAAGTACCGGTGTCTGTTATCAGTTACACTTCCTAACAAAAAAAAATAAAAATAAATGTAAGTACAGGGAGTAGCAACAACGTTGTTTAAGAAATACAGTGAAATCGGTTCTTTAGTCCATAATCATAATTTCATAGGCGTTTTTAATAACTGCCGAAATAAATCACATTATCACTTGAACGAATTATTGTTTCGATTACTCGTTCATATGGTTCGTTACAATGATCCCCGTTGTATTGATTTGTGTGTGTGTTTGTCGTGTACTTTGTCAGACTTGTTGGCAATCAGTCACTTGAAATAATAAAGGGCTTGTTGATAAAATGGGTGATGAGATTTCTCTCCTTGTGGTCCAACATGATTTTTACTTTGTTTGCATTTAACTTACATTATAAAACTCGCTATTTTCAGCGCCTTAATTCGCGTGCAACTACCTGTTAATCACTTGAATCATAGTTGTACATGCCAATTGCTGAATTAATACATTAGTAACGAAATTCGAGAACATTATCATAAGAAATATTCTTGTTATATTCGGCAAGTCTTTAATTACAGCCAAGTAACCAGTTGCCTTATAAACAACACAATACAATATACAACGAAACAGTAAACAGAAAAAAACTAGATTATGTACTCAGAAAAAAAACACTAGAAAAACGCGTAGATTATATACTCAACAACCCTTTTATTATATATTTTGGAAGTGATCTAATCAGGTGTAAATCCAGTTTTTTGTCTTTTTGGGATTGGAAACAATATCAGTTGGGTGTCAGCCAGTCATATCTAACTCGTCAGATTTTGTTGGAGACGTGTTGTTTCATTATATCCCAGCACAAATACAAATTCTGCATACCATACGTCATAGTCAACACATTAAGGGTAAGGATTGATTAACACGCTCCAGACTGATGGCTTAGTTTACAATGGTTTATGATTGTATATTCATCGTGGATTAACGACAGAGTCAGCAATTTTCAAATATCAGTAGTATCAGTAGGAAAACATGCTTTTTTTTAAACAAAATTTTGTAAATGCTTGTAACATGNTGAAATAATAAAGGGCTTGTTGATAAAATGGGTGATGAGATTTCTCTCCTTGTGGTCCAACATGATTTCTACTTTGTTTGCATTTAACTTACATTATAAAACTCGCTATTTTCAGGGCCTTAATTCGCGTGCAACTTCCTGTTAATCACTTGAATTATAGTTGTACATGCCAATTGCTGAATTAATACATTAATAACGAAATTCGAGAACATTACCCTATCCATACAGTCCGGTAACAAAACAATTCCCGGCAGAGTGACAAACAATGTTATTACGGAAATTGTAACAGGGACACCAGATGACAGAAAACATAATTTGTTCGCATTTTATTACATTAATAAGTGTCTGTATTAATAACTGCATTATCAAAGATGTTCTCTTCCNCACATTATCACTTGAACGAATTATTGTTTCGATTACTCGTTCATATGCATTGATTCAAACATTTGAAATGAAGCCATAAAATACGTTATGTTCAAAGTTACACAACCATCCACACGGTTTTAATTGCTTTGTCTAGTATTTTGTACAGACTCGACACATGCGTACATATATAATGAAAACACTCATGTATGCTTTCACATGTATGTACCTATGTTATTCCTTAAAATACTTCACAAATTCGTCATTTATTCAACTTTTTTTTGTTTTAAGCCTCTGACCCAGATAGATTGTAAACGACATTCACATAACAATAATAGTTCTAAGGGGGCGTACCTTCGAAATGATTTGACATTAAAGCGTAGCATTTTTTTTTGAAAATGGCTAGAATCAATAAGTGCTATTAGTCAGGGGTATAATAAAACTTAAACGTATTGCGTAAGCGTCTCCAATCTTATTTTGCACTAGTGGTATACTAAAAATAAAGATACACAATGAACTGTGGGACATTACAAATCAATCACAGGCACGCATTTTGTAAACAGCATTTAATTTCCATTTTAAGATTCCAATGCTATCAAACCTCTTCTATATTTATTTAATAATAGTTTAAATTGCGATCGAATTGCGGTCTACTATAAATGCGCTGTCTGGAGTTGTTTAAGTGATTGTAGTTCATACGTCGTTTGATTTACGCGAAAACTCTTTTCCATTCAGATAAGTTTTGTGAGTTGAAAGTTATTAGTTTATATTTCATGAAATTCTAGCATTCCATATGAAAATGTGAATGGTCATTTTGATTTATGTCGCGTTCAATACTGCTTTGCGGTACATTGTCAATAACATGTCATTCAATCCGTATTATTAACTTTATGATTATGATGCATATGTTGGTGGATAATCTTGAAATGAGGTCTATTTTTTTTAACGGTATCTATATCAGTGTATTTGTATCTACACGATATTTGTCCCATAAATAAACTGCTTCAATTTACGAGAATTTGACAATAACGAGTTTGAGAGTATGTATAAGCATTAAACTATGTTCATGATATGATTGTATACAAACGAACACACGCTCCGTATCTGTAAGTCTGTTTAATAACTCTCTCACAAAAATGTATATAAGTTTTATAATATGACCATTCATCGATATAGTCCAAAAAGATTAAGGTTAATATGTTTACGGGTTTAAGGTTGCTATATATGGACGAAAGGAGTAACCGATGTTCATCTTTTTATATCTAATATTAAACTGTCTTCGGGAGAAAAACTAATTTCATCATTCATTTAATATGACCAACGACTCGAATCGCCAGCTGCGACTAAGTTTAATATCCATAAATATGCTGAATTGAAACATTTAATATAAGTATACATCGAAACTCATTTCATGTTTGGTTGCAGTATCACTTGTTCCGGTGTAGTTTAAAACCGACACAAGACACCGAAAAAAGCTAAGATGACTGCATTAACGTCAAATAATATGATTATAATGACATATATATGACATATTAAACACATATTATAATCAATGAATGCGTACATAGTGACGAGAATTTATTATACTCATGTCTGTACTTTAAGGCCTCCCAATGCAAGATCGCATCGCGATTGTACGGCCTTCAGATTGCAATACATGATCACATCGCGATTGTACGGGCGATAACAGGATAAAACGTTACACAGGAATTTTTAAGCGAACTTATGATTTTTGTAAACGTTGTGGGGTAATTCATCGATTCAACACTAACTTTGGCATGTACATATAATAAATTAGTGGCATCGTATTTATATTTTCAGATCTACTCGTATAAAACCCATATGTGTGTACGTCATTAGGGATATTTACAAAAAAAAAAAAAGACAAAATTAACACATCTTTAATTATCACAATAATTTATTTGTATAGGTTTTAATTAGGCCTTTACAACAATTTGTTTGAGAGATAAAGGCAGATGCTTAGCGTATGTCACAGTTTGAATTACTTTGTATTTCCAAATACACTGATGTATGTTTTGTAGAATTTTATTCCAATGGTAGCCGGATTCTAGGTTAACGTTTAAAAAGCCCTTCGAACACGTACACTCTGATGGTGTTGAATTAATGCTCTGTAGGATACGATAGTCACTGAACTATCGACGTAACATGAAATTGCTGTTCAATGAATTCCGTTGTCGTTTCTGCAGCAACTGAAACCAGACGTACGCATACCCGTGAATTATCTTGATAATTAAGGCATTACTTGTGAAACTAAAGATACCTGCATAAATTCAATTGAATAACAGTTTATGAAAGCACCTTTATCGAAAAAATAATATTAATATCTTGGTTTATTACATTAACAGTAACATTAAGTTTCTTCTATGTTTCCTTTTGTGCAAGAATCAGTAAAGCTTTGAACTCAATCTATATATCGCTTTATCAAAAGTTTTGTATTATAATTCGAGTAATAGTGGAATTTATAATATAATATACGTTGAGTAAATGTAAAATTTATTTCCGTTTTTCAACTACTCTGAGTTACTCTTAAAGATCTAACATGATGCCTATATCATATTTGATTTAATTGCAATATTGTTAAGCGTTTTGAAAGACTTGATACAAATCAAAATTGTTTAAAAAAAATCATTTATAAAAAGCCAATAATAAACTTGCTCTGGTGACCACCTTAACCGTTCGGAAGAATGTTCTCCTGATTTAATTCCTTTGCAGCTAAAATACATCTCATATTTTAATCATGTAAACCAGGAGTAATAAGCAAATACATAAATTGTTTCATACACACCATTTCGCTTAGCAGTGTCCGGGCTTCAGCAAAGTTTCTAGACCGATCATAGTCCTCAACTTCTGGAAACAAAGTATCTGCATCGTCTTCTATATCACCGCTTTCTGACAGAATGTCGATCTTGTGAGATAAGCCTTGCTGCAGCGTTTCGGGAGAAAGTAATTGTCGCAAAATGTATTGTCTGTTTTTAAGTTCGTCGGTTTCGAGGTCTGATTTATTTGTGGGAGGTCCAGAACGTTTACCGTTACCTGTAGGAGAGGTGAAGTACTAATTACTTTCATATAATTTATAACAAAACAAGAACAATGCATTTGTATTGTTTAACCAAACTGATTTGTTAACCAACGATTGCAACATTGTAAAGTATATATATTTGATATTTACAAAAAAATGTGTATTGCTCACAATGGCAATGACTCTGTATTCAATATTTTCAAATAATCATTATATTTGAAAAAAAAAATGTATTTTCTTTGAAAGGCGATATAATGAAGTATAACGCGCTTTGATTTTGTTACGCGTTATAATGCCATAAAAACATTTAAACATCAGTCTTAGTTAAAGTGAGACAACCTTGACATATACGTAGGAAAGAAATATCGCGTGTGCTGAAATACAATTGAAGCTAATTATTTTGTATCTTCATTCGCAGGCCATATTAAATACCGTGGTGCAGTCGATAGTCGTGTACCTGGTATTATTTGAATAAGTCATTACGTGTTAATATTACACTGAATGGGAGTAGAAAACTTAGAAGACATACACCAGATTGCACTCTATCGACACATGAGATGATTTAATTACACGAGATTGTATTTCTAATGAGGGAAGCTACATATGACCAATTCCTTCTATTTCTATTGAATGCCCAGCGGGAATATTTGTTCACTATTTAGTATATAGCGATTGCGTCTAAATGGATGATATAATTATGGATTCACGTGCATTTGTATTGACGCACTGTAATTAAAGTGTAAATGCTCACCTTTTGAAACATACGTTCAAACGATTTGCAGTTCTTTACAAATGATCCAAAATAAATCCGATTAATCATGGGACTCCAAGAGCATTCTCATTATGATATACTTTTTGAGAGTATATTTAGCGATACAGAAATATACAGGGTTATAATTCGATAATAAAATAATGAATATCGAGTAAGGCCAGTGAGGGTAATTGAAAAGCAACCACCATGAAAACTAATTGACTAAATGGAATATCCAAGCAATTGTAATTGCTTGGGGTACTAAAAAGACGCACTTCGAACATGTTTATTTAACTTACCTCCATAGCACGCATGTCTGGCCCAAACTCCTGAGCATTTGTAGCCTGAAATATGAAATATATATTCAGTTCACAGGACATAAATTGTGAAGGGTACCATGTGAATTGAAGTCAATATTGCCTTAACTTTGTATAAATAATTAACATATCTTAAAGAGGCAAATGCCTAAGTACAAGACTATACGTGGCACATTTTATTACAACGTAATGGGACGAAGGAAACGTATTTGCAATTTATTTAGAGTTTATAAATGTATCAATACATTATTATTTAATATATCGGCCAATCCCTTTAATTGTCTTTGTATGTGAATAGCTATACGAAATCAATGACAGTATCTATAAACAAAACAACATAACAAACAATTATTTTGCTCATCATTTTAAAACGCGTCTGTCTTAATGATAATGCTTTCCCTGTGTTATATGTATTGCCTCACAGTTTGTTGCATTATTGATAATCCCGCTTTAATGAAGTAGTCAAATTGGCATTATGCTACTACGTGTGCACTGGATTAGGCTTTCTAATTATATATGGGGCACTATTTGCGATATTGCAGGAGCACATGAGTCATCTGGGAATATCCGCTCGAATATAAAAATATAGTTTACCTCGAAAAGGTTATAATGTAAAATGTATTCGAAGTATTTGACTATTCTATTCGATTAAATATGTGTGTATAGAAAGTGTGTATTATTTTCAACCAAAAGAGGAATACCATATTAGGCGCTATATTAAATAAATCGAGTATTCAGCTAGATGTAATCGTTTATACAAATTAGGGCGTTAAGAATATAATGGTTCAAGCGCTACCTTTCCAAATAATTCATTTTCAGTACTCACTTTCCTTAATGCACTATACGGATGACAATTTTACACATTACAACGCCTAAACAGTTTATCATAGCTTTGAAATGTAAAGTTGTTCAAATCTTTTTATTCGTACACTGTTCCTCAATTAATGTTTTAGTCGTTTGTTTTATATGCGGTTAGATATAAACCCAACAATTAACATAATTATACCCAAACAAAAGATGCATGTAATTTAAGATGTATACAATTAGCCTTAATGCAAAGGTTTACTAGCAAACGTTCATATAAACTTACTATGCATCAAATTACTTTAATAGTGTTCATGTGCACTTGGATCATTAGCTTCCGTTAAACATTAATTGCATGTTGTATTCGTTGTAAACTATGTCCGTATTGATATGAATATTATATTGGAGTTATAAACACACCACATAGAAATGTGGTCTAAACATGACCGTCTATAAAACATGGCATAGTAGATAACGGATTTGTTCAGATCTCGTGAAATAATTAAATTCAAGCGATACTAAAGTAATACAACTTAATTTACGACTGAGGCCATGAAGGTAATAAAACACAGGAGTAACAAGCGGCAATTTCCGGCAAGATGCAAATGAAGGTCGTAAATTTCGTCATACCTGGGTACGCGGCTATTCTAATTATAGAGTGTTAAAAACACATCCATCATCATGTTAAAGATGCGCGCGTTAGGACTGCATAAGACAAAACAACGGTCGTTTAAGCACATTTACAGTCTTGTTTAGGCGTTAATTTCAAATCAGGACGGGAACAAGACAACGGTACAATCCAATTAAATATGAATTACTTATATTATATTGTCATGTACATGAAAATGTAATTCTCAAGACAATTCCTCGGAAGTTTTCCGACTTGCTAGACTGTATTAATTACGATACGATGATACAAAAAGATATGCAAACAATTTAGTAAGCTTGTGATCTTTCGAATGCTTCCACTAACTGTGTTTGTCTCGTTTCCTTTTTTCATGTCCGCTCTCATATGTTTTCGGGTGTCCTCGTAATAATACATTTCTATATTTTACTAGCCTGTATGCTTTATAATTTTATTCCGTGAATGTTGCAGTTTAAAGAATCCACATGGTATAATCTCTTCCATTTATTAAAATATTGTTTCGAGTGCTTATACTTTTTGTATGGTTTTGTATCGGTCTAATCATGTGTAAAACCCCAACTCACGTCTTTTCCAATGAACAAACCCAGTAATACAAAAGATAGACAACATCTCAAATAAGTTTTACATTTTGATATTTAGAAGGTCCGCTAATACAATTTGTATTCGCTTCTTCTGTTGCCCAATAGTCATTCAAGAAATTGCAATTAACTGCATTTTCTTAAAAAAGAAATTATGAACGTAAAAAACATAATGTCTTAATTGCATCGATTATCCAATATCAATTACAATATGCACTCCACAATTGCTCGCAACTAGCCGATAATTTGCCTAATGATTACAACACATAAAGCAGAAACATCGTTAATGTATTCAATTGTGGCATATGGAGCTAAATTAAGAGTGGTCTCAAAGTGTATACATTTATCTGAGCTGTTATCAGGAAACTAAAGAATATCGTGACGTCGGGATTCAGAAACACTACACGGGTCGCAGGCGGTGCGAATTTGGAAAAAAATAGTAATTATGCAAACCAAAGCAACAATTTGTTAAGCAAACGTCATGTTTTAACAGATAAACCGATACAAATAAATAAATGCAATGGACGTAGGGGCATTGGTATTAGGAATCAGACACATATACGCAATACGTGGAAAACAAACGTGTTAGACTGAGAAACTTGCGGTTGTAAAGGTCTGTTAAAAGGGCAATGACACGCACACATTTATAAAAGTATTACATAACACGTCCATTTAAACTTGCGAATGTTATCAAACCATATATTCAGTGCAGTATTGATGTCTACTTTTGGTAACTGATTCCATCAACAATGCAATTGCGCTGTGTTAACGTGTTAAATTATATTAGTTTTTTGTTTGTGTTCGATGTGCAAGGACACGTTTTTTTCCATTTAAAACACTTTTGCAAACAATGCAACTAGTTCATCTTACGTGGAATGCAAGGATCACACACGAATGTGCATTGTAAGTGAGATTATGCCATGCTCAATCCTACTTTATGCGGTATTGCGTCATTGACATTCAATGCGTAGTATTTGATTACGACTATTGTACGATTTACATTTGAATAAATATAAAGCTTGCATTTCCGCGTCTTTGCTGATGTCTTGGTTTTAATATAATATATTTCTTTGGATTGCTTTCAATTGTCTCTTAATTTTGAACAGGTATGTGATATAAAGAAGTGAAACTCCAGAAGCTGCAGCAGTATTGCATTTCTATTATACACACCTTTGAGTCGTTTTTTCATGGGTAACTGACTGTTTAAACACTTAACAAATAGTGTTCATGAACTTCAATGGTTATAGCTACCAGTAAAATTATATATTTTTTAGAACGTACATAACACGCACATATATTATATAACTCGTAAAACAGGATATGTTTATTGAAGTGAAACAATGATTATGGCGTGCTATCAAGAGGTTAAGATTTCGTTATAAAAACAATATGTATACGCCATTGCACAACTGGCGTGTGTGTATGAAAGATAATTTAACCTAAGTCATGATTTAGTGGAATTATGCAAACATGAACTATTATCATATATTGCTCATACTATTGAAGATACTATTATATTGTAATTTTTTTATATTTGTTTTTGTTTACAAATATATACTTTAAAATAAATCTTATTAACATGTATTAAGTATTATTAGTTATGCCTTTATGCATATTTGTGTTCATTTCATATTTTCATAACATAACGTTCTCTTTCTTTAATTTCTTTTTTTATTGTAATCCACGTGCGTCCCCCAAACAAATGTACCATATCGCTGATTGGTAGTTTGTATGGGACATTTTTTTTTTTAAGTTTCATAATAAAATTCTGAATCGGTCAAAATCGTAAATTGTAGCAGTAACAGTGTCACATGAATTTTTTAAGTGCTTACTTAAATCATATATGTCGTTTGTTTAATATATCAAATGAAATTCTTACCGCTAATAAAGGTAAATGATACATACTTTATATGAGAAAGTGGTATTAATGTACTTGGAAGCGAATCAATTAATAAAAGAAGTCGTTTTTGTGTAATTTATCACTTTTCTTTTTTAACATTTATTTAAAACATAGAAAAACATGTACTGCAACGCAATTATTTAATGTACGTTTAGCAAAATAAATTTTAGCACATAAGACTATTACAGAAAATGTTGTACAGAAGCAAAAATTAAAATATACATGTTCATACGTCCAGCAATTGTTTGATAGACTAAGAAGATTATCTTATAACATACATTCATTGACATAATTATAGGGCATTTTTTCAAAAGAAAAACAAATGTTTTCTATTTGTTCGTACTCACCATATGCTGTTGATATAGACGCTGTAATATATACACATACTGCCGTTGCTAAAACAGCCCAAGTCATTGACGGCATGTTTATACAAGTTAGTAAAATAAACCGAACACTATATGTTTATCTCCCCAAATATGTATCTCTAAATATATTGGTTCAATTCAATTTTAAAGTTAAACAATTCAATTGCGCAAATTGCACTTTTTTTTTTGTTCCAAATCCTTTTTAAAATATAATATCGTTCATCCATACAGGCTGTCTTCTTTCATCGGTACTTGAAACTTTACTAGCGCTAAGCTCCAACTGAAGAGTTTTTATAATCAGCTCTCTCTGTAATTGGCACGATATCGGTCTACGTCGGTCATACAGTGGCGAATCCTCAGATATACCTCAGAGAGAGAATGTGCCTTAACATGATGGTCTAAGTACTTGGTAAGGGCGTAACAACATTGAACATTTCGGCGTGGGAAAATCTTAATGGGGGCATTTTTATGAAATGTCATCGCGATTAACCGGCATTAGTATGTGTTAATTGCCGAGAAGAAATAACGCCTACGTCAACATGACTGTTGCAATTGTTTCAGTGTTGTTTGTTAGCTGTTGACTAAACAATGAAGTTGATAATTGTCGATAATATATATAAACAAATAATACAATATGTATACCAACCATGCCGTTTGTCAAAACAAAATGATAAAAAAGAAAGGGTTAGTAACGTTCTGACATGAATAAAGTGGCGAAGTTCAGTTAATAAAATAGCCTAAACACAAAGCTCACTTACAGACGTAGGGAATAAACGTATACGTCAGAATGGTCGAGTGGTCAAGACAATAGTTTATGATCCGCAGGTCTAAGGTTTGTTACCTCTTGCACTGTGTTTAATGCATGTCTTGTATTTGTTCTTGGGTCTATAGATCATGCACTTTGACTATTCAAGTTAAAATGACTTTTTTCAAAATTCAAATCGATAAATAGCCTCCACATTTATCATCACAGTGGAATATTTAGATACGTGTATTTCTGACAAAAGGTAACACCAAAATTGAATAACGTACATCAAACACTAAATATCTGAAACTGACGCAGCGGATGTAATTACAAAGGTGGCCCAATATATAGGAATAATGAAACTTTAGACACGTTATTAGCAGAACAATTATTTTTAACACGCTTATCTTTTGTTGGGCGCAAGTGACAAATCCTGTATATAACATGACGTGAACATAAAAATGATCAAAGCCGGAGTCACCGACTTGGAACTGTCAAAGCAAACAAAGAAAAACGTCGAAGGTTAAATTAGTTGAATTACGCATTAAACACCACACTTAGCCCAGCATAAATCATTCTATTTGATGCAGAGACATTACAAAACAGACACCAAATACACCCATGTCACATCATTCAAACGGTATACAAGTATACAACTAAATGTATGTTTACCAGAATGTATTAACATCAAGCTCAACCATAACAAAGTAATTATATAAGTAAGCTTTGTAATGCATTAGAGGTAAATGAAAATAAAATAAAATATATTGTTAGAACCTCAATATCAAAGGCATAATAACGTATAATGAACATTACTCATAACGCCTTTTTGTTAATCCATTTACGACACATTCATTGCAATGATAAAAGTTCATTGCATGTGCATTGCGGCATGTCTTAAGAGGTTAGCCAGGTAGAAACATAGACTCATTTGGTTGACTGCCGATCATTTCATAGACTAGAGTACACGTAAAACATGCTTCAGGTGCCGCCATGTCATCGTTCATGTCACACATACGATATAATTATGAAAATCGAGGGATCGTTTTAGCAGCTACTGTGTGAGTAACCATCATTATTGGGCTTGTTTATAACCAATTTGTAGGATAAACACTCCTTTGATCTCTGACAGAACTTGTAAAATGCCCGTTTTGTTATTTCGATTTCTTCTCGAAAGCAATACTGTATGTCGGTTAATAGCTATTCATAGCTAATGTTTCTGTGTTACACATGTACCGATTAAAATAAAATTTGATTTGATTTGATTTGATTTGTATACTTTATAAAAATAAACACTACAATCATGTCTGCGATCAATTTATTGGGAATATCCCCTTCATTAAGAAAGCGTTATTAATAGTTTATCTACACAATCCAATGTTAAACATTTCAAAATACGTTCAAGAAGTGAAAATTTAGTATTACAAATGTTGATTTACATTTTCACTTATTCAGTCATATAATAAAAATGTGCAGTTATTATATAAATCGCTTTTCAAGTAGTAAAATGTCAACGCCATCCTTAAAAAAATAGCGAGTTTATGATACAACTTTGTTGGTCTAAATAAACATATGTCAAATAGCTCTTTTTCAGAAGTGTTTTCTCGTACCTTTGGCAATGTGTGTTTCCAAAACAAGTATCACTGTAATGCACGGTGTCTTTATTGGTCGTGCGATTTCAGTTGCTACACTGTTATAATCATAATAAACAAAATGGTGGGTTCCACCTGCTGTTATTAATTTCGATTCATTTTGTAGCACACGAAGACTAACTTGAGACACAACGCATTCTAAAAACGCAAATGTGATTGTTCAATTGTGAACACAACACCGCCATCGCGGACATCAGTTTAATGAATTCAATTAAAACCTCTTTGAGCTCTACAATTTGCAGACGAAGCATAAATGAATCCATCAGAAGTATGGCCTTCTCCAGCAGAAGTATTGTTCACTTAAGAGGTTGTCATTAACCATATGCACGATTTCTATTTGTGCTCTACTTCTGTTTTGTACTAGATCTACATTTGCTTTTCTTACTTGAAAAAATATTCAGTTGCTAACATGGCTAATGGATTTACATATTCGTAGACAGTGTGACTGCAATGTGTTTGCTAGACATGCACGCACGTGAATTATACGCTTGGTGCACTTTTCACGCAGAGGCGTGGTTTGCAGTAATATTTTTCTATAGAAACGACACTCAATAAAAAGATAATATCGTTCACGATTGTCATTTTTTACGACGTCTTGCTGTATTGATAAAGCTGATTAAGATCATATTTGATTAGTTTTATGTCTTTATTCTTCTACGGCAACATCTAAACAGAAAACAACATCACTATTTAATATGATTTGTTCTAGCACCATGTCATACACAGAATGTCTGTGTTACACTCCCTGGCAATATAAATCGGTTTGTCCAAAGTTCTTTGTAATAACAATTGGACTTTGTGCGGTCTATTTTATAAACAAAACAATTTATAGTGAGGCATGGGTGCTTCACATTTCAGTCCATAGATATAAGACACCAAACACTGGCTCGTATCATGTTCTATTATATTTTGAAGCGAAAATATACATGTAAAAAGAAGGACATTAACGTCATTCATTAGGCACCTGTTTTGTTTTATTATTGTTGATAGTTTACCTATTTCCCTTAAATGCTGAACATACAAGCATAATGCCTCTACATTCCGTTTCTAATGATGGACTTATGGACGTGTCATTTGACGAAAGTGTATACAAATCAGTTTTGTGTTTAGATCATTGTCGTGTTTCATGCAAAGTGACACATGGTAAAAACATTATGATGAATTCATCTTTAAAGTGAAACGACTGCATCTGTCTTAGAGAGATGAGTACGCTATAATATAACATTTTCTAAATCGTGTTATTATATTCAAGGGCAGCAATACAAGCAAATTGCATAATATTACGAGTAGACTCTTAAACCAATATAGTTCCTAACATTATTAGAAATGACATGTTAATGTGTTTACTTGGATTGGCAGTGACCAATACAATAAAATGGCATGACACTTTTACCATTGTCATTCACTCGATCGTGTTAGACCAGTAATTATATTAACTAGGTTAGGCACGGTGTTATTATAAATATGTTCGTAAATGCAATGTTTCATGAAGATTATATAACATACGCAAAATTTAGATATATTAACATTCACTACTATTTAGATATATTAACATTCACTACTATTTAGATATATTAACATTCACTACTATTTGGCTCTTAGTCGAAGATATTATATTTTGAAGAGACATTAAACGTGTCAAAACAATTTAAAACCAATGACATCGACGTCAATTCTTAGACATTCGCCATGTGGATTTTGACTCTTAATTGACAACTTGCGATTGATTAGTGACGTCTGAATGTAAGACAAATATGTCTTTACATTACGTTTGTAAGAATGTAGTTAATTAAGAGTCATTTGAAAAAAAAGCTTATTCAAATTAGGATTGTATGTAGAATTTGTATCATGTTGATAAGCGTATCATCTGAAAAAGGTTAAAATGATAAAGGCATTGAATCTTCAACACTTGAAACATGATTTGTTATTATGAGATGAGCCTATAGTATACTAACTATACATGTTAAATGACATATTCCGTTTAAAGAATATCAAATCATTTTAGCGTGTATTCGCGGTATTATAACACAAATAGGTACTGTAAGATATTCAAGTAGGTAAGCTTCTGGATAGTCCATTTAAATTTTATTGCAAAAATTGATCTCGACATTCTATTTTTCTGCAATTTATGTACTGTAATAATTTAGGCTTAGATGCATTGTTTTATTCGTTCACGTTGATTCACCTCTAGCGATCGGCAACAATAGTTTCCCTCCTGATAAAGATTCTGGAGATTTCTATACTTTTTACATTTTCCTGGTAAGGTTATACTCTTGGGTAACAATAAAAATATACATGTGCATACACGTGCATGTAAATCCTAGTCTAAACTAGTGCTTGACACAAACGTGACTTAACATACAACGCACCGCTTTGACACTGGCATAACAGCCATCCACATGGCTAAATTTATGGGCACATAACTTATGAACCTGTATATCACTGGCATTAACATGTTCTTAAACATTTATACTTGATTTAGATGGCGAATTTAAAATTAACATTTAAGTGCTTGGGAAAGGTAGAAGAAGTTCGCTAGACAAACCTTGAGTACTCCATGATTCTGCGATAATGATGGATATGTACAATGGCACATGTCAGGAGCATGTGGCTTACTTGGTGATGACGTTGTTAACAGCTTTAGAAATGTAGGTGTAGTTTATGCATGTACATGCCTACGTTGAAGGGAGCATATTTAACTCGACGTTTACTACAACATATATTGAATGTTGTAAACATCCGTAACGGCCTATATAGTTAATGATCAATTCTGCTTAAGTGCAATATATTAAAGCCAACATTTAACAATATGTCACTCAAACGTCTATTCTCCCTGACAACTGAAGATAAAGAGTCATCCATATCTGGTAATACACATCTCAGGAAGATTAAATATTGTGTATGTGTCTAAACTAGAATTGATAAATACAGACAAGTTGGTGGATGGTGTCGTTATACAATGTACCTTGGGAACAAAAACCTCACTCTCTTTCCTTCTCTCGCACTCCCTAAGGTTAAGGGGCGATTACAATGTATCATATTTGCATTAATATTGACCATAATCTTGCATGTGTGTAATCTCTGAAGACGGATGACTTGGTCTGCTTGTTTTATATTACTTTTCATGTATTGCCGCGCCTCTTCATCGATTAAATGAGACTTAACAAAAACTATGATACCGTTCCATGTTTTATAAAATATGTTGTACATGCATTTAGGCTTAAGCTTTTAAAAATGAATAACCTGACAGGAAATGGGTTAGTGTTCCGATAAATGAAAGCCGGACATAGCCAATACTGATATGGAAACGTAACAACCTTAAGGCTGTTGCACACATTTACGTGTTTACTTTTATGTATTATTTATCATGTAGTGGTGAGTGTCATTCGAATCTGGGGTTAAGGCGCTATTTATATTTAGAAAGAAAGGTTGTAAACAACGTGGTTTAGTTTGTTGAAGTGTCAATCGTCCATATAGAAAAACCTAAATTAATGAAATTCCATGTCCAATTAGTTCAATAGTCACACACACAAGTGGTTATGTTGGCGAAGTGTCGTAAGCAACAAATACACGAGATATTGTAACAACAAAGCCACATGCAATAGGAGCTCTTATTACTTGTTCAATGTATATATATATATAAGCTAATTTGGTTTCATTTCAAATGTAAGCATTTTTATATACAACACGTTGTAAATGAATAATGTGTGTACAATTCAGACATAATGTTTAATATTAACCTGGTCACGCACGATCGCACGATGTTATTTGGATTTAAAAAAAAAATCTAAAATAGGATCCGATTCGTTTTTAAGCTTGGCAAAATACTGATTGCCTATTCTGAATGAAATTGCATTACAATATTCCATGAATATTTAATACTATAATGGTATGTACTCTTCGTACTGCAACATAGTGTGTGTGGGATAAAAACAAACGCTATAAATGTTGTGTTTTTTTCTCTTTACGTACACTATTTCCCTGGAAAAAACCGGAAATCTGTGTTTTATTTGAGTTTATTTCTAGTTTAGACCGGTATACTTACAAGTGTTTTTTTTTGCCAAAACAAACATGTATTGATAGGTTTCTTGTTGTGTTTAAATATACTTGTATTAAAACAATCCGAAAAAATCCTCTTAAATCACCTCTTCCAGTGTTATCCTGTTTGTCAACTGATCAATCGAATTTAATGTCCAGGATCGTTAAGACAAAGTTAATCAAAAAAAAAAAATATGCAATAAACTAGCCTTAATTGGCTCAACAATTTAATTGGCATGTGTACCGGATCTCAATTGATTTGTCTGTGATATTTATGGACTCCGTATTTTAAGTTTATCATTCGTTGTTTAGTTATAATGGCATCGATCAAATCACCACAATACGACAAAATGAGTTCATGGGCAGCTTATTTTAAAAACGGCTTATTTCAAAGAAAGAAAAAAGTAGAAGTCAATGAAAAAAGAATTTCGGAATAAAGCTACGATTTTTATTTATTCTGGTTTCTAACGGACTATACAGAAATAATATCTGCATCGTTTAAGTGAACACGCATTCAATACATGTTTTATTTGCTTCAACTTATTATTCTGTCCGTGGTAAACAATTGTTACAAGTAAGTATTTCCCATACAAAGACAGCTGGTGGAGTTGTGAAGAACACATCCCGCGCTCTTGTTCAAAGATGAATGAAAAGACATTCAAAATTATGATATTAACATTTATGGGACATCGTTTTACAACTGATAACAGTCAAACAGATACATATAGATGAGTCTGTAGATTACTTAACATTCAAGAATATAACATGAATCACACCTGATTAAAGGAACATATATCGTTATAAATTCCTTTACAAAGACAAGAGTACAATGCTCGAAGGTTTATGACAGAAGTTTCATTAATTGTTTACTCTCCTATATACTTAAATTTGGTAACATATACATGCAGCAAATTATCGAGTCGTATCGAAAAATAATAGCCTAAATGCTCATACATAGCGTTTCTACTTGGATGGCCATGCAGAATGTACACATTCATATTTCCGATTCATTTTTATGGGGTTTTGTTTTTTCAATAATGTCTCTTCTAAACATAATTGCGATTAAGACGGAAAGTCGCGCCCTGAACGTGTGCGAAATAAGTTCATACACTTGCTAAATGTCTAAACCTAATGCACGAAACAAAAGCGTTAAGTGCCGTACTGTACCGTTTTGGCAATTGGTTCCTTGCCATAAATAAAGGACCACGAAGGTGTGTATGATAGAAATGCAATCACTTCTTTATATTGGTTAAATACACCGATCAAAAGTATGTTATCCAGGTAAAATTTCTGCGCTGCGGAATTCGAGATCGTATTATTTTTTTTAAATCAGTTATTAACAAATATGTAAATTGTATAATACAAAGCATTTCACTTAGCAGTGTTCGGGCCTTAGCAATATCCCTTGACCGACCATAGTCCTCAAGGTCTGGAAATAAACTATCTACATCGTCTTCTATATCACCGCTTTCCGACAGAATATCGTTCTTGTGAGATACGCCTGGCAGCAGCGTTTCAGGAAAAAGTAATTGTCGCAAAATATATTGTCTGTTTTTAAGTTCTTCGGATTCGAGGTCTGATGCAGGAGGTCCGGAACGTTTACCGTTACCTGTAACAGAGAAGCGATACTAATTGATTTCATATTCATTTGAACAAAACACAAGAACCGCACAATTAAATAATTTAAGCAGATAGATTTGTTAAACACATTACACATATTTACAACGAGCGGAATGTTATAAAATAAAATTCGAAATTGATATGAAATGTGAGTTGCTAGCAAATGGCAAATCTGTAGGACAAATTTGCAAATCATCACAATTTGAATAGTGTCTTTTCTATTTGTTGCAAGGCGATTGAATGAAATGTATCGCGCTTTGACATATAAAACAACTGAAAACCAGTCTTAGTTAACGTCCGCATGAACCAACCTCGATGTGCTCTTAAAGAAAGATAGATCACGTGTGCTGTATTAAATGTGATTTTAATTGTTTTGTTTCTTGAATCGAATGCTATATTTAATGGTGTGATGCATTGCATTAAATCGAAATCGATAGTTATGTACCTGGTATTATTTGATTAACTAATTAAGTGTAAATATTACCTGAATAGGAAAAGAAAACAGAGAAGATATACACCAGATTGCACTCTATCGACAATGGGGATGATTTTATTACATTACCTTGTATTTCTAATGAGAGAAGCTTCATATGACTGATGCCTTATATGTCTATTGAATGCCCCGCGGGAATATTTGTACACTATTTAATATAAAGCGCTGGTGTCTCAATGGATGAAGTTATTATGGACTCACGTAAATTCGTATTAATGCACCTGTAATTAAAGTGTCAATCCTCTCCTATTCTAATATACGTTCACACTATTTGCAGTTCTTTAAAACTGATCCAAACTAAGTTTGATTACTCTTGACACTCCAAGCGCATTCTCATTACAATATAATATTTTAGAGAATAGAGATTTTGAGATAAATGAGAAATGGTTATTATAAGATATTAAAATAATGAATATTGACTAAGGCCATTAAGTGTCTTAATGGAATATCCAAGCAAGTATTACTGCTTGTGGAACTAACAGTATGCAGTTCGAACAGGTTTATTTAACTAACCTCCATAGCACGCATGTATGGCCCACTGTCCTGAGCATTTGTAGCCTGAAATAGAACAGAGGTATTCAGTTGAAAGGGCATATATTGTGAAGGGTACATGCAAATTAAAGTTGGTAATTCAATATTGTATTTGAAGTTGTATAAATAATAAACATAGCTTCACGAAGCAAATGGGTTAGTACACTGCTGGACATGACACTTAATATTTTAACTAAATACAACAAAGGAAACGTTTTTTAAATCTATTTAGAGTTCATAAATGGTAAACATATCTAATTATTTAATGTATCGGACGATACATGAAATTGTTTTATATTTTATGCATATATTTATTAGAAATCAATGATAGTTTCTATATAAAAATATAACAAACAATAATTGTGTTCGTTTTTTAAACTCTATTTGAAATAAGTGCAAACCTAATATCTTACACTGTAATGTTCATGGGGTGATATAGATTTTGATATTGTTCTTATATATAAACGCATCTGCCTGAACAATATTGCTTTCGTTGTGTTATATGTATTGCCTCACAGTTTGTTGCATTATTGAAAATCACGCTTTAATGACGTAGTCATATTGACATTATGTTTCCCCTTGTGCATTGAATTAGGCTTACTAATAACAAATATATGTGTAGGACAGAAGTTGCGATGTTTGCATTAGCACACGGGTCTGCTGTGAATAGCCACTCAAATAAAAATATAGATAACCTGGAAAAGATTATTATATACACCGTATTTGAAGTATTGACTCTTCTATTCGATTAAATATTTATTTATTGCAATAGAATATTATTAGTATTGTAAAGACCACACATGTAAACTTCAACCAAAAGAGAAATGATATTGTAGGCGCTTTATTAAATAAGTCGATTATTCATAATTTTGTATCATTTTTATGGTTAATAACAATTAAGGCGTTTTGAATATAATGTTACGCGCGCTACCTGTGCAATGTACTTATTTGCATGACACATTACATTCTTAATGCACTATTAGGATGGCAAAAAAGGATTTAAACGCCTAAAACAGTTCTCATCATAGCGTTGGAATTGAAAGTTTTGCACTGTTTAAATGCGTGCACTGATTCTAAATTGCTTGAGTCGTTTGTTTTATATGTGGTTATATCTTAACCCAACAGTTGACATAATTATACATAAACAAAAGGTATGTGTAAATTTACATGGATACAGTGAACCTTGATATAAATGTTGATTAGGAAACGTTCATATTCACTTAATAGCATTGATATTAATTTAATAGTGTTCAAGTGCATTACGATCATTAGCTTATGTTGAACATTAATTGTATCGTTTATTTTATATAAACTATACCTGTACTGATTTGAATAGTAAATAGGTGTAATAAACACAACAAACATAAATGTGAACTTTTTAAGACGTCATATAAGCTAACGGAGCTGTTCAGTTTCCGTTAAATAATTGAATCAAGCGATACTAAATTGATACAACTTATGTTACTACTGAGGCCCTAAAGACATACAACCCAAGAGTTACAAGCAGCAATATCCTCTGAGATGCAAATGAAGGTCGTTAACTTCGCCATACCTGGGTTATTTAAATTATAAAGTGTTTTATTTGCATACATTATCACGTTGGCGATGCGTGTATTATGTATGCCTGGTTTAGACGGTAATTGAACAGACGGACAGAAACAAAACATCGGTACATACCAATTACAATATGTTTTAATTATGTTTTGCCATGTACATAAAAATTGTTATGTGCAAGACAATTCATCGGAAATTTTCCGACTTGCGAGTTTATATTTTAGTACGCTACGACGATCAGAAAGGGAAAGCAAACAACTTAGTGAGTGTGTGATCTTCCGATTGCTTCCACTAATTTTGTTAGTCTTGTTTCCTTGTTTCATGTCCGCGCTCAAAAGTGTGCGGGGTGTCCTCGTAATAATACATTGCTATATTGTATTACTAACCCTGATGCTTTATAATTGTATTTACTTTATGTTTCAGTGTTAAGATTCACATTGTTACTCTTCCATGTATTCCAATATCTTAAAAACACTTATATTCTTTAGTACTTCATATCACAGATATACACTATCACAAATACGTTTTGCAGTTTAATATGCGTTTAATCGACTAATACAATTTTTATTCGCTTAATTCACATGTATTTTCTTAACAGAGGATGTCCTGCATGTAATACACATAATGTCTTTTATTATATCAATAACCCTTTGCAATCCGCAATTGCTCGCAACGAGCCGATAATTTGTCCAAGTCATTACACAATAAATCGTAGAAACATCGTTACTTTATTCAATTGTGGCCTAAACAGCTAAATAATATTGGTCTCAACTTGTTTGAATTTATTTGAGCTGTAATCAGGAAACTAAAGAATACCATGACGTCAGGATTTGGAAACACTACACGAGTCGCAGGCGGTGCGAATTATGAACAGAGTAATTATGCAAACTAAAGCAACAATTTGTTAAGCAAACGTTATGTTCTTACAGATAAACCGACGCAAATAAAGGCATACAATTAACGTATTAACGTAGCAACATTTGCATTAGGAATCAAACCCATTTACGCAATACGTGGAAAACAACGGTGGTAGACTGAGACACTTGTATCGGTTTAGGGCTTTTAAAAAGACAATGTCATACAACTTACTTAATATATTTCCATAACATGCGAATGTTATGAAAGTGTATTTTCCGCATTATATAAATTATATTTATCCCATTATTGCTGTCTATTATTGGTAGCTGCATTGCAGTTAACATGTAATTTTTACTGTCTTAACGTTTTAAAATTATATTAGTTGTCTGTGTGTGTGTGGGTTTTTGTTTTTTTTTTGAGATGCAGGAACAAGTTTTTTTCCATAAAGTACAGTTGTGTGCACGAATGCATTGAGTTTATCTTACGTTAAATGCAAGTATAACATACGAACAAATGAATTGTAATTGAGATTATGGCATGTTCTTTATGTAGTATTGGATAAGTGTCATTCAATGCGTATTATTTACTTACGACTATTATAAGACAAACATTGGAATGAAATATAAAGTTTGATTTACCGCGTCTTTGCTGATGTCCAGGTTTAACTATATTTATTTTGTGATATTGATATTTCTCATTTCTGAATATTAAACGGGTATATGTGCTTGTTTGTGTGCATGTAACCGACTGTTAAAACACGATAAGAATTTGACACGTATGCTGTTTAATGTTAGGCCTCTAAACATATCATCAATGGTGTAATTAGGCGCCTTAAGGATTTGTCACACATCACTCAATGTGTTATTAGAAGCCTTAAAGACTCATAAAACAGCATAACGTGTGTTATAAGACTACTTGGAGATATCATTACCAACGTTCATATTTGGATTTTCAATGCCGGTGTTAACGTGTGCTTATGAAATGCCAAACAAGACATATACAATATTTTTCATGAAACTCAATGTTAATAGTTTTCAGTGAAATGAAAAAAAAATAATTGGAGAACGTATATAACAAGCACATGTATGATTTATTTCATAAAACAGTATATGTTAATTGAAGTGATGAAAATAGTTTACTGCGTGCTATAAAAAGGTTTAGATTTCGCTATAACAACACTATTTATATTCCATTGAACAACTGACGTTGGTGCTTGAATAATAATCACGACAATTGGCCATGATTCAATGGATTTATGCTAACTTGACTCGACTGGTGGTAGGGTATATTAAAAGAGTTCCGTATATTGCTCAATTCAATCAAATACTCATAAATTGTATTTTTATGATATGATATTGTGTACGAAGAAATAATTGTAAAACACATTTTGTTATTTATAATTCTTAATTTCGATATGTATATTTAAAATGTTTTCATTTATTATATGTATAATATAAATAAATAAATAAATAAATATGTGCATGTTATGTAAACACTCAAAACACCCAACATTATTTTTTTCATCTTTCATTTATGTTTTTAGTTAATTCTGCGTGAGTCCCTCAAACAAATGTACCTTGTTGCTGTTTAGAAGTTGTTATGTGACATTGTGGTCGTTAATTTATTTTCATAATAACATGCTATATTGGTCAAAATCAGAAACTATCTCTAAGCAGTTCTAATTGCTTACTATAATCACATATGTTGTTTCTTTGATCTTTGAAATAAAAATTGTACCGCAAATGAAGGTAAATAATACACACTTTGTATGAGCCAATTTTTAAAAATAATGGCTTGAAAGCGAATCAATTAATAAAAGAAGTCGTTGTAGTGTATCTTATCACTTTTTAACATTAATTGTAAACATCGAAAAACATATAATGCAACGAAATTATTAAATGTAAATCTTAAAGAATTAATTTTCAGACCTAAGCCTATTTCAGAAAGGTTTCTTAAAACATATACACGTTCATACGCCAAGCAAATGTTTGATGAACGAAGAAGTTTACCTCATAACATACATTCATTGACATCATTTTTTAACATACTTTCAAGGGCATTGCTTTCTTAAACATACATATACAAAACGTGTTTACTACGTTTTCGTACTCTGCATATGCTGTTGATATAGAGGCTGTAATATAAACACATACTGCTGTTGCTAAAAAAAGTCGTTGACTGCATGTTATAAATGTTAGTAAAATAAATAAAAAAGATGGGTTTATCTCCCCACAGTATTTCTCTCTAAATATATTGGTTCAATCTAATTTAAAAGCAAAACAATTCAATTGCGAAAATTCAATGGCACTTTTCTTCTGTTCCAAATCATTCTAGTAAATATAATATCGTTCATCCATACAGGCGCTCTTCTTGCATCGGTGCTTGAGACTTTGCTAGCGCTAAGATCCAAAAGCAGAGTATTTTTATAATCAGCTTTCTCTCTGTTATTGGCACGATATCGGTCTACGTCAGTCATTCAGCGGCGAATCAAAACTAGATATACCGCAGAGGGGAGAATTTAACTTAGCATTCAGGTCTCCGTACCTGGGAAGGGCGTAACGAACTTGCCAATTTCTGCATGGGAGAATCTTAATGGGGCTATTGTTTATGAAATGTCATCGCGCTTTACTGGTACCAGTATGTGTTAACTAATGAGAAGAAATAACGCCTACGAAAACATGAATCACTAGTATTGTTAGCTTTTGACTTATACTTAAAGTGGGTAATTGTCGATGATACATGTGTATGTATAAAACAAAATACAATGGCTATACATAATATGCCGTTTGTCAGTAGAAAATGATAAAAAAAGGAAGCGTAAGTAACGTTTCACTACGGAATGTTGCGTAATTTAGTTATTATAATAGGTAACAACACGTGGGTCAATTACATTAGTAAGGGATAAATGTAAAAGAATGTGTAACCGAGTGTTTAAGACAACAACTTTATAATCCAGAGGGGTAAGGTTTATTCCCTCCTGCTTTTATTGTTTAATGCATTTATTTTAACAATATTACTTATGTCTATAGTTCTGATTTTTCACGTTGACAATTAAGTTCTAAATGAAATTTTTGTGTTAATCAAAAAATATATGTACAGCTTCCACATTTATCATTCGAACACGATGGACCATTAACCGGTGTATAAATGTGTGTATGACACAAGATACCACCAACATTTAATAACTGTCAGCAACAAGTATATATCAAAGCAGCGGCTTTATTCAATAAATGTGTCCCAATATATAGACATCATAACACTTCAGAACCATTATTAGCCAACATTAATGTATTTAGCATGCTAGTACGATACCTACAAAACGACGTGAACATAAACACGACCAAAGCTTGGAATGGTCATTGCAAAACATTGAAGGTTAAAAAAGTTGACTGACGCACCGAACCGCATACTTAGCCCAACATTAATCATAACAGTGAACGCTGTTAACAACAGAGATATTATATAACAGCCACCAACTACACCCATATGATTAACTTCGGCCTCACATTCTTTAAATAAAAAAAAGTGAATCTTGTCAGTTGATGAAATAGGAGAGCTGAGTTACACTTCGGGTCAAAAACATATTGCAGCCACTGGAACGTAACAAACTATGTAAATGCTTGTGTACTTATATGATATGATTTCCAATGTATACTTTTCTTTATTTGCATTGACATTCATCCACATGTGTGGTACTTTTATCTTGGTATAATAAAATGCTAAAGTATGTTGCCATGTTGAATGTCATACTTCTTCATTAAAATCCGGCTTGTTTGCATACTGAAATACATGTACATAAAACGAATTCATGTGCTTTGGTGTTTACCGTCTTTTATCATAATACGTTTTGCCGTTAATTGTCAGAAGTTAGACGGAGAGAAATTTCATGTATACAAGAATGCATTAACAATCAAGCTCAACCCTAACATAGTAATTATATTAGTCATATGTGTAATGCGTGTGAGGTAAACGAAAAGGTGAGATAACGTTTTATTGATTGATATTACTTCCTATCAATAAAATATGGTTATAATCTAAATATCAAAGGCATACTAGCGTATAATGAACATTACTCATAACGCCTTTTTGTTGATCCAAGCCATTTACGACACACTCAATGCAATGATAAAAGTTCATCGCATGTGCACTGCGGCATGTCGTAAGAGGTAAGCCGGGTAGAAACAGAAACCCATTCGGTTGACAGCCGATCGTTTCATAGACTAGAGTACAAGTAAACACGCTTCAGATGCCGCCATGCCATCGTTCATGGCACAAATACGATATAATTATGAAATCGTTAGAGTGTTTTAACAGCAACGGCGTGATTAACCCTCATTATCGGGCTTGTTTACTAACGTAGTTGGATGAACACTCCTTTGATCCCTGACAGGACTTGTATAATGTCCGTATTTATTATTTCGTCTTCTACTCGAAAGCAATACAGTATATATAATAAAAACAATACAATCTTGTCTGCGATCAATTTATTGGGAATATCCCATTGATAAAATAAGCATTCTTTATTTTTACAAAATCCATTTTACAACATTCCAAAATCCGTTCAAAAATTGAGCATTGATTACATTTCAGTAATTAAACTGTTAAGTTGCATTAACACTTATACAGTCATATAATTTAAATGCTTACTTTGGTATTTAAATCGCATGTGATGTGGAAACATGTCAACTACTTTCTTTAAAAAAAAAACAAGACACCCATGTAATAATATAACCTTGGTATGTCTTAATGAACAAATGTCAAATAACCCTTTTCAGAAATATTTGCTCGTACCTTTGACAATGGTTTACGCGAAACGTAACACTGTAATGCACGGTACCTTTATTGGTGGTGCGATTTCAGTTTATTCTCTGCTATTATAAACAACATCGTGGGTTCCATCTGCTGTTATGAATTTCAATACATTGTGTAGCAAACGAAGACTTACTTGATGCCTGAACACATCGCCTTTTAAAAACGCAACTGTGATTGTTCAATTGTGGAGACAACTTGGAACATATCGAACATCAGTTTAATGTACTCAATAAAACAACTCTTTGATCGCTACGGTATGCAGACGAAGCATGAATGAATTCAACAGGATTATGGCCTCCTCTAGCAAAAGTAGTGTCCACTAAAGAGGTAACGATTAACCATATAAATGATTTCTAGTTGCTCTTAACCGCGTTTTGTACTAGAACTACATGTGTTTAGCGTACTTGAAAAACAAACAACTGTTAAGTGCCTATTTACCTTTTTAATTCATATATTGCGAATAAGTACATGCTAACATAGCGTAAGAATTTGCATAGTTGTACGTTGCGTGACTGTAATCTGCCAAACATACACGCTTAGTACACATTCATTACGAGGAGTGATTTTCTGTATTTCACACAATAGTTTGCTGTCATAGTTTCCTATAAAGACACCATCGATCATGAAGGTCATTTTCCACGACTTAATGTTGAATTGAAAGCGCTGATACAGATCCTAATTGGTTAATTGTATTTTGTTATTTACGTATTTCTCCGTATGGCAACACCAGAACAGAAAAACAACAGCGTTAAATATGATTTGTTTTAGCGACATGCCATGCTTAGAATGTCTGCGTTTCACTCCCTCGTGCTACAAATCGGTTTGTTCATGTTTATATCTAATTGCCAGTGGACTTTTCTGTGGGGTTAATTTTCGCAATTAAACCAGCTATAATAAGGCACAGGTGATTCACACTTCAGTCAAGGCAGCTAAGACAGCAAACACGTGTTGGCTCGTATTCGGATCAAGTATATGTTATAGCGAATATATACATGTTAACATATACTCAAAAAGGACATTACAGTCATTCATAAGGGATTCGCCGCGTGTGTTTTTTTTATTGATATTTTGCCAATTTTCATTGAATGCTGAACATACAATCATAACGCATCATTATGTCTCAGTGGACGAAATGGGCGATTGGACGAAAGTGTAAAAATATCAGTAGTGTTTTTATATAAGTATCATGTTTCGTGCAAAGTAACACATAGTTAACTTTTTATAATGAATTCAATGTTGGTCTTAAACGATTTCGTCAGTCTTAGAGAGATGTGTACGCACATGAGTTCCTCACACTATTAGACATGATGTGTTTAATTGGGTCGCAAATGACCGATACAATAAAATGGCATGGCACTTTCACCATTATCGTATACTCGATCGTATTTGACCGGTAATAATATTTAATAGGTTAAGCACATCGGTGTCATAAATATGTTATTGAATGCAATGACGATTAAATTGCATTAGCACAATTAAGGTCAATTGTGGCTTTCGTTGTTTTTAATAATCATCACGCATTTATCAGTTTAGTTTAAAGCGGGACTGCACGATTTTTATATGTGTTAAATTTTAATATATTGATAAAATTATGTTACGATGAAACAAAATAGGCAATAAAAATTATACATTGAAGATGAATTTCATAAAATGCAGCAAAGACAAGCTAGCGCTGGTTAAACCGATGCCGACACTTTTACTCGTATTTGTAAGGAAACAAAATTGTGTCTTTGTGTCGTATGAACGAATCTGCACTAAAACTAAATTTAGAATCACATTGTACATGCATTATATATATGCTGGCGAATTCGGCTGGAAGCCATTTTCAATTTCAGATTTAAATATCTGGCTTATTTCGCATTTTTTGACACATGTTCTTCTTAACTTTTATTTTAATTTATATTGAAATATATGTATACTAATTTTTAACACATTTTGTAAAAATTCGTTTTTATTTGACAAAATCGTACAGTCCCGCTTTAAACATATTTTATTTTACGAACAAACATGGTATACATTTGCATAGAATATACAGTTACAAATAAGTCACGTTGTTCCAAAAAAGGATTAGAACGAAAGATCGAGATCTTATAAAGTTCTTCTCCATACGCAGTAATTGCAAGCAAGTGTGTAACATTTGTTGAGGTAGCAGATATGTATTTTAAAAGTACAATTTATTAAAAAAAAAATAAAAAATTGACTTAAATGTACGTTATATAGAGAGAAAGAGTAGGTTCATCAAGGTTGATGAAATATATGTGATGACAGAAGAAACGACAAAGCAAAACTGTTGAAAGAGAAAAATAGACAAGGAACATGATAGACAGCTAAGTATCAAAACGTTTACTACATTTAATGTACAAATGAACTGCATCGAAGATAATCGTGTTTTTCTCCAAGTCAAGACTTTCATCACCAACTAATATATGTGGTATTGTTGGGAAGGTACAAGGAGCAATTGTGCTGACAAGAACTTCTCTTTGGTGTGTAAATCGTTGACATTCTAAGAAATAATGATAAACCGATTCGATTGCACCACAAGTACACAAGGGTGATATTTATTCGTTTCGCGTTTATAACGCTTTATAATATTATATATTATAATATTAAAAATGCCCTCTGTAAGCAGTTTCTTTGTGAAATGCTTGCCATGCAGTGCCTATGTTATAGGAATCTACGTATCATGGCAGTGCAATAGTTGAACATGATGTTTTCCCGTTGTCTCTTTGCAGAGTACATGTATACAATTAAATCTATTACAGTATGTTGCTCGATAAGTATGTGTCAAGAATGATATATCAAAATGATAAGTGTTAGTAATTAATTCATATAAGGGCATGATTATAATAGCTTAATCATGGTTATTCATCTTAAATTGTGTAAACATTATTTTCGGCAACTTTATGTATACTTACTTTGTTATTATCTAGTTGCCCATCCTCAAAAAGGGTGTGCATGTTTGGTTAAGTATAAAATGAACTCGAAGCAAGGCTGCTCGTTTCACAAGTTTTGCTACACTTTACTCGTGTAGTCACAAAATATTGCTCTCATCAAAATAAAACACATATTCATAATACACAATATACGTTGTTAATTATTTTAGTAGTATTACCCCGGCCAAAGATACCGCTTGAATTGCAATTTGTTTAATGTTCATGGTGTGTAAATATTCTTATATTAGTGCAATAACACTGGTGACACAGATTTATAAATGTTATCAGATAGGTCTACTATTCATGATCACAGGTAAACCAAGACCATAATGTAAACGGTTTATTACCTAAACATCTGATTTCTTGCAATTTGCTGGGTATATATGTTCGCAAGAATTTAGCACGGAATTCGTATTTCATAATCTGTAATTATTTACTGAAAAAAAAATCCTTACGAGTTATACATATACATAGAGACATATACAAATGTGGGGGTGTGGTAAGCTCCTGCTTTCTGTGCTTATGTGTTTACGTGATAAACCCGTATAAAGCACTTAACGGTGCTCGAAATTAACTTCGTTGTGTTGTCGTTAAAGCTCACCTCTAAGTAGTTTTGACCGTGAATCCGAATGTGTTCGTTATGAAATTACCTCGTTGTTTACAGACATGTTTTGCATCCCTGTATACATTATATTAAATGGCATATATATTTTTTAAGACAAGGTATCAATTGTCGATAGTTAGTAATTAACTCTCATACATTGTATACAATCGAATAATTGCTGGATGGTTAGCAGAGGACTCTTGGTAACGTATTCGTATGCTTCGTGCACCAAAGACGTTCAGTAACTAAAGTGACTTAAATATCATAAAAAACGACGCATAACGCAAACATGTCGTGTCGCATACAACTACTGCCCGTTATACATTTCGTATATTTAATAACACGAAACTCTTATGAAATCTTATTTAACGTTGTTTAAACTGATGTGCTTCTTGTGAAATCTTAATTTATAAGATTATTCTGTTATCAAATTAGTCACATTATTTTAACGAGTGTAAAACTCGGCATGATGCTACGGCTGTTTATTGGTTACGATACAAAATGAACATTGCTTTTGTTTGTACAACGTGGCAGTGAATTTTCCACGGTACAGAAATTAAGCAGGATTGGTCAAACGATGGATGGCGGCCCGGTAAGCTCAGCCGGGAGAGCACTCGCCCTGTAAGCGAGATGTCCCTTGTTCGATTCCCGGACTGGCCGCACACATTTTTACCACCCGGCGACATATGCATTCAGCAATGCAGTAGTTAACGGGTAAACAATATAAGTATTATTGTATAGCATTGGTTTGAATTGTGTTGTGAATAGATTAATTTGTATTTACACTTTAGAATGACTGTGTCTGTGTGTGTGTTTTAATACAACACATATGGCTATCTTATTTTGAATTGCTCCGTATATAATAATTAGATGCTCAAACAATGCACCTAATATGAATTGTATTGTGACAATCTAAACCGTGCATAACCGTATATACACCCGCTAACTAGACTGATTGATTTTGTTTAGTGTTTAGTTCATATATCTTTCGAAATGAACGGTTGCTTGTTTTCCAACATTTAATGTTGACTATGTAGTTTTTTGTGTAACATTCACAATTTTGTTTAAGTCTCGCTTTTCATTTTTGAATTAAAAATGCAATGTGCCTGTTAATATGTTGTGTGGTTCAAATAAACATCGAAGCCTGGCAACCAGCGCATAACATAACTATATATATCCGTGTATCGATCGGAAACATAAAAAGGGTTTCATATCACAAAATACATTTGACAATATGTTAGTTTTAAGATTCTACAACTGAATTTATAGTCATAACATGTCGGTAACATTATTCAATTTTGTTTATAAATCGCATATAACCACTATGTGCAGTACTTAGAGGGCCCTTTAACTTTGCATTTAAAATCGATACAGTCTTAATTAAATTGGATTAATCCGCTTTCAAATGTATATGACCTTAGTTTAAGCATTCTCGAGATATGGTATATAATTGGTTTCATGTATCAAGCTCATATGGCTTTTAAATATTAATGCTGAGAGTATACATTTTACGGTCTTTGCATTCAATGTCTGCATACAAAGCTGTATCGTTTATCAAAGAGGGTTATGGATATCCAGCAGAAACGCATTTATATACATAGAGAAAACAGTTGTCATGTTACAAGTTCATGTTACATGTTAACCTCACAATAAATACTGTTTGTATTTCTTACCAACATTTCGTTGGTTGTTGATCAGAAGGCTCTGTAGATATCGATCAACATGTGTCTTCAATCCAGCCTTCCGACCATCCTACCAATAATTCCAACTTTTGGATGGACAAATGCAAAGCAATATTTCTCAAATTCTGTAATGCAGCGCATAAGTATTACCATTTTATGGAGCATTGAGACACATATTGACAATTAAAAATGCGGACAATCTATTAATTATTTTTAACTTAATATATGGTGTGTTTTCTTCTTTTCAAGTTAAAAGCTCGAGCCAATACAACATAATTAAAACAAGTTAAAAGTGTATATAATGTATTCCATTTCCAATTAGTTATGCACTATTCTTAATACAATAAAATGAAAACAACACAGACCTAAGCACATGACAATTGATTGATCATAATTACATCAGTTTTGTGAGACAAAATGTCAAAGAATGTATTTAGATTGTTATGAAAAAGTCAATGCCCGAACATTATTACGTTTTTGTAAAGGTTTACATAACATGGGAAAATAATGCAAAGCACTTATTTTACACTATGAAATTGTCAATACGGCGCAAATTGTTTGAAGAAATATAAACTCACGTGATACCACACCGGCTCATTTTGGTCTAAATGATAATTGATGTTTATTTTGAATTCGTCTAATGCTTAAAAGCTCCATTGCCAACTATTCAAATATAGATTTATTAACTGCTGCTAAAATTAGCATTTCAAAAAACAACGAATATGTAGTTTCCTACGTTAATCCAATAATGCTAGGTATGCTAGAAATATGACAAATTGTGAAGTCGAAAATTATATATCGTTTATTGATGCTTTGTTTTTCTTAACAGGAATGTATGAACCATTTTAGCAGGAATTGTTGTTGAACAAAACGAGTTATTACCCTTTCTCTGTCGTTGTTATCTATGTTACTCTACGTTGGATAGAAATGGTTTGGTGTTTTGTCATAGTCCGCTCCTTTCACTAGCACGAGTGTTTCAATTGAAAAAGTTCATTATCAATCAGCAACGGGTGACGCTATTGCCTTTTTTTCGGGCTTTTACAAGAATGAAAAGGTGTTTGGTTTACTTGTTCACTTATTTTGCTCAGTCATCCAGTGATGTTGAATACTGACAGTTGCTGAATTACTTATCTGCTATCATTATTATCTGGTTTCCCATAAAAAAATAAGTGTTACATAATGCGCACGCATATAAGAGTTAGTATGTTGCTCTCAGGAGCTCACCACAAAGAAAGCCATACTTAGTGGACACAAACATTAACAGCATGTCAATTATATTAGGATTATGGATATTTTTATTCCTAAGGATAAATACATGACAATAAATGTTTACAAATCTATATTTATAACTTTCGTCTGTTAATATCAAATGTCAAATGAGCCACTCCAACCACTTTTTTTTTTATAAGGATAAATTTCCGGAAATGTGCGTATACATTAAATAAAACGCGCAATAAAGCAACATATTATGTTATAGTGGAGAAAACACGAATAATAAATATTGTAAAAATTTAATTATAAACCCACAAGATTTGCAGAGAAAACGGAAGATCAAGCAGGCGATATGTATTAATACATATCAGATGGTTTTAGATATATTAATATATAGTTTGTGATTTTTATGTCCGTCAGTCTATACTTGGGGACATATTGTTTTTGTCCTGTCTGTTTGTTTGTTGGTTTGTTTGTTGGTTTGCTGGTTTGCACACACTTTAAAATTGGCCTTAACTTTTGCAAGATTGAAAATAGCAACTTGATATTTGGCATGCATGTGTATCTCATGGAGCTGCACATTTTGAGTGGTGAAAAGTCAAGGTGAATGTCATCATCCAAGGTCAAAGTTCAAATATATGAGTAAAATCGCTCAAAAGGGGACATAGTGTTTCACAAACACATCACTTGTTTTATAAATGTTTTGCAGAGAACACAGAAGACCAAGCAGGCGGCATGATATAAATACTTATCATACCGCTACATTGATATCTGCCTGATATAACGCTGCATGATATATTTGTTTATATCATGCTCGACAGGAAGTTCTTATATCAGTTGATGTGTCATATTACTTAGACTTAATAAATAAGCAACATTGTATTGTAAAAATAAATCAGATTCATCAAAACAAACAATTTGATACCAAGATGTATTACATTTAATCCACAGAAATCAACACAAACAGCAAAAACGTATTTGCCAAATATTAAAAATGAATGTGTAAATGCTGATGACGTCATGTTCTATGGAACGGTATTTAGGTAAAAATAACATCCTTTTAAATGACTGTGTCATGATTCTTGATGGTACTTTCAATTTGTATGAAGACACCTTTTCATGCTTGATGACACTTACATCTTGCCTGATGACCAATGTCTATTTACATTCTGCTTATTGGTATCATTCATGTGTACAGATGCAACATTCTTGTTCGTAAATTGCATGCTGCGTACGTGTATGTTGGTTTGTGCAGAGAGACTTGTGCAATAGGCGCAGTACATAATGTAATCAAACATTGATGCGTTGAATGAATTAACGCGATGGCAAGATAAGAGTTTCACCCAAGCACAAAGCAACATAAATCATGCATGATACAATGATGGCAATTGACAGTCGTTCCGAAATGCTACGGACGACTACGGAAATTTACGGCGTATAACGGAAATTATATGTTATAGCAGAAGTGTCGCCCCTTTGTGTGATATTTGCTATTTGTTCTAATTTTGAAAGGTGAATTAGATTATCTACTTAAGTAGGGAAACATTTCAGCACTTTCGTCTGGATATGTATTTTATAACTTACTTTGTTCTGTGTATAATTTTACTTTTAGATTTAACCTATATTTATTTGTTTCCATCTACATGTATCTACATATCTATTTAAAAAATGTGTTTATGTGTTTAGGCCTAGGAAATTCAATTAAGGCTCAAAATAATATTTGAAATAAATAAAATATTAGACTTTATGATACAAAGTGCAATATTCAGATGGCATGTACTGTACATGGTTCTGGGCTTTTTACTCATAACTGATGACATTAGCTGGGCAACCATAATGTAAATATATTTTAAGGGTCACCGTGGCGTAGACTAGTGGATATGGTGTCCTCCTAGTGATTACAGCTCGCGGGTTTGATTTCCACTGTGGGATCGTTTTTAGTTCCTCCCCCAAAGACACCAAGTACTGGTTCTAGTCCCAGGAAACAGGCTCAAGAGCGTTTAAAAAAGCCTTGGGCTTTTGATGCAATCAAGCTAAAATAAATAGGTTTAAACTAAAGATATTTTTCCGCGTGGGCAAGCTATTGTAAAAACTTAGTTTCTATCCCTGATAACTGTATCAGGGTTTAAATAATGTATTTCTCAGATATGTGATAAAATGTTAAATGTTATTTAATTCCATGTAGGATCAACGCATTGGGCCCAGGATGAACAGTCTATGAGGCGAAAGACAAGTGGATAGACCTGAAAGTAAGTTGTAGGTGTGTGTTTTCTGTCAATCATATTTTAACACACAAAAAATAAAAATAGTTTATATATATGCCATTCATTTGCAAACCTTTACACTTTGTGTGAGTTTCATATATCTACATAACTTGTAATTGCTTCTATGGTGGTAACACTTATGTTAATTTATGATACAAATACATTTAAGCGTTATTAAAAATAAATGTTATCTTTATTTGAGTGCCACGAAGGTGAGGAAAGAAAACAAGACTTAGTAAAAATTGGTGCTGTATGTTTTAACTTATACATAATTTTGTTAAATAAATACAATGTAAACTATTACATTAATTTACCTGCAGCGACATGTAAAGCATGTTGACAAAGCTTGACGAAAACCCAAGAAGTCATGCTTCAGAAGTCTAGAACCAGAAATGACATCCTCAGGGACATAAACAAAAATCTGGAAGAACTTGTGTCTCTCAAAAACAAATATTTCAACGTTCAATTATTTCCAGAAATATAAATCTGTATTAACTGAAGTGAAACTGTGTGTATATTGTACTATCTAAAATTATGAATAACTCTAAATAAATGTGAATGTTCTTTATGTTTTATTCAAAACTTACATATTATTATCATAAATATGTCCCCAGAAAAACTAATTAATTGCACTGGTACATAACAGTTTTAACAGTGGCTAAAAACTTGATTATTTAACAGAGCATCATATTAAGTGTGTCTTTCAGTAAAGCATTCTTACATTAAGCAAATATATTTATTTTCAGGTAAGCTTTTAGTTTTTCATGACAATAAAATCCATATTTATATACTGCAAACTTTATACAATTTGGTAAAAATACATTTAAAAGCACACTTGTTATGCCCCCGGTAGGGTAGCATATAGCAGTTGAACTGTCAGTCTGTGCGTCCGTCCGAAAACTTTAACATTGGCCATAACTTATGCAATATTGAAGATATCAACTTGATATTTGGCATGCATGTGTATCTTATGGAGCTGCACATTTTGAGTGGTGAAACCTGCCAAATGATAAATAGAAATTTTATTTCAAAGCGGCGCATCAGGGGACATTGTGTTTCTGACAAACACATCTCTTGTTAATTTCACTTTCAGAATAATCAGTACTGATCTCTTATACCCATTGAGCTGATGGTCAGTGGGTAAAAAAAACACTTGAAAAAGTGTTCGACATGTGAGAAAGTACCTTCAGTTTGTTTATGTGCAAAAGTACCATCAGTATTTTATTAAGATTTTGTCTGGAGCTCAGGTAAATATGTTATAGATTTAAATATGTTATATATTTAATTAAATTTTATTTCAAAAACTTAAAACCATGTAGTACATATTCAACAAATTAAGCAGACAACATTATTGAACATATAAACAATCAATTTTTGTAACTTAAATATGGATAGATGGCTTATAATACTGATCCCTCCACAAACAGGGGTTGACACAACTGTGCACCATTCTTAAAAAAGGACTTCTAAGAGTGTTCACATGGATAACATGTACTAAACATTTAACGAAACAGTTCGATCAGCTGCTGTCTCTTATTGACTTCTGCTCCTTGTACTGGTGCGTTGTTTACCTCCGGATCCATGAAGTGTCCATCTTCTTCTATCAGCGGAACGTTCAATTCCAAGCACATGTGGTGCAGTCGCATGCAAACAGTTGCTATTTCACAGCACTTATTTGGCTTGAAGGGCAGGCATCCACCGCATTATAGATGAAGATATCTAAAACAATAATGCCAGGTCTTTTTTAAATATAAATAAGGCTAAACGATGCACGGAGCCCTTCTTCTTGAACAATCGTCAACCACGTTTTCTGGATTTTAAGTATTTAGTTTAATGGAGATTATAAAACAAAGGGAACTAATTCAGCTTATTCAGTATAGTAGTCAAAATGGTTCGGATGTTTTCTCTTTTTTCCGAAAAGTAATTTATTCAACATACGGAAAATAAACGTGGGCCACCTGCTGTCATAATTTGGTAACTTGCATTCTGCTTGGTTGCATTCTGCTTACTGCCTGTTGCTAACTGCTGTTGTTAATGACGCTTAGTGGCAAAACCGATTATGACTGGTTTCAGGAAAAATGAACACACAAACATTGGATAGTCCCCAAGCATGTTGCAACAATCATCAGGTATAACCGAAAAGACAACAAGCATGTTGGAATTGTCATGAAGCATATTAGAATAAACATCAGGCTTAATGTAAATATTCAGCACAAATGATGTAATTGTTACCTAAATACCGTTCCATAATGTTCAACGGAAAGTTGTTAAATCAGTCGATGTTTAGATGTACGTCATTTTACTCGGAATGATCTATTAAGTCAACATTCTTTGTAAAATAAAATCAGATTCAAGAAAACAAACAATTGGATACAAAGATGATATATATGTTATCATATAACTAGATGAAAATCGATAGTAGAACAACAATCGTATGAACTTGAGCTCTATACTAGCGCTTTTTTTTAGATCACACTCGGGTTATTCCAAAAAAATACGGAAGAACAAAATCGTCAAAAAAAATGCGATATTTGATAATTATTAATGGAATAAATGAGAAAATAATGGGATAAATAGAATATTGTGTGAGTTTTGGATAAAGATCAAGTTTATCATGAGAGGCTTACAAACATGGTAGCGCGATGAAAGCGAAACCCCTGTACATCATTCGTGAAACATCATATTCATTGCCGCTAAAAATGCAGCGTCGTAGCGATTTTATTTCATTATTTCTTTTAAAATTGGGACTTAGAGTGAGGTATGATAAACAGAAAAACAGGTTAATGCCTGATCGTTTTGTAATATATCAGGCTCGGCACGAATAAAATAATATATTATTTTAAGCCTTGCCTGATATATTTAAAAAAAGATCAGACAGTAACCTGTTATTCTCTATATATCAGGTGATTTTAGTTACAATACATTCGTTGTGTTATTTATCCCACCTGGTACTACTAATAAACCTTTTTGTTTCGTTTAATTATGACCATTCGTTGACATAGTCCAAACACGTTAATTAAAGCTGGGTTCCCACTGCTGATCAGATCAACTCGATCAAGCCCGACCAAGTGGTCGGGTACTGGTCTGGTTCGGTCGGCATAAGTGGTCGGGGGCGGTCGGGTAGGTCGGCATTGGTTGGGCTTCCTACCCGATATTTTTTGACATGTCAAAAAATATCGAGTAGCGGTCGAGTAGGAAATGGATCGAGAAGCGCTCGGGAAGTGGTCGTGTATAAGTCGAGTAGAAGATCGAGTTGATGGTAAAGCAATCGTGTGGCGATCGGATGACATCTTTTACACGATCTATACCCGATCCGCTCGACCTCTAACCGAGTTGTTTGAGATCGCAACACGATCCACTCGACCTCTATTCGATTTGACGTACAGATTTACTAGACTGCTACCCGACGACTACTCGACCGTACACGATCACTTCCCGAATGCTATTCGACCATACACGAGCTCATGTCACAAGAACAATACTCACGTGCAAAACGTCGTGCTTGTCTCTCATAACCTTCTTAGAATCGGAGGGGCAAACATCAAAAGATGCCAAGAAAGGGCAAGAAGGCGACTGATACTGCTAAAACTAGTAAAACTAGTGGTAAATGTACAGTCGCTGAGACTGAAGTAACTGTATCCACACAGGAAGAGAGGAATGATCCACCTACACCTCCAATTGAGTTAGTGGAAGAACACCCTTATTTATCCGACAATGAGGTACCAAAATGTTTTGTTTTTCTTCGCTTTCTCAACGATTCTATACAATAAACCCGACATAACACTTATTTTGTTTGCTAAGTAATTCGAAAGTTATTGTCATACATTTATTTATACTGTTAAACGGTTTGTCATGTACAAATGTACTCATACAGTTAGTATACGGCTGTATTTGTTTGACAAATTAGGCTCAAAAGGCCTTTTTTACAGAAAAACATTAATGGTAATTTTCATTGATATTCATAAGTGTTCTTTTTATTTTTGCAGACTGAATTTAAACACTGGAAACATTACAACGTACACTCACTCAAGACGAAGAGGATGACCTTGTTGCGTGGCTGCGAGAGAACTCGTTCCTGTTTGACAAGTCATCAGCAGGGTTAAATTACAAAGAGAAGAAAAACAGTACATGGGCCGCGAAGGAGAAGGAGTTGGGCCTTAGACCTGGTGACCTGTCAACAATATGGTACCCAGCTATGAGGACATAGTTCTACAGTTCATCAAGGTTGCCCACAAATTGGGATCTGGTGCTGCACAGCGCACAGCAGGGCAACAGTGGCTTTTGGACAGCTTTGAATTCCTGCGCCCTTACCTTGAACAGCTGCGTGGTCAGAGGGGATCCAAAGTAATTTATAAAAACTAAATAATAAATAAACTATATAATAAATGTATGTTTAATATTCCTGTAATTGTTCAATCTCCATGATGATTAAAGTGATTAGTGAACAACAATGTTTGAAGTTTTTATTCTCAAAGTTTCAATACACGACCGTTCGCGACCATCACGATCTGGTCGTGTGAAGATCTGGTGGCGATCGAGCTGAGGTCCACTTGGTCGAGATGAGATCGTATAGGGCTCGCGTATAGGTCGAGATGATCGAGCGGAAATCGGAAAGATGGTTGAGTGGACGACGTGAATGAGTCGTGTGGGGGTCGTGTGTTATCGACAAGAGGTCGAGAAGAAGTCGTGCATACCCTTTTAAGTCGAGCTTGGTCGGATTTGGTCGGGACATTTCGGTGATCGATTGTGATCGGCAGTGGGAACCCACCATAATATTTTCACGGGTTTAAGTTTCTATATAGACAAAACGAGACACCCATGTTCACCTTTTACAATTCACTAATGATCTGTCTATGGTAAAATTGATTTCATCATTCAATTTATAGGATCAACGTCTCGACACGCAGGCTGCGACGATGTTTAATATCTATAAATATGTTGAATTCAAACATTTAATATAATTATACATCGAAACTCATTTCATGTTTGGTTGCAGTATTACTTGTTCCAATGAAGATTACAAAAGACACCGACAGGAAGCTACGATGAATGCACTAAAGTCATATATACTATGATAATACTGATAGAAATTTAAAATAGTAAACACATATAATACTCGATGAATGCTTACCTAGTGACGAGAAGTTAGTATTCATATATATGGACAATACATTATTATTATACCGGATTTATATAGCGCCCTTTTCATACAAGAGTGCACGTTCAAAGGCGCTTAAATACATACTCCCGATAGCAATTCAAGATCACACTGCAATTGTTTACAGGATAAACCCTTATACAGGAGATTTCAAGCGAACGAATATGTTTTTTTTAACCGTTGTGGTTCCTTGGCCTAAATTAATTTATCGATTCAAAATTAACTTGGCTTTGCGCATCCAATAGATGAATGGTATCGTATTTTAATTGTAAAAACTACTCGTATTAAACCCATATGCTTGTACGTTATTAGGGATATTACAAAAGTACGACAAAACCAGGTCATCAATTATCACATTAATTTATTTTCTTTTATTTAAGTTAAGCATTTATATAGATAAGTTTGATAGACGAAGGCAGATGCTTTACGTATTTCACAGTTTGAAGGACTATGTATTTCTAAATTCACTGAGGTATATATTTAAACATGGTTTACCAAGGTAACTGGATTATTTTTTTAAGTTTCTATAGCTGTTTGTACACGTCCACGCCGATGGTGTTGAATCCATGCTCTGTATGATCCGATGGTCACTGCACTATCGACGGAACACAACATTACTGTCCAATGAATTCCTTTGTCGTTTCTGTAGCAACTGAAATCAGATAACGCATACCAGAGAATAGTCTTGCTCAATAATTGCAAAACTAAACGGCATTTATTAATTAAATTGAATGAAAAGTATATAAAATTCGCCACTTTTATCACAACAGTATATATAGCACTTTTACTAAAAAGTATTTGTGAAATGGTATATTAACATGTATCTTTGTTTATTTCATAAACATGGACTTTACGTTTCGTCTATGTTACAGCATAATATAAGAATCACGTAAACTTAACAATAAAACATACATCGTTATATTAAAAGTATCATGTTATATTTCGAATCGAAGAGGTATATATTCTACAATATACGTAGAGTAAACTTAATTTCCGTTATTAAACCATGCATGTGTTAATTTTTGCTTCATTGAGCATGTATATTTAAAAAGCATTATACGTGTTCACTACAATACTCTGTAAGGTCTATTATAATGTGTACATCACATTTGATTTAAATTTAATACTGCCAAGCTTTTCGATTTTTTTTTAAACTTTCTACAATTTTTCATTGATAATAAGCAATTAAACAACTCTTTCTGATGGGCTGCCATCGAAACCGATCGGAAGTATGTTTTCCTGGTTTATTTCATGTGCTGCTAAATTCTATATCATATTTTAAATTTGATAAACAGCAGTTAATAGCAAATAGATAAATTATATAATCCAAACCACTTCACTGAGCAATGTTCGGGCTTAAGCCATGTCCCCAAACCGATCATAGTCCGCAGGTTCTGGAAATAAACTACATCGTCTTCCATATCACCGCTTTCCGACATAATGTCGTTCGGGTGAGATAAGCCTGAAAGCAGCGGTTCGGGAAAAAAAAATCGTCGCAAAATGTATTGTCTGTTTTTAAGCTCGTCTGATTTGCGGTCTGATTTAGTTGAGGGAGGTCCAGAACGTTTTCCGTTACCTGTAAGAGAGTAGGAGTACTAATTGTTTTTATATACATTTAAACAAAAACTAAAACAGAACCGCAAAATAGTATTATTTAAGCAGATTTGTGAAACATATTAAACATGTGAGCAACGAGTGCAATCGTATGAACTAAATTTCGATATTGACATGAAATGTGTGTTGCTCGCAAATGTCAATATGTAGGAACATGTTGCAAATCATCATACTGTTTGAAATAGTGTCGTTTCCTTTCGCTGAAAGGCGATTACATGAAGTGTATCGCGCTTTGATTTTTGACATAACAGACAATTGAACAGCATTCTTAGTTAACGTCGGCATGAAACAACCTCGGTGTGCTCTTAAAGAAAGATACATCACGAGTGCTGTATTAACTGTGATTCTAAGTATTGTGTTTCTTCCATCGCAAACTATATTTAATGCTGTGATGCATTGAATTAAATCGCAGTCGATAGCTATGTACCTGGTTTAATTTGACTAACTCATTTAGTGTAAATATTATCCCGAATGGGAGTAGAAAACAGATAAGACATACACCAGATTGCACTCTACCGAGAATGATGATGATTTTAATACACGAGCTTATATGTCTAATGAGAGAAGCTACATATGACAAATTCCTTCAATTTCTATCGAATGCCCCGCGGATATATTTGTTCACTATTTAATATAAAGCGAGTGTGTTCAAAAGATGATATTATTACGGACTCACGTGAACTCTTATTAACGCACTGTAATTAAAGTGTCAATCCTCAGCTATTGAAATATACGCACACAATATTTGCAGTTCTTTACAAATGATCCAAAATAAGTTCGATTACTCATGGAACTTCAAGAGCATTCTCATAACGATAAATCATTTTAGAGCATATTAAGCGATACACACACTGAACTGGTTATTATAAGATATTGACCTAATGAATATTCGGTAAGGCCAGTAAGCGTACTGAATAGCAACCAGTACGAACATTACATGTATACATGGAATATCCAAGCACATGTTACTGCTTTTGGAACTAACAGTATGCAGTTCAAACAGGTTTATTTAACTTACCACCATAGCACGCATGTCTGGCCCAAGGTCCCGAGCATTTGTAGCCTGAACTAGAACCGAGGTATTCAGTTAAAAGGACATACATTGTGACGGGTACCAGGCGAATTTAAGTTGATAAGTCAATATTGTCTTGGTGTTGTAAAAATAATTAACATATTTTCAAGAAGCAAATGCGTAGGTACACTTTAAGACATTGTATATATTATAATAACTTTATGAAACAAAGGAAACGTATTAACAATGTATTAATAATTTATAAATAGAACACATATCTATGTTTTAATATATGGGAAAATATATGGAATAGTTTAATAGTGTATATTATTTTTTATTAGAAAAGCAATGACAGTTCCTTTATACAAAAATATAACAAGCAATAATTGTGTTCGTCATTTAAACTCTGTTTGAAATAAGTGTTAACCTTACCATATGTTACATTTTGATGTTCATGGGGTGATATATATTTCAACATTGTTTTAATTGTTAACTCATCTGCCTAAACGATATTGCTTTCGGTGTGGTATATTAATTGTCTCACAGTGTGTTGCATTATTGATAATCAAGCTTGAATGAGGTGGTCAAATTAATAGTATGTTGCCCCTTGTGCGTTGCATTAGGCCTACTTATAACATATAGGACACTATTTGCGATATGTGCAGTGGCACATGAGTCCGCTGTGAATCGCCACTCAAATAAAAATATAGATAACCTGGACAAAGATTTGTATATACAATGCATTTGAAGAATTTGACTCTTCTATTCGATTAAATATGTATTTACTGTAAGCGAATAGTATAAGTTATATAAAGAACACACATGTTAACTTAAACCAAAAGAAAAATGACATTTTAGGCGCTTTATAAAATAAGTCGATTATTCAAAATTGTGTCGCATTGTTATCACTAAAAACAATTAAGGCGTTTTGAATATAATGGTACGCGCGTTACCTGTGCAATGTAATTATTTGCTTAACACATTACTTTCCTTAATGTTTTGCACTTTTTAAATGCGTGCACTGATTCTGAATTGTTTAAGTCGTTTGTTTTATATGCGGATAGATCGAAACCCAACATTTGACATAATTATACATCAACAAAAGATGCGTGTAATTTTACATGGATACAATTAACCTTAATATAAAGGTTGTTTAGGCAACGTTCATATTAACTGTATAGCATTCATATTAATTGTATTGTGTTCACCAGCATTAGGATTGAAAGCTTATGTTGAACATTAACTGTATTGTTTATTAGTTCTAAACTAAATAATTGAATCAAGCGATACTAAATTAATACAACTTATTTTACTACTGAGGACACGAAAGCGATCAAACAAAAAAAGAGTAACAAGCAGCAATTTCCTCTGAGATACAAATGAAGGTCGTTAATTTCGCCATACCTGGGTTATTTTAATTATAAAGTGTTTTATTTGCATACATTATCACGTTGGCGATGCGTACATTAGGTATGAATGAGACAAAAACACAAGATTTGTTAAGGCGCGTTTACAGCCTGGTTCAGAAGTTAATTGGACAGAAGGACAGGAACAAGGCATCGGTACATACCAGTTACAATATGTATTAATTATCTTTTGCAATGAACATGAACATTTTAATGCGAAAGACAATTAATCGTAAATATTTCGACTTGCGAGTTTATATTTTAGTACGCTACGACAATGCAAAAAGGTAAGGAAACAACTTAGTGAGTGTATGATCTTTCAATTGCGTTGTTTCCTTTTTTCATGTCCGATCATGAAACTCAACCATATTACAGATATACAACATAGCAAATAAGTTTTAAATTTTAATATTCATTATTCCGACTAATACAATTCGTATTCGCTTTATTTTAAATGTATTTTCTTAACAGAGAAAGTCCTGCACGTAATACACATAATGTCTTAAATTATATCAATTATCCTATATCAATTACCCTTTCCACTCCACAATTTCTCGCAACTAACCAATAATGTTGCCTAGTTATTACAAAATGAATCGTAGAAACATCGTCACTGTATTCAATTATGGCCTAAATAATATTGGTCTCAAAGTGTATACATTTATCTGAGCTGTTATCAGGAAACGAAAGAATATCGTGACGCCTGGATTTGGAAACACTATACTGGTCGCAGGCGGTGCGAATTTGGAACAGAGTAATTATGCAAACCAAAGCAACAATTTGTTAAGCAAACGTTATATTCTAACAGATAAACCGACGCAAATAAAGGCATACATTTAGCATAGCAACATTGGCATTAGGAATCAAACCCATTTACGCAATACGTAGAAAACAACGGGTGTAGACTGAGGCACTTGTATCGGTAAAGGCTTTTAAAAAAGACAATCGCACACAACTTGATTAAAGTATTTTAATATATTCACATAACATGCGAATGTTATGATACTGTATTTTCCGCATTATCCCATAATTGCTGTCTACTATTGTTAGCTGAATTCCAGTGCACATGTTATTGTGCATGTTTTTACGTTTCAAAATAAGATAAGTTGTTTGTATGTGTGTTTTTTTTAAAGATGCATGGATAAGTTTTTTTTTCCATTACGTACACTTGTATGCACGAACGCAATTAGTGTATCTTACTTAAAATGCAAGGATAACATATGAAATAATGAATTGTAATTGAGATTATGGCATGTTCAAACTTACTTTATGTAGTATTTGATACGTGCCATTCAATGCGTAGTATTAACTTACGACTTATATAAGACATACACTGAAATGAAATATGAAGTTTGATTTACCGGGTCTTTGCTGATGTCCAGGTTTTACTATATTTATTTTGTTCGATTGATATTACCTATCTCTAAATCTGGAACGGGTATGTGCTTGCTTTTATGCAAGACCTTACGCCTACGCAAACATGACTGTGGTTATTGTTTCACTGTGGATTTAAGCTGTTGACTAAGCATTGAAGCTGATTATTGTCTATAAAAAATTTGTATAAACAAAAAAAAACAATGGCTATACAAAACATGCCGTTTTCATTAGAGTAGAAAATTATAAAAATAGAAAGCATAAGTAGCGTTTTGCCATGGCATTAAGTTTCGTATTTCAGGTAACAAAATAGCATAAACTTCGAAATTCAATTACATAAGTAAAGGATAAATGTTTAAGTCGGAGTGACCGAACGGATAACTTTATGACCCAGAGTCTAAGGTGTGTTCCCCCTTACTTTTTGTTAAATTGATTTCTGGTGTTATTTTACTTAGGTCTATAGTTTTGATCCTGCACTTTGACAATTCACGTTTGAATTATTGCTTTTAATTAAAAACTCGATAAACTGCTTCCGCATTTATCATTCTGAAAGATAGTTAGATATATGATAATTTCGACAGAAGGTAAAACCGAAATTGATTAACCTTCATTAATAGCTAAATATATGAAAATGACGCAGCAGCTATAATTTAACATGCGTCCGAATTTATAGGTTTAGTGAAACGTCAGAAACAGTATTAGCAAATGCAAATCATTGAAGGTTAAGCTCACCCCAAGCCCAGCATTACTCATAATTGTGTACACTGGTGACAACCTAGACATTATAAAACAGACACCAACTACACCCATATGGATACCTCTGGGGTTACATCCTTGAAATGAAACATCGTGAATCTTGTCAGTTGATGAGATAGCAGTGCTGAGTTACACTTCTGGTCAAAAACATATTGCAGCCGATGGTATGTAAGAAAATATGTAAATGTTTGTGAACTTATATTATACGATTTCCAATGTATAATTTTTTTTATTTGAATTTCCATTCATCGATATATCTGGTTCTTTTATCTCGCAATAATAAAACGCTATAGTAGGTTGCCGTGTGGACTGTCATACTCTTTCGTTAAAATCAAGCTTGTATGCATACTTGAATACATAAAACGACTTAATGTGCTTTGATGTTAACCGTATTCCATCATTATTTCCTTTAATTGTCAGAAGTGAAAAAGAGGCAAATATATGTTTACCATTATGTATTGACAATCAAGCTCAACTATAACAAATAAAATATATTCGTCAGATGTGTTATGCATTGGGGGTAAATGAAAAGATAAAGATAGCGTTTTTTTGATTGATCATATTTCTTCTCATAACAAGAAATATTGTAAGAACCTTAAAATCAAAGGCATAATAGCGTATAATGAACATTTGAAAGTTCATCGCATGTGCCCAGCAGCATGCCTTAGGAGGTTTGCCAGGTAGAAACAGAAACCCATTCGGTTGAGTGCCGATCATTTCATAGACTGGAGTACTAGTTAACATGCTTCAGGTGACGCCATGTCATCCTTTATGTCTCACAAACGATATAATTATTAAAGTCGTGTGAGTGTCTTAGCAGCAACTGGGTGATTTACACTCATTATCGTGCTTGTTTACTACCAATTTGTAGGATGAACACTCCTTTGATCTCTGACAGGATTGCATAATGTCCGTATTTACTATTTCGTTTCTAATCGAAAGCAATATTGTATACTTTACAAAATTAAACAATTCACTCCTCTCTATGATCTATGTATTGGGAATATCCCCTTTACAAAGTAAATATTATTAATACTTATTTATGTACATAATCTACTTGTCGACATTTCAAAATCCGTTCAGGAAGTGAACATGTTTTACATTTAATTGATTAAAATGTTAAGTTACATGTACACTTTACACTTTCAATCATATAATGACCATGCGCAGTTTTTATTTAAAGCGCTTTTGTAGTGGCTAAATGTCAGCTCTTTTGATTAAAAACACAACACACCGGTGTTATAATACAACTGTTTTAGTCTAAATGAACATATGTCAAATATTCCTTTTTCAGAAATGTTGATCGTACCTTTGGCAATTGTTTTCCCGCAAAATTAAAATTGTAATGCACGGTGCCTTACTTGCCCATGCGATTTCAGTTTATGCTATAATCATAAAAAACAACAGCCTATGTCCCACCTGTTGTTATTTATTTTAATATATTTCGTACTTTAGGTCTGAATACAATGCATTCGAAAAACGCAAGTGTGATTGTTTAATTGTTTCCACCTCTTTGCGAACTCGAACAACATTTTAATGAATTCAAGTAACAACGCTTTGATCTCTACGGTATACAGACGAAGCATGAAAAAATCCATCAGAACTATGGCCTCCTCCAGCAGAGGTATTGTTCGCTTATGAGGTAGTGATTATTCATATGTACTATTTCTATTTTTTTAACTAGACCTACATGTGTTTACGTACGTAAAAAACAATGCAGTTGCTAACATGGCTACTGGTTGTACATATGTGGTTGCAGTGTGACTGCAATGTTTTTGCTAAACATCCGCGCACTTGAATTATACGATTGGTGCACATTGCACACAGAGGCGTGGTGTGCTGTAATATTTTTCTATAAAACAAAAGAAAAAAGCATCAATCCTGAACGTCATTTTGCGACGTTATTCTTTATTGAATCCGCTGATTAAGATCAGATTTGATTAGTTTTATGTCGTTATTCTCCTACGGCAACATTTAAACAGAAAACAATAACAATATTTAATATTATTTGTTCTAGCAAAATGTCTGTGTTATATATATATCGGTTTGTCCAAGGTTCTATTTATTATTAATAATATCCATTGGACTTTCTGCGGTCTATTTTCGGAACAAAACTATCTATATTGAGGCATGGGTGCTTCAGATTTTAGACAAGAGAGCTAAGACACCATACACTGGCTCGTATCAGGTTCTGTTTCATTTTGAAGCGACAATATAAATATAAAACCATACTAAATAAGGACATAAATGTCATCCATAAGAGATTCGCCACGTGTTTAGTTGTATTATTATTGATAATTTACCAATGATTGTTGTTTATCATAATACCTCTCAATTCCGTTTTTTACAATGAACTTATGGATGGCTCATTTAAAGAAAGTGTATACACATCAGTATTGTATATAGATAATTTTCGTATCTCGTGCAAAGTAACACATAGTGAACTAATTATGATGAATTCAAGTTTTGACTGAAACGACTTCATCAGTCTAAGAGAGATGGGTACTCTATTATAGAACGTTTTCTATACTTTGTTATTATATTCAAGGACAGTAATAAAAGCAAATTGCATAATTTTACGAAAATATGCTTAAACCAATTTAGTTCCTAACATTATAACAAATTACACGTGAATGTGTTGGCTTGGAAATGACCATTAAAATAAAATGGCATGCCACTTTACCTTATCATGTACGCGATCGTGTTAGACCGGTAATTGTATTAAATATAATAAGCACATCGGTGTTATAAATATGTTCGTGAATTTAACAATCATCACGCATTTATCAGTTTCCAAAGCCATATTTGAAGTATTATGTTGCATGACACATATTAGAAAACGGTGATGTTCATGTAATTGTTCGAATAATCAGTTTATAAAATATAGCAGCGTATGTATTATAACAAAACAACAACACTGCAATCACATATGTTCAATGAATGAATAGACAAACTAGTACACTCGGAGATGTATTGAACATATACTATAGCACGGTTCTGAGTAAAATGGTATTCCTCAAAATTATGCATTTATCGAAGCTGCGCGGAATGTTTGTTTGATTATGATGATCAAGATCTACACTTTATCAATATGCTGTCCAATTAATCAGCCACGCCGATCATGGTTTATTGTGATAAAGTGAGGAAATATTGCATGGACCCAAGTACGGTTTGCTTTGCAGAATTCTAAATGTTTACACTGTGACAGCATCCGCGGAACTAATCATCTCTGTCCCATAACATCAATTAGTTACTGGAAGTAATATGCTCCTGAATTTCTGCAGGCATCATATTACACGGGGTAGTAATGCTTGATGAATTTTAATTCAAGTACAGCTCATACGATTCATCTCTAAATGCTTAACTATCAAATCACTGTTTTCGCTGTTAGTGTTAACAAAGAGAAACAAAAATGAATCGACACATATAACCACTTCACCACTTTAATCTTGTGTATGATGTTTTCGTATTCTGTGTTGGGCGATGTTGTGTTAGTAGTTCGTCACTTGCAGCTAAAGGGACTCTTTCACATATGTTTGACTTGTTTTAAGTTTGTCATTAAATGGTGTAAATTGATACATGTAAACATAAAGACACACAGTGTACCTCGCCTGTCCGTGAACCTCTAATTGTCATAAAATATAACGCAAATAACAGGAATTCCAAATTATTCAATCGTTTTGCGAGTGTATCAATATCTGATGATGAGTACGCATACATGAACACGTAAATTCAAATGAGTCTACGTCAATAAAATTATTTCGCATCCTGATACACGGTGTTCTTTAAATTTTGTAATTGGTGTAAACAATATTTTATGTCCTGTTATATTTTTCGCAAAACTTCATTTCGTTGCCCAGGCATTGTGATTATAATACAAAATATATTCCTACATATTTGTGAAAGTATGTTACACCTTTGTACAGAAGCAATACTATCGCCTTCAATTAGAATGCCATTCTGACCATATATTTTATATATGGATGCGTTGTTGCTAAGCCACTTTGAGGTAAAAGTAAGGGTTTATAGATTGTTAAATAATTACCGAGTATAACCTCTCTTTGCTGAACGAATTAGTAATAACCATAGTATTGTCTATGCGGGCGAAAACATACAACCTAAAACACACATTTGCTCATCTAATTTTATTACTTTTCTCAGTGTCATTCTACCCAATGGTTACACGGGTTAAAATATATGACCTCCTGTAAGTTAACATTACTTATACAAATCAAGGTCCAATACGCTTTAGAAGTAATACGGATGTTACCATATAATACAAACGTTTAGCTTGGACTGCTTATGTGTGTATCGAAAACTGTGTGTGTGTATGTGTGTGTGTGTGTGTGTGTATGTGTNTACCATTTTAGTGTGTGTGTGTGTGTGTGTGTGTGTGTGTGTGTGTGTCGTATGGACGGAGCTGCATGGAATTTGACTGTGAGGGCTTGCTCATGAATAAGTTTATCAAAATTATTTTTTCTTTGTAGTTACCTATTTTAATGATATATTTAATAAACTACTTTCAAAATGTGCATTTGCCAAAACAATATTTTGTGTTTCTATTTATTAAGTCGAAATTCTTCAACTGGTAGTACATGTAAGTGGTTCTTTCTTAAATTTCGGTAATTTCGTAAATGTATTGTTTTTCTTCGAATACTTGATACATATTTTAAAAACACTATGTCTACTCTTACAAAGCGTGATAACAAAAAATAAAATGTGTTTTACAATATGACGTATACACGAGTATTACTAAACGTGCATTTGTGAAAAAAACGTTTAATTGAATCAACAAATGGAATGTTGATTTTTGGCATACAAGTATGCGTTATACGTATTTCGATACGTACGTAATACGTATTTATTTACAATATAATATAATGCTGTTAGATTATTGATATGTGCATATAAATCCAAGCGATATTATCGTGCACAAGCACCTTACATTAAGGTTTTTTCTTGAGATTGAATATACTGATCAATAGTACTATTTGAAACGTTGTCGATACGATGGGATTCAGTCGGTACTTATATTTAGCTCTTTTCGTTATGCCTCAGAACGTTGTACATGTATTCCTCTTGTTGTAATAATATAATATTTTCCTTATTAATATTATAAGTATCCATGAATTGGTGACTTTGGTTTAATGGCTTAGGGTCAATAGAAGCAAAAGTGCCTCTCAATTTCGGTAAAAAATGACTTTTCCTAAATTTCAACGAATATCTGTAAAATGTGTATCTATTGATTTCTTCATAGCTTCAATGAATATCGAACAAGGTATAACAACTGTTTTATGTATAGACATGCATTACCTTTGCAGTATATTAACAAACGTTTAATAACTTTTACAGCGAAAGAATGTGTTTTTTGGTATAAAAAGCATTTTCAAAAATGTACATCGGGATGAGGTTGGATTAAACTAATTCCAATTCCTATAGGATCCCATTATAAAATGGCCAAATTTCAAAGCACTTCTCTTGCCTTCCTATATATCAGAGTGTGCAAGACCGGTATCATTGCAAAGATCTTTCAATCATTGCAGTCAAGAAAATTTCGCCCAAAGTCAATCACTCTCAGAAAAGAGATTTTCGAAAGTGCAATTGCGACAAACGATCCGTTTTCAATAAACGCACCCACACGTTAATCTTGAAATGTTATCCCTGATGAAATGCACCAAAATGTTGCAGACACACATAGGATGCAGGAAACAATCACAAAAAGCTGGGTGCGATATTTAAATCGTTTTTTATCAAGAAGAGAAAATTAACTCTTTAGATATAGGCACTCCTGAACCACGGGATATACAACATGATTAAGTGAAATGCAGCCCTGACTAAGGCCACTGATACGGCATAATGAAATATGAAATACGCGTCTGGTCCGCTGTCTGATTAAATGTCATGATAAGAACAACACATCATTGCGAATCAATTGCACTCGATAGATATACGTCTTTCTAGAAAATGTTCATTACCAGTTTCGTGGACATAAAGATGATGGCTTCGGACAAGGTTTGATTCATTATATCACACAAATGATTGTATGAGTTGTTATAATACTCTCTAATAGCGTCTATAGCCATACACTATACATATTGATGTTGAACGTTGTGCGCGAAACTATCAATCAATCATTAAGCTACCGGCGTAATAAAACATAATGCTGCATTTACTGTGATGATTTTCTACGCGTGGGGTATGATAAAAAGCACACTGGTGAGCACAAATGCTACTGTCAAACCTCGCAGGTTAGTTCGAATGAAGATATCCACAAACATAAACGTTTTCATTTAGAATCTAAATACTAGTGTATTATAATTATTATTCCAATATAATCAAACACTTTTTATAACGGAAACTATACGCATACATCTGTATTATTTATTTGTCTATCTTTCAACACCCTGTATATTGCTTTTATGGTGAGATACAAATACAAATTAGCACCGATTAAATTGACTTGTGTGAACTATTGGAGCAAAATCTTAATCTATTTTGTTTTGACGCGCTAAAGATAAAACTATACAAACTATTAGTATTGTTTTTACCAAAAGTAATCACATACATTTTAACCATCGAAGCATGCTTATCTAACGAAGAGAAAACAATATACCATCATGTCGGGGCGAAATTATTCTGATATAAGCAATGTTTGTAATTCGGTTATATTTATTAACTACGACATGCATGTGTGAAACATCCCGTTGCTATTATTAATATAAAATTTTGCATAACATATTATCCTTTTTTAAGCGAAATGGAACTTGATTTATCATCGAAACATGTTTCTGAAAGTTTTGTTTGTGTGTTAACGTCACGCACTTCAATAGAGTTCTATAATATCTAATTAAATTGTTCAAAGATTTAAGTGCGGTCAATGTTACTACCACATGATTTAAATATTAACATACATATATATATATATACATTTTCAAATCCACTTGAATGTTGAATGCTGTTGACCAACCCTGCCAACCACCACCCGAAAATCGCCGATGAAGAGTCAATATATCTGCTTTATGTGGAAAAAAAAAATCCGAGAATTCACGCGTCCGACAATATTTGTTCTTCTGGTCTTGATTTTATGCATACTTGTTTAACATTAATTTCAATGTCAAGTGCCTGTTTTTAAACATTTATTGTTGTATAAAACAAAACTAGAATCGAAATAATGTACATGGGGATGATCATATTGCACTAAATATCGAGCTAACGAAATACGCCTCTGGGCCATCTGCTTGTATTTCCAGATAGACCCACGCAATTTATGTCGACTCAACGGCCCTTCAAGCCGTCTCCAGGCGGGATAACATGATGAACGTCAACAATCTTATTATGGTGTACTCACTGTGTCATGTACTATCACGATGGTGAACGGTGACTTCTATAACTCAATAAGGCAAAAGCAACGTAAACTAGCCTTCAGTTCTTAATCAATCCATCAGAAAACAAATCCAATGCTGAACAAGTGACATGTACTTTACAATTAATATTGTAATTATATTTGTTTATTGGCTATTTTCGCATGCTGTAAATATTTATTTGTTATTATACAGAATCGTGCTTTATACATAATACACATGGAAAGGAGCCGTGACATAACATAAACAGTTTCAGGGCAGAAATTATCGTTATCATGTCTTCTATTGAGAGCACAATACCAATTGCCCATGTTAACAATACACGACAATACTTACAGTACATTTTACATAAAATTATTACACAACGGAAAGTATTATCTATTCACATAATATTTTACTACTTTTGTATCAATCTTACAGTATTATGGAGTAAGTGTGCGCTCAAATGTTCACGATTTCTAGTATATCCATTTATAATATCAAATATTATTATCCTTACGTGGTAATTACGGTGCACATTACACTGAAGCACACTTACCGAGCATAGAGATATCACTACTGTCATGAAGTCATATGTCATAAGCCGCTCATCGTTCGAAGTAATATCTGATTCGGGTGATAACACGTCGGCTCTGTTGTTCAAACGAAAAAAAATTGTTCTTGCTTGCACTTAAAAGATAAAATCGATAAATGCGCAAAATATAGATTAACCATTATAATAATAATTATGCGATTGATTTATGAAGACTGATTTGGCATCATGTGTTGCATTGCAAATTGTTTTGTACATATTGTTTTTGTCGCGAATATGTGTCCCTGTTCTTAAACAAGTTTAATTCAATATTGCAAGCAACATACTTATACTATACGGGGAATACCTCATCAATTAAATACTGTACATTACCTTTACAGTAAACTATATCGAAATACTTCTGACAGCAATACTAAGGTTGATGTGTGTTCGTGTACTAATTGAACAAACGTTTAACATCTGATGAGAAAGGTCGCTCCCGAACCTTTTAAACATTGGTATGTATGAATGCCAAGATTTGTGACGATAACAGTATGCTCTGTTCGAGTCATTTGATTATGCATACAACCACATGACATGAGTTCTCATTAGAAAAACTATCATGTGTAATGATGTGTTCACATTAATATGAACATGTTAAATTGGGATATTTTATGTACTGTTACAATAATAAAACAAGAGGGTTCAGTTGAGCGGATGGACGGAACTGACGAACGAATAGAAGAAGGGACAGGCACAAGGGGAACGAACTCATGATCCAATTGATTCAATATCAAAACCAAGATCATGATAATGTAAATGGTACTTGTAAAGTAATTTAATTATAAAGTGTTTTTTCTACCACTAGTAGCACCAGGTTTGTCTATGTGCTCTGGCCGAAAACCTTTGTCTATATTTCTAACATTTTATCCACGTTATATAAGTTACGCCAGGCAGTTTATACGGGTATGCAAAGTACCTATATAAAGAGAAATACCATATATTAAAATGAACAAAACGCGCACTTCGTGCGTCAAAGGCATGTTCTTGTTACAGTATTAATGTTTAATATTATATAAGATAAACATCTTCAAACACAATGTTTGTAATTAATAGAACACCACATATCTAATCGTATTTATTAAATAAAAACATATAAAGCCAAATATGGTTCTCCTATGGAGGAAAAAATGGAAACTGGAAATCTGCGTTATGCATTCCTTTGGGTTGGGCTAAAATCACAACTGTGCAGAGCACAATGGTAAAATAAATGAGATTCATCAATCAACCTTTCCAATGCAGTTTCGCTGACATTCTGGACTTACTCAACAAGAAAACTATTTAGTTTTCATTTATCATGTTTAGGTCAATACCCCATCGTTCATCGTCGACCGTTTTAGATTTTAAGGAGCTTATTTCAATGTATCCATCTTGTCTGTGTTTCCATATTGTGACGGTATTGACTCTTTGTTTTAAACTAATTATGTAAGCTTATATTGACAGTGTAAAGGATAGCTGATGCATAGGTTTTGCTTGATTCAAGAGGGTTAAAACATGATGGCTGTAGGCTAATTGCATATTGATAGGACCCTTAACCCAACGCACTTTTATTGGTGTTCCACAAGGCGCTGATGTCTTAACCCAATACTACGCATCAATTAGAAAATAGTAGGAAATACACGTCTTATACGTAATTAACATGAAAAGAAGAATGTAAAGCATTACATGAAATAACAATTTGCTTGATTTCGGGGTGACAGCGTAAATAATTTTGTCCCACTATAGTGGGAAAAATCACACATTTATTTTCGCGCAAGCGCTTTTGAAAAAGCGTTTTTTGTTCGTGTTACTTTGAAATATAATTAACAAAATTACCCTGTAGGCGAACACATATCCTCTATATACTATGTGACCTGAAGCCTGCAGATTTTGTTTTTATAGATGTTTAACTTTTAAAAACATATTCAAATCATAACGGCGCTTGTAAATAATGGTAGGCATGGTCATGTTCCTTGTTGTATTTATTCATTGATGGTATTGTTTTATACGCTTATAAAACAATGTTATTTAAACAATACTCTCGCCTAAACGTTATATTGAATGAATATGTATGTCCCTCAACTGAACGACAACATTCACATTCAACATTAGATGGACACCGAATGACTGATAGTTGCATGAACCATATTTAAATCAGAAATGACCTTAAATGACCAGAATTGTTCTTTTACGTTGTTATTCATTCTTAATGCAATAGTTAACGTGTTACTCTATAGCAATGGCAATATACAACTATTTTTGATAAAACAGAACATATTTCATTCACATGATTCCGATTATAAAAAAATATTGGAGGGAAAGTATGGCTGTTCCATATCGAATTATTTGCGATTTGTTCATAGGCGGTGAATAATTGCTTATCAGAAAATGTGAACAACTGTCACACAAACAAAAACTTCATTATAATTATCAATTCAAAGAAATCGTTTTAAAACAAGGCATACACACCATTTAGAGCCTTATTTTATCAAACGGTAAGCTTGTTGGTCTTGCATCGAAGTTTATTTGTAATTCTGAAGTATAATGCGTTGGTGAATATAGCACCAAGAGCGATGGAGATTGATTCATAAAGGTGGCGTCAATATTTGTCTATAATTTGACCTGGTTACCAAGTTTAGTTTTTGACCCCACTTGACCGAAATTTGAACCTGTTATAATACATAATTCATATTAAATACCTGTTATAATTACATCTTTATTTTTGTTATCACAAAGGATGCAACTATTCTTTGGTATGACACAAATTTGCCCATGTGTGAAACGATATTGACAACCTGAATTGTTTCGGAGATGAGGCCTTTATAAAAACACGCTTGGAGTGCGTAATTTCCGTATTTGTCAGACGTCTGCAATTTCTTGCACATTATTGGCTGCGACATTCACTTCATGTAATATGTTATTATTGCCTTATATTATTGTTGGTTGCGTTGACGTACCAGATAATCACCGTGATTTACAGATATTGTCCGTAACATTAACATCATCAACGTTGTATTAAATTTCCAACTTAGTTTCATAAAGATTGAAGCATTGTGTTGGCTTTTAGAGTGTTTCCAGTTTGTTGGTTTTCATGAAGGTGCATTTATGTACATGTTAAGTTATTCAAGTAACTGTTACGCATTGTCCACGCTGGCTCTGAATCAAAATCAAAATACTATTGTTGCATGGTACATAAACATGAAATCACAAATTCATTATCAATTGTTCCGACTATACTTATGAGTCATGCACCATGATATCAAGGCCGATAAATGCAATATCGTTCGTTCAAATTGCTATCATTTATTGATAGCAAATATATATATTTCATAGATAAATAGTATCCGAATAAGCGTTTATTTTAAGTTAAGAAACTAATATGGGCGTTACGTTTGAGACAACCATTGTAAAGTTAAATTACGCTAATTAATCACGACACGATTTAATAATGGGCGCTTCCCAAAGTAGCAATCTCGCTTTCTTGTTTTAATACGTATTTGTTTGTTCGATTTTAATCGCCATTTCTCCGTACATTTATTATGATTATATTGTGTTTTAGTACGGTGGTGTTCTAGATAACTATCCACATAGTAACATTGTATGATTTGATATTATAATAGTGTACATCAATAGAAAATTAAAACTTAACAATTACATACTATTAGGTAATAAGCCACTTATTATTATATGATACAATGTCCTAGGTATATTTTTAATCGATGCGGCTGTGCATTAGTTCATTTTGAGAAAGAATCCTGCCACGCAGTTCACACTGCAAGGTCATTGTTGTGTCAGTAAAACCGATAATGGTTTCTTACGACATTATCATGCGTATGCATCTTAGTTGAGAACATTATAATGTGTTTTTCTTACGGCAAGTGAGAAAGTGACAATATAATTCGAGTTACTATAGGATAATCATAGATTGTAATTAGCAAGCTCTCATTGACATTACAAAAGCCTTCTGGCTTTCAAAGCCAGTGACTGATTGCCAGTTTATTTAAGGAAGCTACATACGAACACAAACACAAATACAATAACACGCATGTGTTATAGCGCTTGAAAGGAAAAAAATATTGAATTGAACATAACACAGCATTTTCTTTGTTAATATATGAGGTATATCTAAATGTTAAGTATAGTTACACATACGATGATACGAGTACATTTTTTTTATCTTATTGTATAGTAGCATGCTGTTATAAGTTTGTTTCATTGCTTAAAATAGTTAAATATATTTAAAGAATATTAGTAAATTGAACGTTAACGAGCTTATGTGAATCCGCATTCGTAAAAAACTAGACTTATACATCTAAATCATTTCTAATCAGAACTATATAAAAGTACTTGAAGGAATTTGATGCGTTTTTGGTAACATAACATGCGTATGATGCTCCCGTGTGCACTTATAACAGGGGTAGTTTAATGATGGAAGTGAAAACTAAAGTGAGGTCGAACCACCTTAAAATGCAAATATTTGTCTTAAAATAAAAACATATATGTTCGTCTTTGATGATATGCAGCGCTATTTTTCATCAAATGAAAACGGGGTCATTCATATTTGCGTAAAATGCACGCACAAAGATGATTACCTTATTGTCTTTACGGATTGTGTATCGTATTTCCTCGTAAGAATGAAAAACAAAGTGGTTTATCAAACTATGAATCCAGTCCAATTAGTTATGTTCATGTTTGCTTGTTTAACTAGTATCTTTATAAATTTGCCATTGTCACTGCGCTGCTGTTGATTTATATCCAGTAAGTGGAACAGTGGCGCATCTTTGAGGTAACAATTGTTATTGCAATTGTATAACAGGAACACATTTGTACTCAAACAAAAAGAAGATGTAAATATGTAATAGTTCACATCATTATTTACTGTTTTATAATAAATCTTCTTATTCATTGGTTATGCGCATCAACTCGAAAATCAGATTGAACTTGAAAAAGTAGTTAATGTGGGATTTAACTATTGTTTGTGTTCTTTTAATCCCAGGGCACTACCAAAATGTTCGTTAAATGATTTATGTTTGTCCATTAAAACATGTTTACACCTCTGTATACATCTCATCCTGAGTATGATAGAACGATGTACAACTACTTACGCCATTCGGTATATATAAACTAATCGAATTGGGACCAAGTGTCAAAGCGTGGAATGCAACGTATGAATATCGGATGATGCATACTATCTTGCGTACGACGTGTTTTGAGTCGTTATTGGTGTGGCTGTTCTGTTTTTATAATATATTGAACATGAGTGACCATGTATCTACGTTAACTAACAAATAATTATATTTGCAAATATAAACATCTGTAACATACATTGTAACTTCATACATATGACAAATTGTGCTAATTAATTTTCATTTATCTACTCATGCCTTGATAAAACTATTCATTTTATTTACCGAACAATTGGTTTGAACAAGCAATTAATAAACTTACTTAATCAGAATGCCAAACAATTGTGAATGGCACAAGAGTTACAAAATTACAAAACATGAAGAATATTCAAATTTAAGGAACCTCGTAAGGTCTTTCGGAAAGATATGATTACATTACATACATTACAATAAATGGGCGAAATTCGGGAAAGATAATTGGAAGTTAAAACAGTGCCACCATATATTTGTAAATATTATTTCAAAGAGATAAATACGTATAACAAAATCGAGTTCAGATTGATGTATTAATTTGAAAATCACCATTTATAAACCGTGTTGAGTTTCCGTAAAGCCTAAATAAACACAGACACACACAGGTTGAATAGTGCGACTAGAACTGGATAGATTATCGATGACGTATACTCAACGGAAGAACCGATATGAGTTCTGAACAGCGTGCAGACAATATCGCGAAGGGTTACAGACTTGTTATACGAGATACAAGCCCTGCAGTAACGTCTGTATGCGGCGGAGACACTTGTTTGTAAACACGTTAATCACTTCCTTTGAGAATATAAATAGCCGGAGTAAATGATTCATTACTGTTTTAAAGGTTACCCGATGTATAAGAATGGTTTAAAGCTACCATACATCTCTGTTTCGTTTCTACTGTGCTAAGAATGTTATTCAAGAAATAATAATTTCATCTAATACTGGTTTTAGCTTATTAATTGAAATCGTATTTTTATTGTGAAGCAATCGTATTTAAAAAAAAAAAACTACTTTACAAGCTGCATTAATATTTCTGGAAATTACTGCGTATCTTCGCATTTAAATACATTTGTTTCAGGAACCGAATTCAAATCGTGTTTGCTTCAACCAAAGTAACGTCTGCTAAAGTAATGTTTGTTTTATGGTTTTAGGATGACCATAATATGTCAGAGTTATGTTCAGCAAGCCTCTAAGCCAGTTTAAACAACCAATGATTTATATTGACCGTTCCAATGCGGTAATCCCAGCTGTTGTATTATATGTTTAATATGTATTGTCTCAACGTATTGTATTGTTTCGAGACTATAAGTTTCTTTTGATACTATTTCTTGAGGTAGATTTTTTTTTATTTTTGAACCCGGTGTGTGCCACATTGACACATTAAGCTTAATAGAAGAAGATATTCTTCGTTTGTCTTACGCACCGACGAAAACAAAATATTTGATGAGAGTATATGTAGTTTTGAAAGCAAATGGTGCCTTATTGTATTAATTGTAATTGCTACAATGTATATCATGTCAGATATGAATGACAAACACGGTATGTTAAAGTTGTGAAACGTAATGTACATTGTTCTTGGCAAATTATGATACATTACATTAGTATGAATCAATTACTATTAACATTTCAGGGCACGTTCTCATCGAGTATTCAACAGTCTGATATTAAAATGTTTTATAAATTAACGTGTATTAAGAAACGAATACCTTACAAACGATATGCATTACGAAATGACGTGCATTAGTTTACCTATTTCGGACAATTCGGATATAGATGGTGCATGTTTGGTTTGAAAAACCAAACAAAATAAATGTTGATAAATTATTGCGTAGTAAGTAGAACAAGTTTAGACATCTCAATCACCATTTATAGAAATACAAGCTTATTTTTGTTAAAGGTGTGATGCAGAACAACATATAAAACGAGTTAATGCAATGCACTATTATTTATTATGCAATACTTTACAAACTCATTTTCGCATTGCTATGTGTAGATTAAACGCACGTGCCTTTGTTTATAAATACCATATTGGTTTATGTTTTCGTTAAATGTGAACTTTAAGCACCCAATGTTCTATTATATTCCCCACATGGTGCGCGTGTACTCAGATCATTGAAACAACGCCTATGAGCACTGCTAAAACACGATGTCGTGCTTTAAGCTATTGCGGGGTTTGATTTCATTGTTGTCTGCACGCATTTAAGCAACGGGGACATCATTTACTTTAATGACCCTCAGTTGAGTGATGCCTCATTTATACTTGTGTATGACGAGGTGAACGAATATATGTTCCAACATAAAAGTAATGTGCACGGAATTCGTATTTCGTAATTCGTTCCTGCTTTCTCTGCGCATGTGTTTACGTGGTAAAACCTAAGTATGCACTTAAACTCGTGGTGTTGTCGTAAAAGCGCACCTTTAAGAATTGGTGACAGTGAAGCCAAAGTTTTTTTTTTATGAAATAACTTTGTTGTATATAGACCATTTTCCACCTTTTTGTTAATTATATTCAACGACATTTATTTCTTTACCACAAGGGAGCTATTGGCGAGACCAATTGCTTTACTTAAATGTTCGAACGAAGAAAAGCTGAAGGTTTAGCAGAGGACTCTTATCATGTAGTACTATGCTTCCTTAAACGCAATGTTTCACTTGTCAATACCTCATAACCAAACGAAAAGCATGCACAGTAACTAAAGGCACATAAATTTCATAACAAGACATAAGAATGACGCAAACAGGTCGTGCCGTAACAATACTGCCTGTTATATTGTTCGTATGTTTAGTAACACGTACAACTCTTATAAATTCTTATTTGACGTTGTTAAAACATATGTTATTCGTTTAAAATCTTAATGTATGAGCTTATTCTGCTATCTGAAATATACATTAAAATTGTTAATCTGTGTTCACCCCATCCGCATAACTTTAGCAAGTATTATAATCGGCATGATGATACGCCTCTTAATAGGTAAAACATACAAAGTAAACATTGATCTTTTTGTATGAAGCAATCAAGTAGTTAACTGGTAAACAATAGATGAAGTCGGTTCTATTATTGATTGGTTTGCATCGTGTTTCCATTAGGTTAATTTGTAATTACATTTAAGCGTGTGAGTAGTATAATAAAGCATATATACCAACCTTATTTTAAATGGTTATGTATATACATGTAATAATTAAATGATAAAACTATGCCATTAATATGTATTGCACTGTGACAATATAAACAGTGTATATCAGTATATGCACCCGCTAACAAGACCGATCGAAATTATAATTCATTTTAAATTCGAGTCAAACGGTCGATTGTTTCCCACATTTAATTTCGACTCTGCAGTATTTTGTGTCACATTTAAAATGGGATTTTAGCCTTGGTTATCTTTTGCGGATTGAACATACTGTCACGTAATCGTTCATAGTTCATGGACGACACATAGTTAGTAACAATGTTCATTACTCTTAAATTACCGGTGTGTAGCCTATCATTCGATATCTCGTCATGCGCGTATTGCCAAGATGACGAGATTTGCATTAACTACCATTTTCTCGTGTCACGCATGGGACAAGTCGATTCCTCTCTATTATGTTGGTTTCTCTGCATAATGTAGGATAAAATATTCAACAACACCACGTATCAGTTTTTAGTCCAATTTAATGTATAACATACTTAATATTTTCGGTTATACAAATTACATTCTGACAACTACATGATTGTGTCTTTTTCCATCCGTTCACTTCTATATCTCAATGCTAACTAACTATATTAATGTACTGTACTGAGAGACTAATATTCAGGTTTCTACACGCTTATCAAACATGGTGATATAAAGTCTTAAATGCAAACAAAGCATCACTCTAAATCCCTTATGTCAACAGTGTTGGTCGCTCCATCAAATAAATGCCTGGTTAAACATACAGACTTTAGATACGGTACTATCTTTGATCTTTCATTATGTTGACTTATTGAACTGTACAATGAGTGCAGGAATATGTCATGTTTACTTTCCATTGATAACCTGACCCGGCAATTTGAACCAGTTTCTACATGCAAGAAATCAACCTAATGTCTATCTGTAATTAAATATAACATAATGTTTATGTTATATATGGATACATAATTAATTTATGTATTAATCTATGTTACGTTACAATACCATGTGCCTGTTTATATTGTGTGTGGTTCAAATAAATATCGAAGCTTTCCAACAAGCCCATAACATGACTATATATCCGCGTATTGCTCGGAAACGCCATTTTAGCATTATATATCACAATACATTTGACGATATGTTATGTTCAAGATTCTACTACTGAATTTATAGTCCTAACATGTCGGTAACATTATTCAATTTTGTTTAGAACTATTTTCAAAATAAGTATGCCCCTCCCCGAACTGCATATAACCACTATATCCAATAATAAGATAGTCCCTTAAACTTTTCAAAGTCGATAGGGGTCTAAATGACGTTAGGATCATTTTGCTTCAAATGTACATAACCTTAGATTAAGCATTCTTGAGAAATGGTATATAATTGGTTTCATATTACACGCTCATTTGACTTTTATCTTCACTTGTTGAGATAAAAATATAAGGGTTTTTACCTTCCTTTCCGTAATACAAAATGTATCGTTGATCAAAGGGTTTTCTTGATACCAAGTATAAACGCACTTATATACAGAAAGAAACAGTGGTCGTTTTACAAGTCCATGTTACATGCTAACCCCACAAGTAATAATGTTTTCATTACTCACTAACATTTAGATGAGTGTTGGTCAGAGGGCTATATAAATATCGAGCAGTATTTGTTTTAAATCCAACCTTCTGACCATCCGACCAATCTTGCCACTAACCTTAGGACGGATAAATTTAAATGAATATGCCTCAACTACGGAAATGTAGAGCATACATGGTAAAATAGTGTGGAGCATTGCGACACATATAGGCTATTAAAAATGCGGGAAATCTATTTATTATTTTGAACGTAATATTTGGTGTGCGTTTTGTCAGGTTCAGTGCTCGAGTCCAAAAAATAAACTAAAGTCGCTTTAACAGTTTATGTCATTTTTTTCCATTGATAATAAATTATTGCATACATTATGTATACAATTATTATGTTATGAACAACTTAGTGCGCAAACTATACATCAAATCAATCACAGCGGTCTGGAAACTGTGTAAAAATATAAGTGTATTGCTGTTACCAAACATAATATTAGTCTTATTTTATTGGTGAATGATACAACAATGCCAGGGAAAAGCTCGTTGCAATATATAGACTGATGTCGTAGAATCAGCGGGTTAACCGATATCATGATCTTACTTTCAATATTGTTTTTTGTTATTTTTATGTATGTTCTTAAGAAATTCCATCCAGTTAGATCATTGTAATATACAATTGTTTTTAAATACATTGTGTGAATGGCAGAACAATTAACAACCTACGTTTTGCTAACGACATTGGTCTAATGGCGGAACTTCGCAGTCGCGCACAGCTCCTCCTGGATAGAGTTAATAGCGTTAGCTCAAGAAACGGGCAAGAGATAAGCGACAGCAAAACCGAGTTGATGCTACTGAGTTCGAAACCTGCGCAAACAAAAATAATGGTGTGGAAGAGGGAATGCTGCTCAGAGGAAAGAAACTACAACATACAGACAGCTTCAAGTATATCGGATAGACCTTTATCACAGCATGTGATAGCGCGAATAACATCAGAGTGAGAACGGCCATAGCTGTGCTCCTCGAGCGACTTAGACAGCATTTGAAAGGACACAAACATCAATCATAAAACTAAAATGAGACTGTACAATGCCCTCATAGTTCTAATAGACCTGTACGGATGCAAAACGTGGACTGTAAGAAAAGCTGAAGAAAGGCAATTGCTTATGTTCGAGATGGCATCACTCAGGAAGATACTTGGAGTTCGCACAATGGACAAGAAGAGGATTGATGACATTAGAAAGGCCCTAAACCAAACAAACAGATAGCGCAAAGATTACTTGTTCGACAACACTAGTGGCTCGGACATGTACTCCGTGTGGACACGAACAGAATCGCAAACATTACGCTTCACGGAAGAGTGGATGGGAAAAGGTATGTATTGTTTGAATTGTATCCCTTAAATTTGATAAAACATAATGATGACATAACTATCAGAACGTGATAAATATTTTTTTTCGGAAAAAAATCATTGAAATCCTTTTGCTTTATTTTGTTCAGCCATCCAGTGATGGCATTGCTTGTCTGATATCAATATGCTCTGGTTTCGCAAAACAAAATAAGTGGTATATAATGCATACGCATATATAAGTTTGTATGTTGCTCTGTGAATCTCACCACAAAGAAAGCCGCGATTAGTGGACGCCTAATGTCACGTAACCGCATGTCAATTATGTTTGGATTACGGATATTTTGTATTCCATACGGACAAATACATGACAATATTTTTTTCGAATATATATATTTATGACTTTTGTCTGTTAATAATTACCTCAAATGAGCCACTTAAACCAATTTATTTGTATAATAAAGTTAATTTCCCGGATATGTGCGTATACATTAAATAAAACGCGAAATGAATCATCATATAATGTTACACTAGGGGAAATATTGTAAAAAAAAATATAAACCCACAAGATTTGCAGGGGAAACGTACGATCAAACAATCAGTATGATATAAATACATATCAGTTCGTTTTAGGTATAATAAATATTGAATGATTTGTTTCATTAATGCTTTGCAGAAAACAGAGAAGACCAAGCAGGCTGCATGATACAAATATGTATCAGGTAGGTTCAGTTAAAATACATAAAATGTGTGTTTTATTAAATATCACCTCAACTACAGTGCGTTAAGTCTGAAATATATAATAGATTATTAGCATACATAAAATGTAAAAAAAAAACTGAATTTAATTGCATGTTTATAGTTAAAAAGGTTCACTTTTATATTTGCAGTACTATCAAATTGCCAGTGCAAATGTAATTCAAACTTAATATATTTCGATGTGTTCAAAACCCAAATCTACTTAACATTTTTAAATAAAAAAATAAAATAAGTGTAAAGACATATTCTTATATAATATTTCAACTGAAATTTAAATTATATCTATACACCAGATAGAGTGATAACCGTTCAGCTAAGTTTATGAAGTAATCGACGTGTGTACATGTTTGATATACAATGTGTATATGAATTGATACAGAACTAACATTGTACCCGGGCTTTGAGCTTAGCAGTATGTAACCGTTAATGATTTAAGATTGCGTTAGCGGAAGTTATTGTTTTACTAGCGGAAGTGAACACAATTTAGTAGTGAAAGCTTTTAGATTTAAACCGCGGCACTTCATATCCGTTAACTTTGATAATTTGGAATTCTTAGAAGTTAGTTATAAGTTGTATTCAGGGGTGTTGTGTACCGTCTTGAATTGACCCCGATGCTTTGTTATATTATTGTATTTCTTGAAACTAGTTATTAGCGAAACATATAAGCAAAACTGAATTTATATTTGGCGTGAAATATCCGAAATATACATTAATATACATGACTCAAATTTGTCTGCATATCGTTCGGAAGATTCGTGAATACAGTAAAAATGTGAATCGTATTCGTTTTTGTTCTCTTTATTTCTCTTTTTTTTGTAAAACAATGTGTGCTGGCTTCAGACCTAACGGCATTCATTTCAGACAAAGAAACATGAGCTGAGTTAGTTAGGGTTGTACACGGGTACTTTAAGCCTAAAACTCGTCTATGTGTCACCATGGTTTAATAGCATTTGCTCTTTTGATAATGTTTCTGGAGTTATTTTATTCCTATATATTGCAACGAGCTATTCCCATAAACCAACGAGAATCACCACCATCGTGGATTTCCACTGTACTTACAAGGTCACGTGCTTTATCTCATCTGGTACTACTTATAAACTCTTTAAAAAAACATAAAATTAATATGAATAACTGGATGAAGGGGGTTACAAAACTTATTGAATTTAACTAAAGAGTTCATACATGTAAGACGCAATGCATTCGTAGAGTTGTGAGCTCATATTTGCTTCATGATATTAGGCAATACTAATAAGTCTGATGTTTGTATAAGTTGAGTATATATTTGTATTTCAGTGATGAACTCGTGTGTCATAATAATGAAATTATGCTTTAAAACACATTTGTCTCCTGTTCCAAAACTTCAGTTGCATTTGTTTATATGTCGCTGACCTCGCCAAGTAACGTTTCTGGATACGACACATGTGTTTATCCTGTTTCTTTATGAAACATTAACCTAGTTAAGTATAGTGTAGAATTATTATACATTTTCCTATTTCCAGTCAACACCCCAGGAAACCCGATACCTTGTGAGCCGGGTAATACCATTCGAGCAGCAATGTGTATTTCTGCATGAACTTACATAGGGTAAGTAAATTCGAAAAATTAAACATTTTCAAACTCCAATTTGAAACAACTGTGTATTAACATTAATAACAAAGGTATTGGCCTACATGTAGAAAAAATCCTGACAAATTTTCTTAAAAAATGAGCGAAATGTGGCTCCCTGAAGTAGAAGATCGGGCAAAATGGGCCATGTTCAGGCATTTAGGGGAGAAAAACTGTTTTTATTTGCAAGCCACTACAATAATTAAAGGATTTATACAAACTTACACATGTCTGCCATAACCTCTCAGCAGGATTTCTCCAGAAAACTATTTCTTGTGGAGAAATTTGCGTTTTTAATGACCAAGTTGGGAAAACATGGATACCATCTGGAGAAGAATAGGAAACCTTATGTGAGCAGCAACTTTATAATTCTTTTTTTGTGACAAAAAACCTAATTTCCAGCCATTTTTTTTGCAATTTTTTTGCTGTGTAGAGGCCAATAGTAAGTGAATGTGGGCACATATGCATACGAATGTACTTTTAATGACTTATATATTATCAATAGTGCCTTTTCAACATGTTCCAGTTTTATTTCTTTTTACCAACACTATTTTGGAAAATATAAAAAAAGACTTGACTGCTTTGTCACATAAATTAATTGGTTAGGTACATAGAATGATATTTTAATAAGTGTATATGGGGGTTGTATGTATAATATTTAAATGTGGCGTGCTCTGAGCTTTTTGGTACTAATTCAGCAAGCGTAATAATCAGAAAAAAACTCATTTGAAATGACTTTGCTAAACTTGCGCTTAATTTTGTTTAGATTACCTAATGTGTTTTGTGATTTTTCTGTTTAGCGTATTTGAGTAATATAAAAATCGGCACAGACTGGCCATGGCAGGAATTGTCTATCAAAAAAATAGTTGATTTTGACCTTTTAATTTCAATGAGCTAACTTGTTACTACCCGTTTAACGAATTTGGCCATAGCTAGTTTATAGACACAAACAAAACTTCAACACATGTTGATACCGATTTTAGCTTGATGCTATTAATATTATTTGGATTTAACTTGTCTGTGAGCAAGGTAATTGTTATTCTTATAATCAACTTTACTTTGTATGGTTACTTGTACAAAATAATTACAACAAACAACAACATATTTTCAAACGAAAACGAAAGTAAAGTAAAGCTACCATGACCTTTCGAAGTTCCTTTGATATTTTGTTTACACATTACAGTTTAATTTAATAAATGAAGTTCGTCAATGTTTTCGTATGGCTGAATGAGAAATTCAATCTGGTATTAATGCATTTTTTTAGATATTCCATTCCTAAATTTGTCTATAACAAATAACATTTTGTTTTGGAAAAATTACCTATCTGGAAATTCTCCTACAATCATTGGTTGTCGCTGCATTAGTGAAATGCAATAAACAGTAATGTGTAAACAAAATATCACAGGAACTTCGAAAGGTCATGGTAGCAAATTTTACTTTCGTTTTCGTTTGAAAATATGCTGTTGCTTTTTGTAATTATTTTGTACATGTAACCATACAAAGTAAAGTTGATAAAACGAATTACACTTACCTTGCTCACAGACAAGTTAAATCCAAATAATATTAAAAGCATCAAGCTAAAATAGGTATCAACATGTGTTGAAGTCTTGTTTGTGTCTATAAATTAGCCATGGCCAAATTCGTTAAAAGGGTAGTAACAAGTCAGCTCATTGAAATTAAAAGGTCAAAATCAACTATTTGTTTAAAAGACAATTCCCTCCATGGCCAGTCTGTGCCGATTTTATATTTCTTAAATACGCTTAACAGTAAAATCACAGAAAACATTAGGTAATCTAAACAAAATTAAGCGCAAGTTTAGCGTATGACGCTTGCCGAATTAGTATCAAAAGGCTCAGAACACGCCACATATTATACATACAACCCCCACATACACGTATTAAAACATCATTCTATGTACCCTATCAAATCATTTATGTGAAAAAGTAGTCAAGTCTTTCTTTATATTTTCCAAAATAGTGTTGGTAAAAAGAAATAAAACTGGAGCATGTTGAAAAGGCACTATTGATTATATATAGGGCATTAAAAGTACATTCGTATGCATATGTGCCCACATACACTTACTATAGGCCTCTACACAGCAAAGAAATTGCAACAACATGGCTGGAAATAGTGTTTTTTTGTCAAGAAAAAGAATTATAAAGTTGCTGCTCACATAAGGTTTCATATTCTTCTCCAGATGGTATCCATGTTTTCTCAACATGGTCATTAAAAACGCAAATTTCTCCACAAGAAAAAGTTTTCTGAAAAAAACCCTGCTGAGAGGTTATGGCAGACATATGTAAGTTTGTATAAATCCTTTAATTATTGTAGGGGCTTGCAAATTAAAGCAGTTTTCTCCCCTAAATGCCTGAAAATGGTCCATTTTGCCCGATCTTCTACTTCAGGGAGCCACATTTCGCTATTTTTTTAAGAAAATTTGTCTGGATTTTTTCTACATGTAGGCCAATACCTTTGTTATCAATGTTGCTACACATTTGTTTCAAATTGGATTTTGATTTTTTTTTTTTCGAATTTACTTACCCTATGTAAGTTCATGCAGAAATACACAATGCTGCTCGAATGGTATTACGCTGCTCACAAGGTATCGGGTTTCCTGGGGTGGTCAATAGAAAGTGGAAAGGTTAATTAGAACGGCAGTGCATTCATAAGCGCGGGATAACTTATATAACGAATATTCCAACAATTAAAACGGTGGAACTGCAATCTTATATTTATAAGACAGTGCATTGAAATACATATGGCATCATGGCGAAGACATGATTTGCCTTTCTATTTCAAAACGCTTAACGATAATAAACAGGCTTTTCGGAATATATATTTCTTTGGTCAAAGATACAGTTTAGACATCAACGAAATAACCGTTGATACCATTACACAAATTGCTATTGAATATCAGCAAATCTATGAAGATTTTAGATAAACAATACAATATATGAGTAGTCTCACTATTTCGATTTAAACAAATTAAAATGTAAAATGTTGTCTTATATTTCTCGTTTAATCCATTCGGAACATCATCAACACTAGACATAGTCATACTAATTACATTTCAAAATCCAACACACTCGTAAATAATATGAAAACAACTGGACAAAATGACGTGGGCGTAACACATTTGTTAAAGTCGATAACTGAATTTAAACAATTGTTGTAGGTCAAGGCGTTTTCCAGAAAACAAGCAAACGGCGTTTGTCAGGAATAATAATTGTATTTACAATCTATTATTTCGGTAATAGTAAGCCACTTTTTCTTATCTTTACCATGTAATAATGACATGTTAAAAACTAGCGTGTTATATTGTACAAGAAACGTCTTTCTTATTATTTATTCTGTGACGTTCACTTAAACAGCAACGGTCCGTATCGTCTGAAAACACATGTATTGTTTCAAACATTTTCTTGCTGGATGGTACTAATGAAAAAGGTGTACGTGGTAAACCGTTTTAGGACGGTTGAGGTCAACTATTCGTATTTATAAATATATTACAGGTGCAAACTAAAACTGCTGTTTCTCATAGACATCATAACGCCATTTTTACGTTGTAACCGTTACAAACAAGACGTGTTCCTAAAACGCATCGCCGCAATAATAAATTCATATTATAAAACTGGTGAACTCTCACACCACATATATTTGTCTTCATAAATAAATACTCATAAACTGAATTGGACGTCAACATTATATTTCGAGCTCAGAGTTTTCACATTATTGTTTTTTCGTATAAGTTGTTTTAGAAAAATAGAATATACATGTACAACTCAATTCATACAACTAAATATAGAAAAGGTTAATACTAACTTTTCAAAATAGTTTATGATCTACTGGTATGAGTTTCTATATCGAGCAAAAAATCTGAGTTCGGATCTCGGTGATGACATGCTACATAAATTCTTTTTTTAATGAATTATACATTGGATTTTATGGACGTATTGTTTTCTTTAAAATTATGACGCCACTATTAACAAATCAATTTCATATTTATATTTATATTCAAAAACAATAATGATATATACGAAACTTGTTACAAGAGAAAATTCATACTTTAAATGTGAATTGGCATTAGTACTCTTGTATATGGCATTGCCATTTTGATTTAATATTGAAATGTTTATTGATGTTTATAACACAAAGGTAGCGCCTATATAACGATTTACATCGTTAATGCTTAACAAATCTAGTGCGCATATATAAGTTTTAAGTAATATGTATGTGTGCATCGTAATTTGTGTTGAGTTGTGCAATGTTAAAAAGTCCAATTGATCACGTGTTACCAAAACTTTGTGTTACGTGTAAAATGTTGCTGTTTTTCGATGTATAGTCGCCATATCTACATATATTATACGTTAAGCTGTATTTCTTTTCACTAGCATTGGTGCTCTGAATGTTCAAAAAACATAGTAGGAATGTAAGCAAAACAAATGAAAATACAAATGTTACTACTCAGTTTCGTAGTCATTAGAGACAATAGTTAATATACACATAACAATCTTCACTCTTTTCGCATATATTCGCCTCAATTTGCTGTTTCAAAGTGTGTTTCTATAAATTAACTAGATTTTCCTCATGTTACATAACATACCAATTGAATATTTACGCCAGGAAGCTAATTACAAAGCCAATTAACAGTAAAGGACGTCATTTTGATTCATTGAACTCTGTATAAGTTTAGATGACACGTTGATAATCATACAGTTATTAAGGTATGCAACATTTACATGTGTTATGTACTAAATTTACAAAGAGCAATTAAGTTCAAATTGTGTAGACTGAACATTACATCGGTAAGATCTACTTACATATGCAGTTTCAAGTCGATACTTCGTATATGTGTTAGATATTATCCGGACAAAAGTAATTACAACCATTAAAAAGGCCAATTACTTTTACACATTTTAGAACAAGAGTTATGAAGAAAATCCGACGGCAAGACGACGAGGACAGACAGATAACATAAAACGAGATTACCGCTACAGACCTTACTACTTCGTTCAGCGATGGTATACTACAACAATAAAATAATTGCACTCCAGAACATAAAACACCGTTACGGTATGCTCTCCTGTTTTGTATAAGAGACCTAAAAGGAGTGTCCAATCAATAAGTCTCGGATTAAACTTGTTATTGGGACTATCCTGTCAAGGATTGACAGATGAAAGGTTACCACGGGTCTCCATGCCGAAGTGGGCCTGTTAGTAAAACCAATTATTATTGTGTTATGGATTAATATTTGTTTGTTTTGCTGCTGCTTGTCATTCAATGCTCACATTTGTGTTCGTTTATGTTTATTTGATTATTCCAATGAACAAATGCATGTTGTTTCCTATGATCTGATCAGCACAAAATACGTGTTCATTGTTCGTTGCGAAAAATGGGACAATGTGATTCATTAAGATTATAGCAATATAACAATCAACGTGAAGACACTTATCTAGTATGTTAATTGATATCGCATGATTATTCATTTATAGTCAGTAAATAAAGGAAATCAGCGCGACAAACGAAATTAACAAACTTCAATTATTGAGCATAAAAGAAATTGATAGTGTATGTGGCTAAATTTGAGCAACACAGATAAAACTTCAATTACGTTGTAATTGCTTGAAGTAAATAACTTACTTATTGGCATAAATTTACTTGTGAATTGCTTTTGATAAATGTGTTGAAGTTGTGTTGAAGACCAATGATGTTCCCCTTTGTTCCCCTTGAGAAGAGCGACTGGATGTTAAACCAACATAGTCGTCAATGGCGAATATACACCTGTCTGGGACAAAGTGCTGCTGTGATAGTTGCCTGGGGTTGATCTGGCTTGAATGTCGAAAACCAACGCAATAGAAAACTGAATGATATACAAACCGCAAAATGTAGAACACTCGTCAACCCTTAATACAATGCATATATGGGGTTTGGAATACAATGCATATTTGGGGTTTGGATTTCAATGCACACTAAAAACAACTTAGCAATAAAACATGTGCATATTAAGAATGGTAATCATAACAAATAAGCAACACATATTGGAATACAAATTTATTTTATGTAATAACCAGTTAATACTATGCTTGTATCAACTGGATAGCTAATGAGCCTAATAAATTCCTGTCGCTTGAGAACAAGAATATTAATCATCATGTTCAATACGATTACATCGAATATTTCTGGCAATTTCAAACTTTATTCAATCCATATGTGTGACATATACAATTGATGCGGAGCTGTCTGTGAAAAAATACACAAAAAACGTTCATACGGTCACTGAGTTGTGTCAATGAAGGATGTTAACGCAAACACAATTGAGTATACCTCATTTATTTATCTCAAACTCATAGCATTGGTTTTCAATACACATGGGCTATATATGAGATTTATGTTTTCGTAGTTACCGCGTTAAGCCCATTCTCTTAAGCGTCTGCTTTTTTTGTCAGATAGCTGCTTTACACAGTCTAAGAACTTTTAAATAAGAATTTGGTTATTGTAGTTTGGTTGCTCAGAAATATGTGATTTGAATCGGTTTGGACTAATTATTTGCTAGCATCTCATTAATTGATTCGTCGTAAAAATGATGCAATTGCAAGGAAAGGGTCTCAGGTTAATCACAGGAAACAAAAATCAGTATTCCACGCCCTACACCATAGTGCGAACAAACTGTGTCAATAATTGTCTGGAGCCTTTCACGATAAGTAATTGTTTTCAAGTGAATCGCCAATGCATTATTTAGGTCTTCAATTAAGTAGCATACGTGCAATCCGACACATCTCCGCATACTGTATTATTACCTGTATGCGACAATGTTGTTAGAGTACGTCGTGCTTTATTTGTTCATAAAATAATAATGATCTGACACATTGACATGTTAACGCTGTACAATATAACGTGATATATCGTAATTAGGCAAGGCAAGAAGTGTGTGCCTCAACATGGATAATCAAAGAATTCAACAGTTTCAACAGAATGCGTTTATAACACAAAACCGATAAAAGCAAGCAATTATTGAATATGGAAAAGTATATTGGCATGAACACATTTTAAATGGTCTTTAACTATAGCAGGATATAGTATATAGATAACAATGATTCTTACTTCCAAAAGAATGTTTTCCGTCAACATAATGGCTATTCGCAACGGACTCATTTACTCCTACAAATGTCACAAATTAGGTCCCATATGTCGTTACTAGACTTCTAATTATATGCATGTGACGCTGCAATATGTAATTATGACTTCGTCACTAACCCGTTGTCATAAATACTGAAACAGACATTGAGGCAATAAATGTACTAAACCCAAGGCATTGTCATTGTGAAGAATGCATTTATATAAAAGAAAATTTCGCAAATTATGCACGCTCAGGCACATAGAAATGTTGCATAATTGAATGCACTTATATGGATAATGTTTAAATGTAAAAAGGGTTGTGTAAACAACTGAGAACCATCACAATTTACCACAATGTACCATATATTAATATTTAACTGGACCTTTTTTAGTACATAGCAAACTCATAATCTCAAACAAAAAAAGTCACTTGACAGGAAAACGTTAAAAAACAATAATATCAAGGAGCAAAATATGTCTTACACAAGTCAATTTCCCGTTTTCACAATGGTCCATGTCTGCCTTAATAAAGTGAATTTTGCTTGTAGTCATGACCCATTTTGTTCACACACAGAAAAAAGGATGTACTTTTAAAAGTACATATTTGAAACCGTCACAACGAAAGTCCTTTTTTAGGCGTCTGTACCAGCGATTTTTAGTGAAAGTAATAACATTTGCGGAAGTGATAATTGTATTATGATATTATTAAATAGACATAACTAGTATACAAAAGTGCAATCACAGAAATAATTTATGTTACAGAATTCGTTCACAAATGCCTAACTGTGAAAATCACTCTCACGAAGAATACATTGATAAAGTGTAATTTCAAGTCAATTTGCATCAGTCAATGTCACTGCGATTTTGCTCCGGTGTGACAAAAAGTAAATTCGGGAGATATCAACGCTATAAGGGCGATTTTGAAGTGCAGCGTTGCAATTTTCAATTTGATGGCTTTTAGTGGACTTGTGAAGATTCGCGTGTCTGACACCGTGTTTAAATTTCGACGGTAGTGTCATCAGGCGATTTTTCTAATACAAAGCATTTTGTATAGTATATTTTAAATGTTTATGACGTTTTAATTAATACGTTAAACAAGTCATTTATGCTTATTTTTTAAGAGCGCGGACTCGTATCAAGTATCAATATACTTTATGATACCTCCGTTTTAACAGGTAGACGTTACTCGTACACAAACACAAATCAATCATGCAATTGTAAACCGGCACAAAGAAAGCGTTGTAACTTGCGATAACGTTAACATCGATGGTTCTACTCATGTTTCGCTCGCGACATGCCACCAAGTTTGTTGTGAATCGAGCTGATTTAATGGGAATGTCCGCATTGTAAGAAAGAAAAATGTCAAGCATCTGTATGCGAATGACGTTTGGGAAACGGACATTTAAATGTTTTGGATAAATTGCATGCCAATAAGTCTTCACAAATATATATTTATAACTATAGTTTGTTGCTTATAAGCCAATAAGAAATGAAGACCGCGTGCAGTCAATATTGCGAATGGTTATAGACATTGCAGTAACGCCTTAATGGCGCAGAGACTCTGGTTTTAAAACACTTTAAGTACTTCCTGTGAGAATGTATATAAGGACGCAAAATCAATTGAGAAATTGATTTATCAATCACTACAGGTAAACCGATATATACGATTAGTTTAAAGCTTATCATAACGTATTATTTGCTAATGAATTTTTGCAAGAGAAAAATACTCGAATAATGTAGCAAGCAATTAACTACCATACACACAAGAGAAAAAAATATTATTATATCTACACATCGTATTAGAGAGCACGAACCATACACATACGATAATAACATATTTGGTCTATATCAGCATAGCAGGATTAAACATTGTTCAATTGAACCAATTCTTGTTAAATGATAAATTGAGATTCCTAAATCTCTTGCATAATTGAAAGTCAACCATTTTACTATAGTCTCCTTAAACAACAGTAACTATTAATACATTGTGTCGGTAAACGCCGAGTTTCTACTTGTTCCGACTTTGTTTTGGTACATAAAATGTACATATGTTGTTTCTTTGTGTTTGCGCTTTAAATTTCGTTCAGAGTTCTACTGCAGAAACCAAGTTGAAGACACACGTTTACAACCAAACGTTTAACTTCAGTTGGGATCGACATATCGTGTAAAACCACTTTAAAGCTGCATGGGTCAAGTGAGTGTTTTGCGCCCATCAGCCTTTTTTTCAATCAGCCCTACCCTCTCCCCTCGAGGGACTACAATGATCAATGCTGTTCGTTAATGACAAGTTGAAAACATATATATTTTGAAATACTTATCAAACTCAGTTTCATAAGTTGCAGGGTAAGTGTGAAGAGTTTACACATATTGCTTTGTTTATAATTTATTTGCCATAGCTTTCGCATTGATTTCTTGTATAGTTGTATTGGTTAATTGATTTGTTTAAGGTGTGTTTAAAGCACCAAATGTTCGTAATTGGTTTCTATTATATTCCCCACATAGAGTGATGAAGTGGTGTCTACTCAGAAACATTTAATATTACGACACCTAACATTATTGATTAAACACGATGCCGTGCTTTATCTTATAAGTTTCTTTTATGTGATGTCTGCATGAATTTCAACAATAGGGACTATGTTTGTCTTACGCATTTAAGCAACTGGGACATCGTTTATTTCGAATAACCCCACCTTTGAGCTGCTCCCAGCAACATAATTAAACAAAATGACATGAACGCATCTATGTTTCACAACGCAACGAAAAAGTGCACGAAATTTCATCATTCGTAGATATCAACTTATAAATGAGGTCTACACAACGCAATACATAAAAAGAGACAATACATAATGTGTTATCATGATGGTTGTTAACCGTTCTCTATGTTTTACTGCCGAATCGATGTAAGCTGTATTTATTTCCTTGCAAATAATGTTGCCCTTTTTATCAATATTTCTGTCTGTAGGCAACAACTAAATATAATCGATATGAAATTGACTTCTAGTACATAGTGCTTGAATGGTTCAACAACGGATCTTCCTTTTTTGTAGTTCCTTTACATACGTTCTTTATTTATTGATGTTGCATTTCTTAATGATTACTTGTGTGGTTGTTGTTGTTGTTGTTGCTGCTCTGTCATTTTTTTTGTCGCTATTTTTCTTTCTTTTTTCTTACCATTACGAAATATTGCTGATAAATAACTGATGTAAATGTATCTTTATTAACCTTTATGCATACTGTCGTCGTTGTCTTTGAATCTTAACTTTGACCCATTTTTGTAACCACAAAGTCTTGTAGTATTTCCACCATCTATTGCTAATTTGGGACGTCTAGTTTTTCCCAGTATTTTGTATATAACCATCTTATTCGTTAACTGTAAAATGATTACCTTCAATAAGCGCTTTTAACACCTGAGTAGCTGATTAAACACCAAAGATCGCCTTCCCCACGAACCCATTTCTTATAGTTTTTCTCTGACGGATTTTCCAATGTTTCATGAAACTGTGTAATTACACAATATATATATATATATATGCTCACCTGTTGTCACAATACATGTATGTTCATTGTATTATGTGACCTGTGAGACATAATAAAGATGTGTTATGTTCTGTTTTGTTCTATAAAAATGTGTTGTTTGTTGTAGGCCATTGCTTTATCAGCTTGTGTGTTTCCGTTATAATCTGGTACTGTGCACTAAACGGGGCTCGACATTAACTTATATTGTCGCAAAAGCGCTCATCGAAGCATATTTGACGAGGATTATGTTTGGAACGATGGTATGTCTCTTAATAGGTTAAACATTCATGGTAACATTGCTCTAGCTTTCATTCACCAATTAAGATGTAAAATTGTAAACCATAGAAATAGTCGCATAAAATAGTGCTTGGTTTAACTCGTCTTGCGATTATTTTAATGTGTGTTCATAAGGCATTCGTATTTTAAATGACTCTGTATAAAGGAATTAGATGCTTAAACTATGTGATTTATAGTTGTCGTATTTTGGTTATATTAACGTTGTATATGAGTATATGCACCCGCTTACAAAACATATTGAATTTGTACTTCACTTTATTTTTTAGTTGCACAGTTGATTTTTCCACAGTTACTTTTGGAATGTGCAATAGTAAATTTATAATTCGTTAATTTATTTAAACCTTGATTTTGATAATTTAAAGGACGAATATTAGTTTAATAGTTGCACTTTAACCTTTAATTTAGCCAGTAATATAATTGTTCAACTGCATATGGTAATGAAACTGCATATATGTTAGTTTGTTCAAAACGCACCTCTAATTTACTTTACATACACAAGTATGAATACAATATTTCTAAGTACATAGTTCGTATATAATATTTCCACGTGTGTTTACAGTTTTTAGCGTGTATTCACTTCCATATATTACAAATTGTATTGTAAGTTAACATGCTAGTCTATAATAGACTTCTTTTAACAATTCAACTTGCTTGCTATAATAGGGGTACACACAATCCATGCATTCCATATACACAAATGCCATGTAATGATACAGACAGAAAAGAACAAAGTTTGGACTTCAGTAAAAACAAATCTACTTGTATACCAGTTGAAGTGATAACCGTACCGCTAAATTTAAGAAGTTTTAATTCGAAAGGTGTCAATTTCTGGTATCAAATGTGAATACATATTAATAACCGGACTGCAAATGTAAGCGGACTTAGATCTTACTAGTATTTAACTGTTAATGCTTTCATGTTGCGTTAGCAGAAGTAATAGTTAACTAGCGGAAGTGAACACAATTGAGAAGTGAAAGCTTTTAGATTTTGACCACTGACCTATACACACAAATTTGTGTTTAAGTCCCTGTTCTGGCACATCATAACATATGTTAGTAATTAATTGCATTATTTGGGATTCATAGATGGTAAGTTATAACATGTTTTTAGAGGTGATGTGTTCTGTCGTGAATTGGTCACGATTGTTCTTTCTATTTATGCATTTCTTGAATCTTAATGATACTCAGAACGCATAATATAAGCATAACAAACTTAATTTATAGATGCCGTTAGATGTCCGAATCATGAATTAATATAAATAACACAACTATGTATGCAAACCGTTTTGAATGTTCTAGAATAAAAAAAACAAATTTGGATCGATTCCGTTTTTTGTGTGTCCACAATCCAAAGATTTTATAAAAAGAAAAAAAAAATAAGCTTAGTAACTTTGTACACGGTTACTTTGCGACCAAAACTATATGTGTTCCGTGGTTTAATAAAAAAAAATCTTCTGATAATATTTCTGGAGTTTAAATATTCCTGTATATTGCCACGAAAATGTGCCATTAACCGATGCGATCCGCCACTTCTTTGGATGTACATTGTACATAAACTGTCACGTGGTTTTTACTGTCGACCAAAACTAATGAACGTTCTTTTTATTAATGTTATCTGAATACGAATTATATGATTAAGTGGATCAACAACACTTATTTCATTTAATTTAAGAGTTCATATAAGTAAGGCGCGATCCACTCATCAAGGTGAGCTCTTCTGTGCTTCATGATATAGGGCATAACGATTGAGTATTATGCTTGGATAAGTTAAGTATACATTTGTTATTCAATAATGAATGTTCTGTCAAAATATTGACATTTTGCTATTAAAACAGCTGCTGTTTTATTTCTTTTTATTGCTTTGACCTCGCCGAATACCGTTTCTTGATACGACATATATGTTTATCCTGTTTTTACATGCACCATTAACCTTATTATGTAGGGGTGAATTAATATGTGTTCCTAGTTCAAGCAGAACAAAACGTTAAAAGGTTAATAAGACAGCAGTTTATTCATAAGCGCCGGATAACTTAGTGCTGTGATAACTAATGACAGAGCACTAAGTTCAAAATACCTCCACTTACCAAATAGTTCCAACAATAAAAACGTTGGGAATGCAATCAGATGCTTCGTAGATATCGTTTATTTCCATATGCATTGTTAGTCTACACATGGCATTAATGACGAATACTTGTTTTCTTTTTCAATACGCTTGATAATAATAAGAGGGCTATTAATTGATCATATATTACTGTGATCACAGATATAGTTTAGAAATCAAAGAAATAATTCGTTATGCTAGTATGTAAATTTCTAATTAATATCAACCAATATATGAATTTAAAAAAAAAAACGTGTATATTAATTGACGTGTATGAACAATGTTTTCTACTTTATATTAACCAATGAACTGAAGCGTCCGAGTAAATTCTTTAAAAAAATAAACAATTTAGGAGTATTCGTATCGGTTCGATTCGAAGCAAATTATTTGTACACTGTTATTTCAAATCTAGCACACTAAATCCATTCGGAAACATCAGCAACTCAGGCAAAGTCATATGCATTGCATTTCGAACACACTCGAAATATATTATGGGAATAACTCAACTGAATGACATGGACTAACGAAATTGCATGTTCTAAAAGTCGTTAAGTGGACTAAAATAAGACGGATACAATAAATCAACATGCTGAAGCAGTTATAGTATTTTTTAAGATTACAATGACTAGATTTGAAGGTTAGAATAAGAGAAAACATGTTTTGGGCAGCAAACATACACGTAAACCGATTTATGTAAGAAACTCGTCGTTAAACATGTTATAGAAAGGTATTTTAACTTCAGTGCTTTAAAAATACAAATATAAGTAGAAACTGCATACATAGAATACACGGACGTCACCGGGAAAGAGAAGTTGTAAACGGTTTGGCACAAAATTAAAAATAGGACTCTCTAAAGCCTTATTTTCTTAGTCTTGCTGGATTTACTTTATTTGATGCCTGTCATATAAAATGTTAAATCGATGTTGATTTTCTCCAGGAGACACCTTGTCTGAATATGGTGCATTTAAAGGTTGAACAATTGAACAATGTCGCACCATGATCTGTACTGCGTCTGCCTGTTAAACTGGTATAATATCGCAATTCACGCGTATAATTATGTTTTAGATTGTTTACAGTTTCACTTGCCAATCCAATACCAATGATATTGCATGCTTCTAGTTTAAATAAAACAAATTTATGTGTGGAAATTATAGTGAGAAGGATCATTCAGAATCTAAACCAGTTGTGAAACTAGTTCCTGCTAAGTCAATAACACATTAGTTTATGTTTCGCATGAGAACAAAATATGATCCTTATTAATTAAATGATTGATATAATCAGTCAATGTGGTGTCATATATAGATTAATTGTAGCATATATTTATACTAAATAAAAATGACAATGTACGATGAGCTTAATGTATACACCGTACGTGATAGGGTGTACTACGCAAAAAAGGAACAGCGATCATGAAATGAATAATTTTCAGTCGAAAAACGAAGACTTTTATCGTAAAAGGACTTAGTTTTTTTGACATTGTATTTAAATCTTTTACTAACAATACTAACCAGTCTGTTTTTTTTTATAGAAATAACAAGTAAAAAAAAAGAATGAAAAAGCTTTCTTTTACCGAAACTTGACTTGTTAACAGTTTTGAAAGTTCTTAATACAAAAACACTATATGTAACTATATATGCAAACAAGACACAAATCCACATTATTGCGACTTGAACAATATAAGTCGCAAACAACAATTACCAAATACAGTTCTGCATGTCAACGTGAGAGGAACACAGACGCATTTGCATGAATAAATAACAAGCATATACATACAACAAGCAATCGGCGTTAACAAAACATTACAAACAAACCGATAAAAAAAATAATTATCTTGTTACATTCAGAATCAATGATCGTTCTTTAAGTGATTTTTTTTACAAAAAGGCACAACTATATCCATTTGGTAATATCTTTTATATGTTTATATCGTTTAAAATTATTACATAGACGGTCGGATATAGTACGCTTTGTTATATTTCCGGTATTCGAAAACGTAGGACATATGCAAACAAATTGGAATATGTCTTTAGTGTCGTTCTAATGACATCCCAATCACAACCGTTGATTTCTAAGAATGTTATGTCTAGCATATTCTACCGGTTTAAATATGCAATGGGCTAGTCTTAATCTAGTGAACAAATTAAAAAACATTGTAGTATAATATCTAAGTTGGTTCCACACTAAAAAAATATTTTATATCAATAGTAAACATCCAACTGTGAACTGCTATTTCGTTCCCGTCCTGAATACAATGGTTGTAAATCTCCCGTTAAAATTCTTCAAACAAATACTAATATTAATATTGGTGACATTTTCAAATACATAACTGAAATCAAAATAATCTCACATATCTTATTTAAATATTGAATACCTAATTACGTCAACCTCTGTTTTAATCCGAAACGGTCATATGTTCAGTATAAATTACGTCAAAACATTCTGAAGATTTTTTTCGGAAACAAATTTACCGTGACCTTGTCTTGTGATCGTTTGCTCTTAAATCGATATGATTCGTCCCTTACTCGCAAATATCAATCAAATCAATAACTATGTTTGGTTTGTAGGTCATTCCGTTCTCGCTTTTTAAGCGAAACAAAGGTCGGGACTGAGTAACCGACATATCGACATACCTTCCTACCTTCCAACCGACCAACATACCGACCTATCAAAGTGAAAGTAAAAATATCTTCGCTTGTACTACAATTAAACTTCTCTATAATTAAGTTTTCACAAGGGCTACATAGTGTACACATGTCAGCGACTCGATGAAATGAAAACAATCTATGTTTTAGTTAAGATTTCATAACCTAGGAAAATGTAGTTCATTGTAATGCATCTCATGATTATTTAAATGCCCGATTAAATAACGTGTATGTATATACATTCTAAAACAAACTAGTTTTCTGCATAATCAAATAAGAATCGTTTTTAATGTATTAACAATTCTTGATTACTGTTGCATGCAGATTACAAATTACACATTTGATTTAAAGTATCGTTATCTGGTTAAACATCGACCGCAGCGATGGCCATGAGCAGGTTGTGGAAAAGCAGTTCCATCCGCTTCCCCACCAAGTACAGGCTCTACACGTCTCTCGTAGTGTCCATCCTTCTCTACCGCTGCGAGACCAGGACGCTTCACGCGGACACAGGGCGCATAATACAGGCATTTGAACATAAATGTCTCCGAAAACTGTTCCGCATCTCCTACACGGAGCACAAGACCAACGAGTACGTCCGGAACATGATTGCAACATTGTATGGTCCACAACCGCCCCTACCCTACACAAGACGAAAGCTGGCTTGGTTCGGACACATCACCAGGCACGACTCTCTGTACAAGACTGTTCTCCAAGGCACGCTAGAGGGAGGCAGACGTCGAGGCCGTCAGTTACAAAACTGGGTTGACAATGTAAAAGAGTGGACATTCCTTCCCATAGATGATTTAATTTCAGCAACACACAACATACCTGACTGGAGAAGGATTTCTCTATAGTCGTCACTCGTTTCTCCCCCTACCAACGGCCAAACCAGTCAAGGGATTGATGATGATGATGATGATGATGATGATGATTACGATGATAATATCTGGATAAAATATGCATTACGTAATCCTAACGTTAATCTATGAACTATACATCTACACTTGAACATGTATTCCAATAACAATTACATGAATATATGCTAAATCCAATTATGCTTTGTGCATTTTCTAAAGCGTTAACAATACTTTTTCCAAAATGTGTTTCAATGGATATCTTAGAAATAATAGTATATCGTGGCCTTCATTTGACCAGTCATGTTACATCATGATATGTTATTCCCTTCACAAATAAGCCCAACTTTAACGAAACTATACTTCGAACAAACCACCAATGATCATAAAGTATCATGTTATGTCATTTCTTGCAAAAATAGCCCCAACATTTACGAAAATATACTTCGCTGGTATATATGAAAACAATAATTACTTCCGTTGCGTATAAAAATAGTTCAGAGACACGTTATTTATATTGTTTAATGCGTAATTGGGTTGACTAGAATTGTTAAAAAAGTAATCAAAATCTTAACTGCTGTAGATATAACGGATGATGTCAATCTCTTTTGTTCGCAATAATGTACAAGCTTTTATTTGGTTAATGTGATCAATTGTCTTCTCTTTTTCGTTTATTAATGGCATTTGAACAACTAGCGTGTTATATTGTAACATAAACGCTCGTGATTTTATATTCTCTCACTTTGACAGAAACACTCTGCATTCGTCTGAAAATAAAATGTAAGTTTCTGAAAGCTTATTAGGAAAAAGGTGCATGTGGTAAGAAGTTCTCGAACGGTTGAGGTAAAATATTCGTATTTATATATAAGGGGTGCAAACTCAAACTGATGTTTCTCATAGACACGCTCTTACGCCATGTTTACGTTGTTAACTGTTAAAACAATAGCATCGCTGCAATAAGAAATATATCACATCAAACTGGTTAAATTTGAAATCACTTACATTTTTTCTTTATAAATGAATATTCATGAATCGAAGTTGACGTCAAAATTACGTTTCGAGGTTAGTCCTTTTTATGATTGTATTTTCGTAAAAGTAGTTTAAGAGTAATGTTATATAAAACTGAATTTTAAACACAACTTAATATAGTAAACGTTACCGTAAACTTTTCGCAATTGCTGATGGTTTACTGGTATGAGTCTCAAGATCAAGCATGCAATCAGAGTTCAGATCTCGGTGATGACATGCTACATAAATTCCTTTTTTTATTGCATTTTACAGTTTAATGGTCGTAATGTGTTTCTATGTAATACATACAAAACTATTAACAAATCAATTTCAGTTGATATTCCAGTGCAATGATAAAATACGACACTTGATACAATCGGCAAATACATATTTTAAATGTGTTTGGAAGTTGCACTTTTTTAATAAGGCATTGCCATTTTAATTACATATTGAACTATTAAAATGGATATGTTATTATATAAAGGTAGCGCCAATCGATCGATTTAAATCCCTAACGCTTAACAATTCGTGTGCGTATGTGCAGTTTTTAGTAATATGTATGTGAGCATAATAATTGTTTTAAGTTGTGTAATGTTATATTGTCCAATTGATTACTTGTTACCAATACATCGTATTACGTGTAAGATTGTGCTGTTTTTCAATGTATACTCGCCATATCTACATACATTTTACTTTCAACTGTATTTTTTTACAATAATATTGGTGCTCTGAATGTCTAATAAACATTGTATTAATGCAAGCAAAACATAAAAATAAAAATGCTACTACTCAGTTTCGTATTCATTAGGGATAATATTTAATATACACAGAACAAAACCATTCTTTCCGGATATATTCGCTTCAATTGGCTTGTTCAAAGTTTGTTTCTATAATTTATCTAAATTGTCTTCATTTAACTTAACATACCAATTGTATATTGACATCAAGAAGTTAATTAAAAAGCAAATGAACACAAAAGCACGCCATTTCCCTTCATTGAGATCTACATTTATTTAGATATCACGTTGATAATCGTGCAGTTTTCAAGGTATGAAACATTCCAATTTGTATTGTACTCAATTTAAAAAAGAACAATTCATCTCAAACTAATTTATCTTCACAATTTTATCAGTAAGATCTACCTTCCTTTGCAGTTTTAAGTTGATACAATCAGTATACCCCTCCACACCTTACAACCTAAAACGTGTATTCCCCTCCACATTTTACAACCTAAAACAAGTATACCCCTCCACATCTTACAACCTAAAACCAGTATACCCCTCCACACCTTACAACCTAAAACCAGTATACCCCTCCTCACCGTACACCCTAAAACCAGTATACCCCTCCACACCGTACAACCTAAAACCAGTATACCCCTCCACACCGTACATCCTAAAACCAGTATACCCCTCCACACCGTACAACCTAAAACCAGTATACCCCTCCACACCTTACAACCTAAAACCAGTATATATCTCCACACCGTACAACCTTAAACCAGTATACCCCTCCACACCGTACAACCTAAAACCAGTATACCCCTCCACATCTTACAACCTAAAACCAGTTTCCCCCTCAACATCTTAAAACATAAAACCAGTATATCTCTCCGCACCGTACAACCTAAAACCAGTATACCCATCCACATCGTAAAACCTAAAACCAGTATACCTCTCCTCACCTTACAACCTAAAACCAGTATATCTCTCCTCACCGTACAACCTAAAACCAGTATACCCCTCCACACAGTACAACCTAAAACCAGTATACCCCTCCACACCTTACAACCTAAAACCAGTATATCTCTCCTCACCGTACAACCTAAAACCAGTATACCCCTCCTCACCGTACAACCTAAAACCAGTATACCCCTCCATACCGTACAACCTAAAACCAGTATACCACTCCACACCTTACAACCTAAAACCAGTATATCTCTCCACAGCTTACAACCTTAAACCAGTATATCTCTCCACACCGTACAACCTAAAACCAGTATACCCTTCCTCACCTTACAACTCCGTTCAGTGATGGCATACTGCAAAAATACAATAATTTCACTCAGAACATAACACACAATTACAGTGTTCTATTTTGTTTTGTTAAATAGACCTCAAATAAGTGTCCAATCAATGAGTGTCTGATTAAACTTGTTTCTGGGCCTATCCCGTCAAGAATTGATAGCTTCAAGGTTGTCCAAGGTCTCCATGCCGAAGTGAGCCTGCTAGCAAAACCAATAATTAGTTTTTGTTATGGATTAATATTGTTTTATTTTAATGCTGCATGTAAGTTGATGTTCGCACGTGTGTTCGTTTCTGTTTATTTGATCATTCCAATAAATTTATGTGTTACTGTTCTATGATCTGATCTGATCAGCACAGAATACTGGTAGTACTGTGCTTTGCGAGTTGTCCGTTGCGGAAAATGGAAAAGGTAATTCAATAAGATACTAGCTATATAACAATCAGCATGATGAAACTGCTGTAGCATTTTAATTGATATCACATAATCATTCATTCATAGCCAGTAAATAAAAGCAAAATCAGCGCGACAAACGAAATTAACGAAGTATAAACATTGCACATAAACGAAGTTAAATGTAGATGTTGCTACATTATAGCAACAATTTGGACAAAAGAAAACGTCAATTTCTTTGCAATTTCTTGAAGTAAATAGCTCATATGCTGGCAAAACATTTATTTGTTTATTACTATTGATAACTAAAAAAATGAAACGATTGTTAACTTGCTTTAGTCGATTTATGATTATAATTAAAGGAACAATGGACATCCAGGGTGTGTGGGATTGCATAGTTGCAAAATTTGATTTTATGATATGTTCCCCTTTGTTCCCTTTAAGAAGAGTGACTGGATGTTAAACCAAACATTTCATCAATTGCAAATCATCATCAATGTTGAACAATCGTCCACCCTTAAGAAAATGCATCTTTATAAATGTGAATGGGATTTAGATTTCCATGCACAATAAAACACGTAGCAATTTAACATGTTGCATATACAGTATGGTAAGCATAACACATAAGCAACACATATTGGAACAAAATGTATTTTATTTAATGACCATTCATCTAACATCAGGATTGCTAATGTTTCTATCCTGTCGCGTGAAACAAGAATAACAAACACCATGTTGAAAACAACGAAATCAAATATTTCTGGCAACCTTATACCTTATTCCATCCATATATGTGACATATACAATTGATGTGGAGCTGTCTAAGACACGTTCATACTTTCACTTTTGGCAATGAACGATTTCAACGCAAACACAGTTTCTTGTCTCAAACTCATAGCATTGGTCTCTGAGACATATATATGATATTTATTTAACTTTCCTTTTTTTTCGTCATTCGTGGTTTACAGTCCCTTTAAACCGTTTGTCAGTAATACACGTTTTTGCTTAATTATCGATGAAAACCGCTACAGACGCTTTGTAATTTATTTGATTTCAAGTGATGCATTTCATTAGACGAACGATTATGTTTAACATTGTTAAAAGTCATGAATGTTACTGTACTTGTTGGATTGTTGGATTATAATGCATATATAATTGTTCGTATCTATGACAATCTTTTTTTTTTGAAATTATCAATTTGCCAATCGGTGAGCAAATCCGTAAGACTTTAACGAAATATTGTATATATAGAGCTTTATTACTGTTTTCTCGTGTGTTTGTAACTTCGCTGTTACTATATGCACTGCATATGTTGCTTGTTTTTCCATAATTTGTATGTAATATTTTATTATTCATTGGAATTTAGTAGAACAAATCAATAATTCTTACTTTCAAAATATTGATTGCCGTCAACATGTTTTCCGCATATTCTTCGTTTAGTGGTTTTTCGCCACGGACACATTTACTCCTCCATATGTCAAACGTTAGGTCCCATATGTCGTTACTGGACGTCTAATTATATGCAAGGGGCGTTGCAATATGTCAATATGACTTCGTCTCCAACCGGTGGATATAAATACTGAAACATATATTGAGGCAATAAATATACTATACCAAAGGCAATGTCCTTTATGAAAATACATTTAAAAATAAGAACATGTCGCAAAGTATGCACGCGAAAGCACATCGAAATGTTGCATTATTGTATGCACTTATATCGATAAAGTTTAGTTGTTTAAGAGTTGTGTAAGAGTTAAGTATTGAAAATCATCACAATATACCAGAAATGTACCATATACTATCATTTAACTGGACCTGTGCATATATAGGCACACTGATAATCTCAAACAAAATAAATATATTGCCATAAAAACGTTGACAAAAAATAATATCTAAGAGCATAATATTTGATACACAAGATATAAAACGGACATATACGCTTTTTTTTTCGTTTTCACCATGACCCACGCCTGCCTTAGTTTTGAGTGTTTTGTGTTGATTCATGATGCATTATGTTCACACACAAAACGGGATTTAAAGTACACATTTGCAACCGTCACATGGAAAGCCATTATTCAGTCGTCTGCACCAGTGAAATTTAGTGAAAGTAATAACATTCATGAAGTGATAATTGTATAATGATATCATACAATAGACATTACAAGTATACAAAAGTGCATTTGTCTCCGGTATAACAGAAATGATTTATGTAACAGTAAACCTTTACAAATGCTGAATTGTGCAAATCACTTTCACAAATAATGCATTGTTACAGTGCAATCCGAAGTCAATTTGCATCAGTCAATGTCACTGCGATCCTGATCCAGTGTGACAAAAAGTAAATTATGGAGACATCAACGCTATTAGGGCGATTTTGTAGTGAAGAGTTGCCATTTTCACATCGATGGCTTTACATGGTGCAGGATCAACGGGGTTTTCTGGGGTTTACACACGGGCTGGACAGATTGTTAACACAACAGTAAGAACTTTATTTTTGCAAACATATCAAGTTATTAAAATACATTTGCAAAAATCTTCAGCCCACAAAAGGCAGTTTTGCTTGCAGTTTGTGCTGATATATTACGATTAAAAAATAAACAATTGAAAACGTCTTAAATCGTTGACACAATTTCAAGTTGCGTGCAGCATAAAAGTCTACATGAATGCTGTACAGATCGATGTTTAATAAGATCACAGGTTTATTAACAAAAGTAATTCTGATGTACTTCACATTGCCTTACGCACTAGTAGAAATTCTCAAGGAAAATTGTATTAGAACGTTATTTGAACACAGCTCCACTCTTGTTTAAAAACACTATAATTACTTCCTGTCAGAATATAAACAAATAGTGCATTTTATCTTGTGTTTTTTGTGTATGTATTATTGTAAGCTATTTATGACGAAGTATACTGATTTTGAAACAAAATTTGCTGCACGCGGTCCGGATTTCGTATTGGTTTTACCGTTGATTCCACGTCATCTATATATATATATTAAAAGTTGTGCTTTCATTCTCTCTTTCATTCATTAAAACGTATTGGTTTGTGTATAATTGCTCTTGCTTTCGCGTTGATTTCGTATAGGTGTATTTGTGTATTGATTTGTTTGAGGTGAACTTAAAGCACCAAATGTTCGTAATTGGTTTCTATTAAACCCTCCACATGGAGTGCCGAAGTGGTGACAACTCAGTAACAGTTTTTATTACGACACCTTACAACACTGATTAAACACGATATTGTGCTTTATTCGATTAGGGTGTTGTATTTCATGTCTGTTCTCACGAATTTTAACAATAGGGACTATGTTTGTCTTCACACATTTAAGCAAATTGGGACATTGTATATTTTAATATATTCGACTTTAGAGACGCTCAAAGTATAATGGAACATAATGACGTGAACGCATCTATTTCAAAATGCAAAACATGTGCACGAAATTCGTATTCCATCATTCGTAAATATAAACTGATAAATGAGCTCTAAACACCTCAATACTTCAATAGAGACGAAAACACATGTGCTGTTTGTTGTTAAACACTGCTTTATCAGTTAATGGGTTTCCGTTATGATTTCGTATTATGCACTTAACTGGGCTCGAAATTAAATTATATTGTCGCAAAAGCGCGCATCGAAGCATATTTGACCAGGATTATATTGTAAATCATGGTATGTCTCTTAATCGGTTACACATTAAAAGTAAACATTTTTCTCGTGTGCATTCAACAGTTACGTTTTTAAATGGTAAACCATAGACATAGTCTTATAAATTAGTAATTGGTTTGAATCGTGTTGCGATTACATTAATGCGTATTCACACTTTTTCAATACCGTATACGTGTCTCTCGTATTTTAAATGGCTCTGTATAAAGCAACAAGATGCTTAAACGATAAGCTTTATATTTATCGTATTGTGGTGATTTACACATTGTATATGTTTATATGTATATATTCGCCCGCTAACAAAACATTGTGAATGAGTACCTCACTTTATATTTTCGTTGCACAGTCGATTTTCCCACAATTACTTTTACAATTTGCAATAATTTGTTTCACATTCATTACAGTGTTGAAACCTCGGATTTTCATTCTTGGATTGACAATACCTGTAAGTATACTGTGTGGTATAAATATAATTACACACATCCGAACTTGCCAACAAGCTCAAAAAAAACAAATGATAATATATCCGTGTATCGCTCGGACAAAGAAAAACCATTAAAGCGTATCATAATAATAGATTGTGTGATATGTAATGTTCTACAATTGAATATATCGTCCGAAAATATATCATTTTATGTGTTAGGAAGTATTTAAAAAATACGTACGCCCGCCCCGAATAGCATATACACACACTGGTCAATAATAAGAGTGACCGTTGGCAATGAATTCAAAAGCGATAGGGCTCTTAATTTCAGTGGAAATGATCCGCTGTCAAATGTACATGACCTAAGGTTAAGCATTCTCGAGATTTGGTATAGAAATGATATTCCATCGTACAACCCTATATGACTTTGACATCGGAATGGTTTAAATGAAACATAAACTTGTCTTTACCTTTCCTACCAGCATACGCCTGTATTGTGTTGTAATATTAAAATTTCCTTGATACCCAGCAAACAAAATTATAAGAATAAAAAAGTTATTAGGATACATGTCCCTGTCCCACGTTACCCCAAAAAACACTGTACATATCGATCAGCATTTGTCTCCAGGTCAACCGTCCGACCAATATCGCGACTAACTTTTGGACGGATAATTGTCAAACAATACAATATAACTCTACATTTAATTGGAACATTATTATTTAAAATGTTAAAATACCGTGTACCACTGAATCAAATATATTGTTCACAGTTTGTGTTTACTGAAAAACCAAGAAATAAAAATGCAACATGTTTATAATAAGTATCTTCTTTGCTGAACACGTTTGCACAAACCCTTCCCTTTTGACTCGGCTTGTTAAAAAAAATATGTTTCAGTGTTTTTTCATAGTCCATTCCTTTCACATGGAAGTAATCTTCCTTAAAATGGATTGTTCAGTACATATGAGCAACTGAAGTGTACACGCGTGAATAAATACTGTTTGGTTTCCTTGTTAAGTGTAAATATGATATCAATATTCTCTTGATTCCCAGAACACAATACGTGTAACAGTACACTTACTCAAATAAGTTAAACTATGTTGCTCTCTGAATATAACTAAAACAGAAGGCCATATATATGTTGGGCAAAGTATGCCACATACATGCAGGTCTAAACTTGGTTTATGACAATTGTTATTCCATATGGAGCAATAAATGACAATAAGTCTTTACAAATATATATTTATTACTTTCTCCTGCTAACATTTATCCCATATGAGCCACTGTTTTATAATAAAGGTTCCTATGACATTTGCGTATACATTGATTTACACTTGCAATAATTTAAACTAACATTTAAGATTACAGCGGAGGAAAGACGAATAATAAATAATAGACAATTTGACTGATAAACCCACAAGTGTTTCATGGAAAACGGAAGATAATGCTGGAAGTATAATATTAATACATATTAGGTGGTGTTAATTATTTTATATAACTTGTCATATTACCTTCAACCCCACATCAAAGAAAAAAAGTTAAGTAAAAACAATCGGCGTGTATTTGTGGAATAAATTATAAGTATACATTAAAATATGACTTATAACTTAACGGCAGGATACTACTTCAATACCTTCATTTTAACCTTAGCAAGAAATATCATTTTTCCGGTGCATATATACATGCAACTTCATACATGTTTTTTTTTTTAAATGCACCTATTAATTAATTTACACGAACATGCTTATTACAAATATGAATGAAATATTACTTTTTATATAGTAATTCAGCTGACGTTTTAATTATAATTTTACAACAGATGGAGTCAATTCCTTTCCGCTAAGTTTAATAAGCGTTTAATTCGACGTGTGTCAATTACTGATATCCAATGTGTATAAGAATTGTTAATCGGACTACATATGTAATCGCGTTTAGAGCTTTGCAGTATGCAACTGGGCATGCTCTAAGGTTGCGTTAGCGGAAGTATTGTTTTTACTAACGGAAGTAAATACAATTTAGCAGTGAAAGCGTATTTATTTTGACCACTGACCTATACACACACATTTGCTTTTAAGGGTCCCTGCTTCTGCACATCTTAAAATCTAGGAGTAATTAATTTATAATTTGTAATATATACGTGTTTTGTACTTTCGTGAATAGGCCACTATTTTTCTTTATGTTATTGTATTTCTTGAATCTTAAAGATGAATGAACGAATAATATAAGCAAAGCAAACTTAATTTATATATGTTTTGAAATGTCCAAACCATTTATTAATATACTTTGCACAAACACGTGAGCATACATTTTGATTATTCTGGAATACAAATAAATTTGATCGTTTATTTATTTCGGAAAACAGTTTGCCGCCCTTCAGACTTAAATGGCAATAATAAAAAAAAGCATTGTAACAATGGTAAGTTCACCAGGGCCCGGTTGCTCAAAACTTTAACGGCCACTTTAGCTTACAGCCGTAAATATTTGGATCAAGTTATTTATGTGAATTAATTTTTAACCCTTTGATATATTTGCTAATTTTAAAAATAAATAGTTTGCTCTAATAATTTGCATATTTTTGATAACAACATTGCTTTTAATATTAATTTTATTAGGGTCTGAAGTGAACAGACTGTTACCTTAACTGGCCGTTAAAGTTTTAAGCAACCGGGCCCAGGGTGCAACAACCACGAAACAGTGTAAGGACACTGTGTAACCACAATTGCGGCGAATCGTGTCGCTAAAAGGTAATATTTCGAACCAATATAGAGGAATAATTAAACTCCAGAAACATGATCCGAAGGGAAATTGTTATTAAACCACAGAAACACACAGACTCGTTTTCTTCGCAAAGTTCAGGGCCCGGTTGCTCAAAACTTTAACGGCCAGTTAAGGTAACAGTCTGTTAACTTCAGACCCTAATAAAATTAATCTTAAAAGCAAATTATTAGAGCAAACTATTTATTTTTAAAATAAGCATATATATCAAAGGGTTAAAAATTAATTCACATAAATAACTTGATCCAAAAATTAACGGCTGTGAGCTAAAGTGGCCGTTAAAGTTTTGGGCAACCGGGCCCAGTCACTAATAATTAACATGTCTTGTATGAAAACATTATTTTAATTTAGTTAAAGAGTTCATAAATGTATGTCGCAACCAATTTATGTATGTGTGAGTTCGTCTGTTGTTCGTGATATTAGACATGACTTATGCGTCTGATGCCTGTACAAGTTAAATATATATTTGTTATTCGATGATAAACTATTGTGTCAGAACAATGACATTATGCTTTCAAAATGTCTTTTTTAAACAGCTGAGGTTTCATGTGTCTATATTTTGCTGACCTCGCCAAGTAATGTTTTCGGATACGATGAATATATTTATCCTGTTTCCACAAGCAAAATAAAAATAATCGAGTTGGGACTTAATAAATGTCCAATTCTACAGAAAGTGAGAAAGGTTTATTAGAACAGCAGTACTTTCATTAGCGCCGGATAACTTAATTACACAGCACTAACTTCAAAATACCTCTACTTACCCAATATTTCCAAAAATAAACAAAAACGTTGGGACGGTAATATGTTGCTTAGAAAATATCGTTTATTCCTGAATGCATTGTAAGTATAAATATGGCAATAATGCCGAAGACTTTACAACTATAATACTAACAGTGCTAGTAGTGGATACTATATTTTTTTGGTCAAAGGTACCGTTTAGACATGAATACAATACATATTTATAATATTATATTACATGTCGTATGAGTATCAACAAGTCTATGCAGATTTTAACCACACATTGCTACTGTTTGTCCAAGCTATTTACTACGGTCTTAAAAAAACGCATTGCACAGTTTTGTACGGACAATAACAGTATTTCGGATGCGCAATTCGGATTTCATAAAGGGCGTTCAACAGTGGACCCTATTTTTATTTTACATTCTTTTGTTCAAAAACACTTAAATGAAAATAAGAGGCTCTACGTCATATACGTGGACATGATGAAATGTTTTGATTCTATTTAACGAAATGCACTTTGGCTAAACTGTTAAAAACTGGTATTGATGGAACACTACTTAGAATTGTTAAAGACATGTATCAAAAAGTAAAATCTTGTGTAAGGGTATGTTCTTCTTATTCTGAATATTTCTATTACGCTGTTGGTTAAGGACAAGGGGGAGGGATGTCACCTCTTTTGTTTTCATTATTTGTTGAAGATTTAGAGCTTTATTTCCAGTGTAACATTGATGCAGGCTTCAGTATTCATGATTTAATTGTGATTGTGTTGTTTTTATTCGCTGATGATATGGCTATTATAGTTAAAACTCATCAAGAAACTCAGGGGCATTTAGATATTTTGTATTCATATTGTTGTACATGGGTTTAACCGTAAATATAACAAAACATGAAAATAATTGTTTTCCGAAAACGCGGTGCGTAATTGGGGAAAAAAAATGAACCTATAATAGCCAACCAATCGAAGTTGTTGATGATTTTAATTATCTAGATACTGTTTTGTATTACACTGGGAACTTTTGTAAAAACATTGAACTTCTCAATAGAAAGGCCTTAAAGTCCTTAAATGTTCTATTTTGCAAATGCAACGACTTTGATCTTTCGCCAAAAACAATGTGTCAACTATTCGATGCATTTGTTTCACCAACTACATAACTACTGTTGCGAAGTTTTGGGTTATACTCAAATCAAAAGAACTAGAAAGAATTCTTCTTAAATTTGGTAAAAGATTATTAAGAGTAAGAGGCAATGCGTGTTCTTCTGCGGTGTGTGGTGAACTGAGCAGGTATCCATTGTATATCCACAGATACATTAGAATTATTAAATATTGGTTTAACAAAAAAGACAGTGATAATATTATTTTAAGTGTCGTTTATAACGAGGCTCTTAATAACTGTATTAATTGGAAGAGAAATTGGGTGACACATTTAAAAAAATCCATGATGATTATGGATTCGCTTATGTGTTTTAAAATAATCAGTACGTTAACAAAAACTCATTTCTCACTGAATTTAAATGCAGAGTCATAGATTGATTTCATCAAGGTTGGTTGCACACACTTGAAAGTCCAGTTTTAATATTGTACAACGAATGTAAACTATTATTTGAATATGAAACATATTTAGAAGTTTTACCTAAAAGTCTCAGATTTTACTTCTGTAGATTAAGAATGTCATGTCTTCCATAAAGAATCCAAACGGGTAGGTTCAGTAATAATCGCATAGCTAGGGACGAAATATATTGTATGTGTTGTTACTCACGTGACACAGAAGACGAATACCATTTTATGTTAATCTGCCCTTGTTATAACGATATCAGGAAAACATACATTAATATAATTATTTCAAGCGACCATCAGTATTTAAACTCCAAAGCCTTATGAGAACATGTTCTAGATAATCCATTGCCCACATTAATTTGACACAACTAGTTTTGTATTTTTATGCAGACGTGAAACAAACATATCTGATTATTATATGTGCCGCCATATTTAACCCATGCAAAGAATGTGAGCTATTTCTTTGTATTATTATAAGCATAATAATCCACAGGCCATACGTACGATAAGCATTTGTGTTCTTTGCTTATGATCCATATATATTAACAGCTTAATAGCTGACAGCCACTCACTCTGTCGCACATATACTTTGTAAAAATGCAAAACAATTTAAATATTTTGTTTACTCGCCACTGTCATGTATTATCTTTGATAGTATGTACAATTCTTATTACTGTATTATCACTTTTTTTTCACATGACCTTTTGATATATTTATAATTGCATGGTGAAGAATGACGATGTACTATGAACAAGTTTTAATAAATAATAATAATTTTCTGTTCTGTACTGTTCTATGAATAAAATGTGTGAACAGTGTTTTCTATTGATTTTTTAACTGTTTACAGTGAACTGAAGTAAATGCTGGAACAAAAATTCTAGGATTAATGTCATCGGTTCGATTCAAAGAAAATTATCCGCACAGTGTTATTTTAAATCTTGATCACTTAATCCATTCAAAAACATCAGCAATACTCGACAGAGGCATACTCATGCTGTTTCAAATTCCAACACACTCGTATTTTACAACTCAACGGAGTGTTGTGGGCGTGACGAAATTGATATTTTCCTAAAGGTCTATTTCGGAATTTAAAATTTAAAAAAAGACGGATACTATTAAACAACATGTTCTAAACATTTGAAGTATCGTTTCAAGATAATTATGACCAGAAATGATAGTTATATTAACAGGACACATTTTCGGGCAGTTCGTATAAGTGCAAGCTGATGTAGGTTATAAACTCGTCGTTGACCATATAATAATAGGGTATTTAAACGTAAGTACATTTAAAACAGAAAACTAGAAACTGGCTGAACATACGGAATTTCCGAGTAAGAAAAAGTGTTCTGTCCGAAAACAAAAAATGTGCCCGCGAAAGCTAGCCTTAGTTTTATTTTATAACATCCCCGACTAAGCTTTCTTCATCCCATCACCAACCATTTATTATCTTTCTCCTTTTCTCAAAATCTGTATGGCAATGCTGTGTCATATTAGGTATTTAGGCTTATTAGGCTTATTGCGAATTGCATACACCTGTTTAATACAGAATCCGGATAGTGCCATCTATAATTTCGCATTTCTTTCATCAAGGGCGACACACGACACTCGAAGCGATACACGATATTTTACGCGACAGTTTCGGCGACGCACGATAATTTGCGCGACAGTCGCGGCGACGCAAGATATTTTGCGCGACAGTCGCGGCGACGCACGATATATTTAACACGGTATTTCGCCCTTGTGTAGGTAGCCCAATATATCGTGTTAAATATATCGTGCGTCGCCGCGACTGTCGCGCAAAAGAGGCGACTGTCGCCGCGACTTTCGCGCAAATATCGTGTGTCGTGTTTCGCGTTCAAAGGGCGACGCACGAAACACGAAGCGACGCACGATATTGTGATCGACAGTTGCGGCGACGCGCGATATTATATTATTCAAATATCGCTGTAACAATATCGCCTGTCGACTGTCGCGGTCTAATTTCAGACCGCGACACTCGACATACGAAGCGATACTCGATATTTTGCGCGACAGTCGCGGCGACACGCGATATTATACTATTCAAATATCGCTGTAATAATATCGCCTGTCGACTGTCGCGTTTTCAAAAATCAGGGGAGACAAAAAGGGGATATTTTTACGTCATCAAGCATGAGCATCAAAGATGGACGCAGACTCTCAGCGTATGATGATGATGATGATGATGATGAAGATACGCTGAGGGTCTGCGTCCATCGTTGATGCACATTTGTACAGTATGAAACTGCACATTGCATATAGCGTGACATATCGTAATTAGGTCCAAGGGACATATACTGCAAGGCAAGGATTGTACTACCGAAAATTAACTAAGAAAGTACCCAACATTTTCAACATAATGCGTACATAATACAAAACAGATGAATGTATCAAAGTTTTGTATATGGAAATATATATATAGGCAAACAATGCATACTACAGAAGAATTGCATTTAACAATCTTAGGTACTTTAGATAGAACATAATAGATTAATATGTTCTTTATACTTATCAACAAGGTTTACAAATTATATAACAATTTCTCAATTCAACCAGCACATTTTTCGAAACATATAAACAAGTGTTTAAGACAAAGCATGCTTATTAAAACAGGATTGTTTTAAAACATCTTCAAAACAACGTCACTAATACATGAAGTGTTGATATTATTACAATATTACGCGTTGTAATCTTTTTTGTTTATTACATGTTACTTTGCGTGTGTGATTATAATTCATACATGTTTTTTTTCACGAATCTAGGACATGTTTTGTTTCGGAACATTTTCCGTTACGTTTTCTCGGAATATTTAATGTTCAGTCGCTGTAAGAAGCGGATTAAATAATTTCGCCTACAAATGTGACAAACTAGTTCCCATGTGTCGTTACTACATTCCGACTTATAGGCATTAGCAATCGCAATATGTCAATATGACTTCGTCACTTACCCGTTATTATAAATAATGAAACTGAAGTATATGAATACACATACTATACCGATGGCAATGTTATTTAGGAGGATGTGTTTACATATACAAAAATGTCGCAAATTATACACTCGCAGGCCCATGGACATAGTGCATAATTGTATGACCTAGCATGTATATTGATAATGTTTAAATGTTGAAAACGTTCGTGTTGTGTTAGATTTAATCAAGCTTTTCCGTAAATGTTCACACACTACTAATATACTTTAATGAACTTATAGATTGGCCAACTTATATTTTCAAACAACACGTCATAGACTAACATTGATTGTTTACAACATTTAAACGAGTGAATTTACACTTTTGTCGTAAATAGAGGCTAGCAAAATATATTAATACAAAAAGTGTTTTGAATGCTTTCCAACGAAAACATTGGACAATAATTATACTGTTAAAACAGTCCGTAAACACATACTAAATTACAAAGAGTCAAACAAGTATGTTTTATATTTTGCTCTAAGAGGTAACGGTTATAAATAGCGGAGAAGCAAACATTTTAAAGATATTTTTACAGCTAATGAGTTAACGATTCTTGTTTATAAAAAAAATAAAAAAAATATGTGTGGTTTTCAATTGCAAACAAGCAAACAAAATATTGTGCCTATGGTTTTTTTATATGATGTCGTTTATATATTGGAATGTATTCTATCACGATAGGACGCTTGTTTTCAATCGACAAAACAGGAAATGAAGTGTGGGTTATTCGAGAAAAAAACTTGGGGAGTCTTATGTTAAGAAAGTATATCTGAAGAAATCCTGAAAATTGATTTGTGAACTGAATGTGCTAAAACTCGCCCTAGCAAATGGTTACAAACGTTACTATTTCTGTTAAACGCATTTTAACAAAATCATTATATATCGTGACATAATCTATTATAATATTTACTTAATTCGTAAAAGTAATAAACAAAAAGCTATTGGAAGCGCGTATGTTATTGCTCCAAAAGGAACCGGATTTTTGTTTGTCTGGTAATTTGAGTTGTAACAAAAATGTTTTGAAAACCCATCATTGTGCTACTTAAATTATTTTTAAGACATTGTTCATGTATACGCAATTCTAAGAATACGTCCCTTCGATTGATAGTGTCTTAACATAAGTGTATCTTTTACAATAATCACCCCTGTTTTGTTTCAGACAACACATGCTTAGGACATTTGGCCGTACACGATTGACATGGCGGGAATTTAAATCTACCCGCATCCGTTCGAAGTTTAAATTTACCAGCGACACAACCAATAGTGCTTCAGAAGATCTATGTGAAACACCATATGTGAAGTTGTGACTGTGGAATATCATAATTGTAAAGCTCTTTATTTACTAGTTGTATGTATTCCAGTCCCTTTTGTGTTTCGCAATTTATACTCTAACAATGTAAATGTAAATTAGTTTGTTATAGAAGTTCAAGTTTAAGTAGAAATTGTATTTGATTAGTTCCAACGAACAAGTACATAAAGAAGTAATGTATACAAATGTTTTTTGTTTTGTTTTAAAAACGTTGACATGAATCAAATGAAATTGAATAAGCCACGAGTAATGCGACCACAATATGGCACAATCGTTAAAATATGTAATAGTGAACAAATATTCCCGTTTGAATTGAATGGGAAAACAACGGAATAAGTCATATGGAGTTTCTCTCATTAGAAATACAAACTTATGTTTAAAAATCATTGCCATTCTTTACAAAGTGCTATTCGGTTTTGTAATACGGCCGTAGCTATGAATGAAATTCAGAAATAACGAGACAAAGATCAAACCGCTGGGTAATAGTTATGATCAAATTCAATGAAAAAACACACTTTATGAAAAAGATGTATTTACTTATTTAAGCAACAAACATCCTTTTAAAATATTAAAGCTTTATGTAAATAAACTCGTTGATAATATTGCGAAGTTAAACAGAAGAAGGTCATATTTTCTTATCCTAGCACGTCGTGTGTGTATAGTAGTAGTTGTATATTTTATTAAAGTGACGCATAGTACATAAATAATAATTGGTATTAACAGAAATAATACGATCAATCAATATATAAATAAGAGTATTTGCAAATATTGTACTACCCAGCCATATAAATGGCTTACGAGTCACTGAGTTAACATATAAGTACGTAGTCATACAATTAAATCAATATAGTGCTGGAAATTGTAAGGATCATGATAATATAAAAAGTGACATTGTTAAAAGTATTAACATGTAAAGTATAGATGAGTTACCCTTTAATTATTAACAAGTGGAATAACAATCATAGTAGTTCGAATAAAAATAAGTACTACTATTAATATAAGTAGTATAATGCACATACTGATGTGTTTTTAATGTTTGTCAGATATATATAATGCTTCCGAGCGTTTTATATAGCAATCTTGAATAAATAATGCAGATTTATAAATAAGTATTTTATCAGTCAGCATACATTCTAGTCTCTCGTTAAACGGAATGTTCGTTATGTTTGGTTTAATCTTTGAGACACAATTATAAAAAGATAATCTTAAACAAAGGTAGAATTTACATTCAAATAAGAAATGGTATTCTGTTTAAACCTGATTTGGTTCATTACACAATATGCACAGTCTTTCTTCTACCTTTAAGTTTCTAAACCGCTCGGTTTCAATTCTCAGCGCCAAGGTGCCTGTTCTTATTTGAGCAATATAGGATCTTAAGTGCTTTGGTAGTGTCATAGATACATAATTTTCACATCCAAGTTCGTGTTTAATTTTCCGGTAAGTCCTGAGCTTGGGTTTGGATACGAGATCTTGTTGCCATTTGTCATCATTCGTACGTTTGAATGTCTCTTTAGAATGGCACAAAAAATTGTCCAGCGACAGGTTGCTCATGGATTTGGACGTATACAGATTGGGTAAATTTAATTCTTCAAAAACACGTTTCACGTCAGAACACCAACCATGGCTGTGTGCGTAATCCCACAAAAACACTTTCTTTGTGATTCTATCATCTGGCATTTTGACGAGACGGTCCCATAGGCCGGGCATGTTCCGGTGACGTCGTATCGTGGACGCTTGCCATCCAGTATCGCCATTGATAGTAACGTTCGACGCATGTTTTTGGACGCCTTGAAACGACCGGATGGCTCTGTTTTGTATCGTATCACATTTTGCGTAGATTTTGTAACCCCAGACCCCAGAGCTGTAGTAATATATATGCATATATATGTATGCAGCTACACTTTGTGCATATGCTATAAGACCCGTTTTCGCAGGACGCGACTGATTATATATTATATATATATATGATGTACATATTTGTACTAGACCTTAACGAATTTAGCTTTCAACAAGGGATTAAATGTTAAAAGGGTCAACTCGGCGGATTTAACGATATTATATTTAAAAAATAATCAAACAATATCGTGTATTGTGCAGTTCATGTTTTTACTATGGCTGTAGTTTGTTATGTTTATTCCAATGCTGCAGCGGAAACACATTTCGTGAGCGCGGGAAAATAAGTTGCAGCAAATGCTCATTAAAGTGCCGAGTTGGATATATAAAGAAGTGAAACTCCAGAAACTGCAGCAGTATTGGAATTCTATCATACACACATTTGTGGCCCTTTATTTATGGCAAGGAACCAATTGCCAAAACGGTACAGTACGGCACAAAACGAATCAACATATACACATAGTAGAATAAAGCTGGGGTCACCGCCTTGGAACGGTCAATGCTAAGCATTGGGGGTTTAAACCGGTTATAGAGCGCTCAACCTCACACATGGCCCAGCAATATTCATAATACATATAAGTGTATATAAAATTTAACCTCATAGCATTGCAACTCAAATTAAACAGTAATAAAAGGAAATTAAAACGCCTTCAATTTAATTACTATTTAATTACTCAATGGTAGGAAGGAGACCAGAGCAACAGAGTTACAACTTTTTGAGGCACGATGAAATGAAATTACTAACACGCATCAACTACATCCCTTCTTTTTACAAAAAGATTTAAGAATATAGCATCATATAGTTAATATTTGAGATCATCATCGCGCACCTACAGGAAGAAGCAGCAATATTGGGTGTAAAAGATCCAAATTACCTACTAGATTGTTTATGTGACTAATTCGAAATAAATAAAACGAAGCTTAAAAATAAATTGATCAAGAAACTACCATCAGAGAAAAAATAATTATGAATAAAGTTGACCGATATAAACTGGAGTACATGTACCTATCATGTAGCTAAAACAGTGTCGGTTGTTCGTATCGATGACGTATTTAGGAGGGAAGACACGATGACGTCACCAGTAACAAAATTAAGCATTATTAAAGGGACTGTACTAAATAATCGAATTATCAACGAAATTAAATATTATTAAAGCGACTGTACTGTATACTAGACTTACTAATAAAACCAGCTATGCTTATCGAACAATATAGAAGCAAACATATAAAATTGTCATTACATTAATTATCCCAAATTTTAAGAGAAGAAAGATATAGTGAATCAAAAACTAACAAGCATGTGTTTTTAAGTACATCAGTATCATATCCCTTTGATAAAAAGGAGCTAATTAAATTAAAAAGTGTATTACTAGCATTTGCTTTAAGATATTTACATTTGCGAACACGCTTCAAAACATCTCCATAAAATGATGGTTGTGAAATTCCATTAGTTAAATGCCATTTTAAAGAAACATTATATTTTGAAATTAAATCACTATATTTAGAGTGAAATTTAGCGAATTTACGCCGAAGGTTATGATACAAAAAACCTTGTTTTAACAATTTCTTAGTTAATAAACGATTACGATCATTAAAATCTTTAACACAAGAACATGCTCTAGCGTATCGTACCAACTGCGAAATGTAAATACCATAGGAAGGACCTTTACGGATGTTACCATCTTGGAAAGGAAAATTCACAATTTCAAAGTTAAAGTCGTCCCGTTTGTCGTATAAACTTGTTTTTATCATATTATTATGAATAGTTAGATGTAAGTCTAAAAATGCAGCATCTGTATTTGATTGACACGATTTAAAGACTTTATAAGAATCTCATTTAAGGAGTACATGAAACACACATGTATTGGCAGTGTAATAACTTTGCAGTTTAGTATATCAATCACACTAAGTACATATATGCGTGAGCCAAACAACAATGTCTTGTCCAATATAGGCACACACGCATGTCCTATACATTTAGTTGTAACCATTGAAACATAATACACAATTTTTGCAATACATGTTTTGGATATTACCTCTTTAAATAATGATATAACACGATCATACAATTTGGGCTTAACATTCGACGATTTAAAATAACAATTACTTGTAAACACATTATTTGGTCGTAGCATTTTCCTCTCCGAAATTGCAATTGAAACGGAGAATATCGATTATTTGGTATTTACTATTGAAACACAATATTTCAGTTGTTAAAGAACGGCGACGGAATATCTTTGGCAGTAATTGTGTGTTTCGTCGGCTTTGCAACGCCAATCTGCTCAGAGTGCACACGTACATTCGGTTTCCTTTAAAACAAGATGCTTATACACACAAATTAGACAGTCAAAGTGTGTGTAAACATGTTACACATTTTGCTTTCGATTTCTGATGTTTTGTTATAAATTGTTATATTGAACTAAATAAACGTGAAAGTTGTTGACTCGGTGTGTGTGTATTTCTTGCCCCATTCTTTAGCAATAATACATTGTTGTGTTTTATGATATTATATATACGTTGCCACATATGAATACCCTTGATTTGGTACAAGCAATTTACCGTTCTGGTTGACTTAATGGTATACTTGGTGGCCTGCCAGAGACGAAAAGAAGATATGAAATCATCTTTTTGTCGCCAGTATAACAAGTTATCCTTTTCATATTTTATAATAAAGCATTTACAGTTTTGATTACAAACGAATGTACTTAATTTTCAGCTTTGTCGTCTATCGTATTATGTAAATATGCGATGTGGAAAATACCGCATGAGCTTTCATGTGTGTCAATTCGTTCAAATGTGTTAACGTCTCTATATTACTTGTATATGATGTATATATATGCTAGACGAAAGCCATAATGCTATAATTAATTGCAAAGAAAATAACTTCAATTTCTGAAAATGAGAATACATGCAACCGCACAGTAACGATACATAAACCAATAAGCTAAAATTGACTTTTCTATACACATTAACGATTTCAAGTTATGCTGCCTTAATAATATTCATTGTAGATGCTTGTTAATTTAAGATGCAACTCCGGATAATATATATCTTAAATAAATCGCAGATTGCGCATTCGAACAAAACATGACACAGTTTGGTAAATCTAACAATGAAACTCCTGAAACTCTATCAGGTGCGACATTTCTTTCGTATCTACTATTTTTATAAAAGAGAAACAACTTTAAAAAATCAACTGACTAAATCGGGTTACACCACCTTAGAACGCTCAATTAAAACGCATTGAGGTTTCAAAACGGTATCACAGCTATCTGAATCTTACACAGTAATTATTCATAATTAACACGCGCGCAATACGATCTCCATTTAATGTAGATAGGAAAAAATCACGACAAAATGTACGCTTACTTTTGAAATGTTCTGTGTTAAGCATGTGTGTAAGAACCATATTTGTTCGACATTTAAAAGAAAAACAACGTGCATAATTTGTTATACACTTTGTTTATTTTTCCGTTTGCACCATGGTTTATGTCTGCATTAGTTAGGTGTGCTTTGTTTTAGATCATACTCCATTTGTTCACGCACAGAACAAAATGAATTAAATTCACATAAGCACCTGTCACGTCAAAAGTGATTGTTCAGGCGTCTACACAAGTGACATTAAGTGAACGTTATAGCATTTGATCATTGTACTCTGATACCATCAAGTAGACATTGCAATGATACGCAAATGATGAAACATTGCATTTGTCTCCGGTATCCAAGAAGTCATACATGGTACATAATGCGTAAACAAATGAGTAAATGTACAAATCGCTTTCACATAACAATTACTGTACAATCCCAAAACAATTTGCACATATCAATGTCACTGCGTCCTTTCTCCAATATGACAAACAGTAAATTCGGGAGAAATCAACGCAGGAAGGGCTATATTGCAGTGACGAGTTGCGATGTTCACCTCGAGGACGTTAAAACGACCGTAAATCACTGGTGTCACCTGTTTTTAGACATGCATTACTTGACATGCAAATAACATTTCCGTGGAAGTGTCAATACCGTTCGTTTTAGAAAAATAGAGTAATCTAGAGCGTGTGTAGTTTGTGTTTGCTGTTGTTGTATCACTATATTTCACCTCATGTTAAAATGGGACACTCCAGTGCGATACAGCGAATTTCAATTGATCCAAAAACGAACAGAGACATACACTCACAATCCATTTAGAAACATGATTTCCTGTTATAAGATGTAACATGGTGAGGTTTTAATCAGCAATCGATGCGTTTTGCCTGTTTGGTGAGCACGTTTCAATCTAAGTAAAATTGGTGCCAACAAACGAATAGTTTGAAAAATATTTGTTTTTCACTAACAAAACATTGGCTTCTATTCGATCAACAAGATATGTTTTCATTTTTCAAATAAGATGGAGTCAATGCCAAGATTTTAACGCTATGAATAGGAGGTTTCGTGCTTGTTCCTTTTATGTTATAGAATTCGTCAACGTCAAAACGTTTGCTCAGCTGAAAATGTCAACAACCTGAATAAACAGCCTGTACGATATATACCCTAAATGTTCGTCGTTATACGATGATCACTTCTGCAAATGTTTTTTTCTAAATCCCATAGTTCACGACGAAGAATGAGCCGGATAAGAAATTTACTTCACACACTCACACACACAAGCGAGCATACTCTTACACACACGCACATACACACAGGGACAGGCGTGACACTATATGACTTCTCGTCAGTATAATGCGAAGAAGTAAACAGAAATGGCCGAAATGCCTACTTTTGTGGAAAAATTAGAGGAAATCTAGCGATTTGTTTCGCCGGATTGATAATATTTCTCAAAGAAACAATGCTGCGATTTCGATAGATCAAATATATATGTCAGTTACATGTGTTCAGTATGCAAGTAATTTCAGAGATTGGCAAACTGCTTGTTATGATTTCCTGTATGGTAAAGCATAAGCAACTAAAATTATAGTGTAAATCCCGTTAAAATAACACGAAGGAACGATGGTAAAACATATGTCACTTTTCTACAGTTTTAAATGTTTAAATATATAATGCATCGACCAGAAGCAAATGTTATTGTTAATGCAGCAACTTCTATATATTTTAAGCAATCGTTCAATGGCAATAGAGATTAAATGTGTTTAAAATGTGCTCGTCTCACACGCAAAAACTTCGATTTGAATGTTAAATCTCCACAATGCCCAAACTAGTAAAAGTCCACAGGTTTTAAAACGACTTGTGAGTGTTTCTGTACATTTTCACATAACTGAATCTTTACAAATGGCACTACATTTCCCGATTTTTAAACAAAGGCGAAAACGTATGGATAATGCCCAAAACTAGTAAAGGTTCACAGGTTTTTAAACGACTTGTGTGTGTTTCTGTACATTTTCACATAACTGGATCTTTACTTAATGGCACTACATTTCCCGATTTTTAAACAAAGGCGAAAACGTATGGATAAAGTATACAAATCTACTCTAGATATTTCTTTCGTTTTTAAAACAAACAACTTCCAGTGATTAACGGTCCTTTTAAAGTGGAATGGTGATTATTTGTTTGAGGCGTCTGACGTCGTGTTGACATTTCAATGACATTGTCGTAATAACAGTCGTTTTTTTAAATACAATATATGTTCTTGAGCACATTTTACATGTTTATAATGTTTAAATTACAACGTAAAAACATATTATTTTGGGGACAGTGGTAGCAGTTATTTTTTTAAATAAAAACAAGTTGTTCAATTGTTTAGGGAACGGCCTCTTTTGAACGATATGGCGATATTTTAGACATATATCTAAATGGAAGTTATTCTACCTCCACATGTTTAAAATACTCCTACACAATTAAAAACAACAACAACATTCACGTCATTGTAAACCTGGCACAATAAGATCGCGGTGACTTGCGAGGACATGACAACCACCGGCTATCTAATTTCTCTCTCGCAACATGTCACCAAGATCGTGGTGAATCGCGTTGATTTGCTGTGAATTTCCACAAATCGTAAGGGAGAAAATGTCAAGCATCTGTAGTTAATTGAAGTTCTGGGAAACGGATATTCAGATTTTGAGGGACTAATATATGTCAATTAGAATTAACAAATATATATTTATAACTTTTATTTTGTTGCTTTTAACAACATCTGGGTCACTCATTACATTGTATTTGCAAATACTATAATGGTAAAAGGAATGGTTATAGGTTCAGCAAGTATAAACATTATATATTGTCTAATTGAACAATGCTCAAATGGAATAAGTGAACCTGTATGAAGAGAAAACATACACATAAACATACGTTCTGTGTTATAAACATACGCATGAGATCCCTTTAAAATAATATTTTTAATAAAGGAAAACGTTTGTGCAGAATATATGCACACAATTGAGTATGTGTGTGCTTTGTCATAAACATCAACATTCAAACATACACGTTATGTAACTACCCATACTGAATTTAAATGTGAAAAAGGAATGGATAATATAATATTTAAGTTACTAAACATAAATTGCTAAATGCTATGCAGTTCAAGCAATATATGTGGTGTATCCTATACAGTAGACACGTCATTAAAAAGGCAATACATTGTATGAAGTGTTCCATGTTTTTTTTTTTTTTTTTTTTTTTTTTTTTTTTTTTTTTGTAATTACTTTATGGCTGCGCGATTTCATCGGTTTTAATATTCAATGCTTTTGATTGATAGTGCCAATGTATTTGTTTGCGTTCGAATCATGTCCGTGTATTTTTTGTTGTGTGGCATATTAAAATAACTCATTCGCGTTTAAAACCTAATTTCGTCGACATGTGTTGATCGATGTACATAAGTGAAGCATACGCTTTTTGTATTGTGTCTATTCACCAAATTAACTACGCAAAGTAAATACCAATACAGCAAACACTGAATAATAAGGTAGACGAAATCGTTCCTGATACAAAAACAATCAACATTTAAAATGTTTTCAACTGATCAATTAAGATTCCTTTGTCACTATAATGTCTATTGTAAAGAAGACGCCGCGTGTGTTCATAATGGACGTTATTGGCAAACTGTAATATTATACTTCCCATTGTTAAGAAACTGAACAATGACGTCAATGGGAATACGTCATTTTTAAAACGTAAAAACGCTTTACAGAAAGTATGTTCTTTGCGACTTTTTCATGTGACAAGATCACTCAAATAAATGATTTGTAGTTGGATAACACTGGGCAATACTACTTCTGTGCAGGTATATCGCGTTCTGTTGCATTGTTTGAAAATGGTTAAAGATTGTGTTTCTTGTGTCATGTTTTGAGTGGACTTAAAGTGCATTGGTGTATAGGAAATTGGTGTATAGAGCTTTGGTGTATAGGACATTGATGTATAGGACATTGGTGTATAGGGCATTGTTGTATAGGGCATTGGTGTATAGGACATTGATGTATATGGCATTGGTGTATAGGACATTGATGTATATGACATTGGTGTACAGAAAATTGGTGTATAGGATATTGATGCATAGGGCATTGGTGTATAGGGCATTGGTGTATAGGGCATTGGTGTATAGGAAATTGGTGTATAGGACATTGATGTATAGGGCATTGGTGTATATGACATTGGTGTATAGGGCACTGGTGTATAGGGCAATTGTGTATAGGGCATTGATGTATAGGGTATTGGTGTATAGGGAATTGATGTATATGGCATTGGTGTATAGGGCATTGATATATATGGCATTGGTGTATAGGGCATTGATGTATAGGGCATTGGCGTATAGGGTATTGATGTATAGGGCATTGGTTTATAGGACATTGATGTATAGGGCATTGGTGTATAGGGCGTTGGTGTATAGGGCATTGGTGTATAGGGCATTGGTTTATAGGACATTGATGTATAGGGCATTGGTGTATAGGACATTGGTGTATAGGGCATTGGTGTATAGGCATTGGTGTATAGGGTATTGATGTATAGGGCATTGGCTTATAGGACATTGGTGTATAGGAAATTGGTGTATAGGGCACTGTTTTATATATAATAAAACACTAGATGATGTTTACACAAATTTCTACCATGATCTAAATGACTTTCATGATTCATTTATTTGATTTATTTGTTAAGTACGAAAATGCAAATATCATAGTTCATACCAATGCAAGTGAGAAATGCTGGAAGAAAACAAACTTAAAGTGGGCCATCAATGCCATCACAATGTAGAAAAATATCTAAGGTTTGTAAGGCGCTATTATATTGGTCGCATGCCATATTGGTCCAGCTTATGATAAAAACTGTTAAGGGCACAGTGTAGTTACTTACCAGACTGCGCGAATGCATCTTGGTTTTCATTTGCTAATATGTAAGTGATCTCGCAAAAACGTTCCCGACAGGATTATCATGATTTTATATTGGCACATATAAAATGGTGTGCGATTCTGGTCAAACATTTGACTTACTTTATTTGCGTGACACACTGTGTGTTATAACAAGGAAAACATCAAACTTTTTTTTCAACACCAAATAACGTTCCTACTCCCACACACGACAATTATTAATCGTTTCGGCATTGAAAGTAATTTGCGAAGATAATCAACAACATTGCTATGGAGTAAAGACGTAATTAGAGGAGTATATGATATACACTCCTCGCCTAACATTTGATTTGACAAAACTATTATATAATCTTATATCGATGGGTTGTTTTTAATGTCCCCCAGTCTATACTGGGGGACAAATTGTTTTTGCCCTGTTTGTTTTTTTGTTGGTGTGTTCGTTGGTTTGCATAAACTTTAACATTTGCTATAACTTTTGAAATATTGAAGGTATTCAACTTGATATTTGGCATGCATGTGTATCTCATGGAGCTGCACATTTTGAATGTTGAAAAGTCAAGGTCAAGGTCATCCTTCAAGGTCAAAGGTCAAATATAATATTATATATTGTTTTACTTTGGGATTATGCATTTTAAGGTCAAATACCAATGCTTTTCTCATATATTTGTTTTGTCTGGTTTACTGAATACTTTTTCAACCGCATTGTAGTGTTTATATGGATTATATTTAAACAAAACAGTTAAAAGAGTGAAAATAGAAGCCACGAGCAATTCTGAGATTCAATTGGTTGTATACAATATACAATAAAAAGGATGAATCAGCAGCAAAGCAGAAAACGCTTTATTCAATACCGCTAATTCTATAAACTGGCTTTTTGGAGAATATCGAATTAATACAATTTACAACATGCTTTTAATGTTAACCATGGTCAAAAAATGTTATTTGAAATTATATTCTCATAGGATATAAATTATTAACAATTAATTGATCGATCAATTGGCGCACAATGCTAAACATGTTAAATAAAAAAAAAAAACGTAAAAATGATAAAATAGCAATATCTACCAAATATGGAGAGGGAATGATATAAATAATGAAACAGACGAAGAAATCACAGCAAAAATAATACAAATAGTGTCCCGGTTTAGGCTCGGGACGCCCTAGAACAATGATGGCACATAATGCATTGCAATACATGACTCCAGATTTGATTATTTTTCTTGCTTAAAGTCATGACGTTTTTACAGTTCTATCTCGGTAATTGACCACTTGCCATAAAGGCAGTCGGTAACAATAATTATTGTGAAAAATATTTTGGATTTCCTGTTTCCTATATTTATAAATCTAGGTGTGTATGTTCTGTGGGATCGTGTGGTGTGACGGGATTTTGGACGGTGGACAGATCCGAGATTTTCAACACAAATTATTTATTCCTCTCTAACTATTATTACAAGATGAATTTCGATTCATCCGAAATCATTCACATCACCAAGTGCTCGTTTGAAAATCACACATATAACGTATTGGCCAAATGCGCTTTTGTTAAACACAATTGAGCCGCTGAACACTTGATATCTTCACGCGATAATTGGCTGATATTGTAAGTTAATTTAAATAGGACGGACACATTTTGACACAACAAATGGTCACTTACAGTCAATAAAGGACTTCTATGATAGGATTTCTTGCATATCACTTTGTTCGGATTGATATGCATCTTACTAAGCAGCTTAACATATACGTACCTCAACAAATCAGCAAAAAAAGCCATTACAACACATAAATATACTTGCACATATTTGATTATTTATACTCTATCAAATCACTTATAAGTTCGTATAATTTTCTTATTGCAAACAATGAAACTCCGGACACCCTACAAAATATGGAGACACAATCGTTTTCTTTTCCACTAGTATAACAACAACAAAAACAAGTATTAGATACATTGGTAAATTGCTCATACAAAAATATGGAAACGAAGACTGAGTGTTGACAACTCTAAATGTTTGAGGTTGCTTCATGTTTCCATTGTTTTTCTGATTCTTCGATTATGGGTATCGAATACCAAATAATATGCGAAGATGAACACGAAATGAAAAGGTAACCGCATAAATGTGTAAAGGTATGTCTCGATACGTGTACACCTATGCATATTTCATTTTTATATTTCATTTTATTATGTTCACTGCACCCTAAAACCGTATGACTCCTTTCGTCGGAATATTTATTTCTACAGACACTGTTTGTGTTGATTGATTTGTTCATCTTCGAAACTATATCTGGAAATCTGTTTTTCTAAGAAACACTCGACAACATCGAGAATAATCCAATTTGTATAAACATGCAAACACGCATGTCGTGTGTTTTTATAGTATATGTACCACAAAACAAAACAACGCGCTCTGAGTAGGAACGTCTAACTAGCCGTAATTAGGGACAATATTGGATGGACGTGTATTATCAGAAAACGGATGCTTTCTACTTTACGTCGATTTAAGTATATATTGGCTTTGATGTTGGAGTAAAGTTTTAATCACGAACATGTAATTGTTAATTAACACAATGTTATTAATGCGGTTTTAATTGCAAATATCGCATTTCGACCGGTATCTATCTATTTGTGTTATACTGTTTGCGATAAATGTCATCTTTTACTTAAACATATAGATTATATTTGCTTATTTGCAGTTCATATTTCCGAGTAACATCTGTAGTTGATCACAAAAAACTGAATAATAAACCTTTGAACGAAATGTTAAGGCATTATTGCCATTCATCGCTAGTCATTGACGATATATTTATTGATACAATCATCAATCATCTTATGTCATTGTGTCACTATTTTATTTTGTGTTTCAGATCAACTTATTGACCGTTTCTATTTGATTTGTTTCCATTCCATATACTGTATGTTCCTCGTCAATAGGTGCGTATGGTCGAGGGTATCCCACTCCACATCGTACAGAGTGTACATGCAATGTATGCATATAAGACACACGTTGCACATTTTAAAAGCATTACGATATTTATTAAAGAAATACTTTAACAATACATCAAAAGTTTCATATCACAACTTCTAAATACGAGGTACGCAGGTCAATAAAATAGTAAATTTGTACATAGTAGTACAAGAACAGGTAAGATTTTGCCGCTTAAGGAGTGGGTCTAGTTTTGTTTATTTTACAATAATGAATACACTTTTTGATAAAAACATATATACAATGTAAGGGCCCATTCATATTTACAAAACCCGGTATAAAGGAAGGCATAAATAAGGCATATATTTATATATATAGAAAGTTAAAAATGGTTACATCCAGAAAACACGTATGTTATTAACTGATTGACATGCTTACAATCCCAAAATATATGATGAACAGTTTCACATGCAGTCTCACAAAAGGTGTGTATTGCTAAAGTGGTATATTTTATATAAGAAGGATTTTGTTGCTATAATTATATGTACAATTTTATATTGAAACCACGGTAAATTGGTATTCCATTTTATACGGAAAGGAATATCAAAATATGTCGCATTCTTGTTTTTCAATATAATTAAAAATGTTTGACGATTTATCTATACAAACTAGCAAAGATTCGTATTTGGTAATTATATTGTACATATGTTTTGTACCCTTTGTGATTGCTAAGATGGACCGTATACAAGTGATGATAAACGGCTTCACAAAAATGATGTCATAAGACCTTCTTAGCTAAATGTATTGCACCACGTAGTTAATAAATCCTAGAAAGAGTAAGTAGTGTGGATGAAAGTTTTATAATTTGCAAATATTTTAATACAAATATTTTAAATCTTTTGATCAAACATTATTTCATAATTAAATCATTGCATAAGTTTACTAATAAACATATTATAAAGGTACAACAAACATGATGTAAACCAATTCGTTAAACCTGTATGCAAAAGTAGCCAGTCCCTGTTGAACAAATTTCATAATCTGTGTAAATGATTTTAAAAAAGGGGTTATTTACAAGAAAGTGTTCGATTTGCTTTTAATGCAAGGACTTATTTAAGAAATACAATTCTACAGTTGTTTGTTCGGGCTCGTCGAATGCAATCAAGATCACACACGTGGAATATAATATTGGGAACACCACACTCACATTATGTTCCTTAATGTTCCGTGTGTATAAATTGCTTAATTTGCATAAACAAAGGCGTTTAATCTGATCAATATATACTAATATTACATTAATAGAGTGTGTAGTTTCGATGTAATTTGGATTTAACGATTGTGTTTATTCGATTCGATTTTTATAATATTTAGACAATTGAGATCCAACAAACACTCAATGACATCAATTTTGACGGACCTACTTGCAATATATGCTTTTTAACTTAATAAATCAAGATAAAAAAAGATCTATATTTATACTCCAACGAATGACGTGTTATTCACCTTAAAGCAAATCATATCATTACCACGTGTTAGTGATATTTTCCATGAGCATATTCGTGTTCAACGAAAGCCAACACCGCATTCACGTCAATGCATGGCGCTGATAAGCTATTTGTAAACATGTTAACTGCTTCTGGTGCGTACATATATGGATGGACGAAAAAAACACAAGTAATTTGTAGCGATTTTCACGTAATTTGATTCAAGAGAATTGCTTAAATAGAAACGAGAAGCTTAAGTCGATATATTGAGTACACGTGGTCTGTGCGGAATAATGACTTTAGCTGCAGGATTTGTTACTGATGATCTGTTATGTTTTACGCAGAAGCTTTTTCGAATCATTAATTAAATAAAATAGTATTTCACATTGCACAGTCATGGCTCATTTCATTGAAATAACAAATTGCTTATTTTATTTTATAACTGAGACGGCACAATGTTTAATGTCAGTTACGCTCTGCATGTGTGTGCCCCGAACAATATCAAAACATATACCTTATGAAAGATATAATGGATATGTGCTGTCTTGCAAGAGATACCGTGGATCATCTTTCTCTGTTAAGTGAGCGAACACATATTTCACGAACGTTTTCTCGAGTGAAAATGATAACCTTTTTCACTTTTCTGAGAAAATGGTATGATTTACTTCTTTTTTATTGTATTTTGTATATGGATCACTTTCATAGCTGTTTATATCTGTACTATTTCTCATAGTGCTATGTTTTTGTGAAACGAAAGCAACGATCCAGCGCTAAATGTTCCGTGTATTGCAAACGCAGTGACCATGGTTGTCATGTGATTTAGCCGTCTTGATCCGAGCATACACTATACATAAATTAACCTTTGGATAATTGTAACCTTTTTAGTTTAGCTCAATTGAATTGAACGCCTCATGCTTATTCAAACGCTCCCGGGTCCGTTGTCTAGGTATTACCAGTACTTAGTGTCAATTGGGAGACTTTAATAACGCTCACACGCTGGTGATCTAACCCATGACTTCGCGGTCTCTAGGCGGACACCATATCCACTCAATCACGGCGACCTCCACAACTAAGACCTTTTATTATATATATATGCATTCTCCTTATTGGCATGGCCGTCCGTATAGTATATGTATTGCCTAACCGTCTGTTGCAGCATTTATAACAACGAGTTAGTGACGAAGTCATATTGACAAATTTCATATAATTAGACGTCTCGTAACGACATATGTGACATATGTAAGAGTAAATGAGTCCGTTGGCGAACAGCCACTAAACTAAGAATAACCCGAGAACGTTTTGACGGATATCAATGTTTTGGAAGTTAGAATCATAGTATTGTTCGGTTAAATGCCAATGAATAATTAAATAATCCAAAAATAATTATTAAAAGTAATTAACATACAAAGTGCGCATATATACAGCGGAGTTACAACAAACTAGAAAACAGTTATAAAGCATTCTATATAAAACTATTTTGTTCCCGTTAAACGGACTTGGTCACCGTTTTGGCAAAATGATAATTTAAAAAACAAATTGTCATAGATACGAAAACGAATACATGCATTATAATTCAACAAGCATAATAACAATCATGACTTTCCCATGATAAGTATCACTCGAAATCGTAAAAATTGCAAAGCGTCTGCACCGGTTTTCATAGATAATTAAGCAAACACGTGTATTGCTGACAAAAGGTTTAAACAACGATGATACATGTACTTGGTTTTATAATAAAAATCGTGTTATTCCCTCAAGAGGTCCTGGGTTCAATACCCAAGAAGGTAATAATCAATCATTTTCCTTGGTATTATACTTATTTAAACATATTCCGGAGTAGCAGTTTTGTAGGAAAACTATTTATTGATATAAACACAAATACGACAATCTGTGAACATTTCTTGTTATAAGCAAAAACGCTTAGTTCTAATTTGGTCAACACTACATGAAGTTGGTGTCGTTGTTTTGCAGACGTATTACAGAATCCTCTTGTACTAAGCATGGTTTGTCTGAAAAATGTTAAGTGTTGTTTGAATATATTGCAAGTTGAATTACAAAGTTATTAATATAACTGTAATCACCTTGTTGATTCATATTATTAAAAATCAATCAATTAGAATATATTTTAAGAGCATATTTTGTTGTAATTAAAACATTCCTAATTTATTATGAATTCTTGCTTGTATACAATATATACTTATACTACATATTCGAACGTATATATTTTTATTTATAATTAAGAAGTTTCTAAAATAATAATGTTAACCTTGTTGATAGGTGCTATTACAAATCAATCAATCCTGATATTGTTAAAATGCATTTATAATTGTTTCATGCTAATCTGCTTTTCCATATACAATAATTGCATACTTGTATCTGTTTTGTATTATATGCGAATTCTGTTAAAAAAGTTTAGAACTTTTATTGTTCATTTTCAGTAACACACTTCTTGCCGCGCCGTGTATGTCCCGTAATACCTAATTACGATATGTCACGTTGTGTTGTGCAGTTCAATAGCGAAAATTGTCAATGTGCCAAAAAAATTATTATTTTATGAACAAATAAATCAAACGACATATGCGCATAAAAGTAATAAACCAGTGTGTGAAAGTGTGTCGGAGTTCACGAATGCTACTTAATTGAATACCTAATTAATTGCTTGGGGATTCACTTGAAAACAATTACTTATTGTGAACGAATCCAGACAATGCGTTCTACATATATGACGATTTTGTTTCGTGTGATTCACCTGGGTTCCTTTGCTTGCAATTGACTTATTTGGACGACGAATACATGTACGCGATGCTAGACACAAACGGTGTGTGAATCAATGAATGTTTTGTCTAAACTGATGTAAATAACATATTTATGAGCAAACAAAACAAAACATAAATAAGTTCGTAGACTGTGTGTATCAGCTATCTCATAAAATATGCAGACGCACAAATGACTTAACGAGATTACTTTTTAAACATAAATATCATATATAGTTCATGTGTCTTGGAGGCCATCACTATGAGTTTGAGAAAAATATATGAGTCGTACAAATTGTGTTTGCGTTAAAATCTTTCAGCGACAAACTTTAGTGAAAGTATGAAATTTTCTTCACATACCGCTCAACATCAATTGTATATGTCACACATCTGGATGGAATAAGGTTGACACTTGCCAGTAAATATTTGATTTAATTGCATTAAACATGATGTTTTATATTGTTCTCACTTGACAGGATTTGATTTGGCTCATTAGCAATGTTGATGTTTCAAGAATAGTATTGAATTATAATAAATTTAAATAAATGTTGCTTACATATGTCTGACTTGTTTATGTGTAAAGCTTACCATAATTTATATGCTACATGTTTGATTGCTACGTTTTTTTGTAGTGTGCATGGGAATCCAAACCCCATTTGCAGTTATATAAATGCATTTTCTTTGGGGCGGACGACTGTTGAACATTGTGAAGTTTGTATATCTTTCAGTTTGTTAATTCGTTGGGTTTGGAAGATCAAGCCAGATCAAGACCGAACAACTATCACATCAACACATTCACCAAGACGGGTATTCCTCACAACAACGAAAGTCATCTTTTGCAACTATTAAATCCGCCCTTGAATTCAAATTGTTCTTAGAATTACAATTAGAAATAGACTAAAACAAGTTAAGTCTTTTCATTTACCACTAGTAATTCACAAATAAATTTATACCAATATATGAAGTATTTACTTCAAGCGATTACAAAGTAATTGGAGTTGTATTTGTCAATTCTTTGCAAAAATGTAGCGACATCAACTTTTTAGGTAGTTTGTGTTTAATATTTATAGTGTGCTAATTTCGTTTGTCACGCTGATTTTGATTTTATTTACTAGCTATGAATGAATAAGCATGTAATATCAATAAAAAGGCTTACGAAGTTTAAACTGTTTATTGTTATATAGCTAGTATATCAGAGAATCACCTTTCCTAATTTCCGCAACGAACAAACTCGCAAAGCACCGTACTTCTAATATTCAGTGCTTATCAGCTCATAAGAAAAATCACATATGCTTATTGGAATGATCAAATAAACAAATGCGAACACACGCGTGTGCATCAACTTGCATGAAGCAACAAAATAAGCAAATATTAATTCATAACAACATAATTATCGGTTTTGCTAACAGGCTTACTTCGGCATGTAGACCTTTGGCAACCTTGAAGCTATCAATTCTTGGCGGGATAGTCCCAGAAACAAGTTTAATCAGAGACTCATCGATTGGACAATCATCTACGTCTCTTTTATAAAACAGGAGAGAATACCGTAATGGTGTTTTATGTTCTGGAATGCAATTATTTTATTGTTGTAGTATTCCATCGCTGAAATAAGGTGTAAGGTGTTGAGGGGTATACTGATATTAGGTTTTCTGTCCGTCGTCGTCTTGATGTCGGATTTCTTCATAAGTCGTGTTCTAAAATTTGTTAGAGTTATTGGCCTTTTTAATGTTTGTGGATAATATCTCCAACAATTTAAGAGGTATCAACTTGAAACTGCATAAGTAGGTAGATCTTACTGCTGGAATGTTCAGTGCACATATTTTGAAATGAATTGCTCTTTGTTAATTTAGTACAATATACATTTGAATGTTGCATATTCAGAATACTGTATGATTATCAACGTTACATCTAAACTTATATAGATCTCAATGAAGGGAAATAACGTCCTTTTCTGTTAATTTGCTTTTTAATTAGCTTTTGGACGTTTATATACAATTGTTATGTTAAATAACATGAAGAAAATAAAGTTTATTTATAGAAACAAACTTTGATAAAGCCAATTTAGGCGAAAAGATCCGGAAAGAGTGAAGATTTGTATGTGTATATTTACTAGTATCGCTTATAAATACGAAACTGAGTTATAACATTTTTATTTTCATTGTGTTTGCTTGCATTCATAAAATGTTTATTATACATTCAGAGTACCAAGTTTATTGAAAAGAAATACAACTTAAAGTTAAATGTATGTAGATATGGCGATTACACATCGAAAAACAGCACAATTTTACACGAAGCACAATGTATTGGTTACAAGTGATCGATTGGACAATATAACATTGCACAACTCAAAACAATAACGATGCACACATAAATGTTGCTAAAAACTGCACTTGCGCACAATAATTGTTATGGGTAAGGGATTTAAATCGATAAATGGACGCTAGCTTATATAATAACATATCAATTTAATATGTCATTATGTAATTAAAATGGCAATGCCTTATTTAAAAAGTACAAATGACCATCACATTTAAACTTTTTATTTGCCGATTGTATCTAGTTTCGTATATCTTATAATTGTACTGGAATATAAACTGAAATTGATTTGTTAATAGTTTTGTATTTATTTCAAACAAACACATTACGTCCATTAAACTGTAATATTCAAAATATTGATGTAGCATGTCATCAACGAGATCCGAACTCAGATTATTTGCTTGATATAGAAACTCATACCAGTTCACCATCAGCTATTGCGAGTAGTGTACGGTAATGTTTACTATAATAAGTTGTATTTACAATTCAGTTTTATTTAAAATTGTATACGTATACGGAAATACAAACACGTGAACGATCTAACCTCGAATTTATATTTTGACGTCAACCTCAGTTCACGAATATTCGTTTATATAATGACGAAAAGTAAAAGTGATTTCAAATTTAACCAGTTTGATGTGATGCTATTCTTATTGCGGTGATGCTTGTTTTTAAACACGTCTTGTTTGTACAGTAAGCAACGTAAAAATGGCGTAAGAGTGTGTCTATGAGAAACATCAGTTTTTGTTTACACCATTTATATATAAAAACGAATATTTGACCTCAAGTGTTCGAGAAACTTCTTACCACTTGCACCTTTTTCATTGTTCGCGTTCAGAAAGACATTTTTGAACAAAACTGTTCAGACTATTGAAGAGTGTTTTTGTCAAAGTGAACTTAACAGAGAAAATTATAGGCGTGTATGCAACAATATAACACGCGTTTTGTTAAAATGCCATTATTAAACGAAAAAAGTTACAAAAAAGCTCACATTAACCAAATTAAAGCGTGTACATAATTACGTACAGAAGAAATGTACATCATCCGTTACATCTAGATCAGTTAAGATTTTGATTAATTTTAAAACTATTCTTGTCAACCCAATTACGCATTACACAATATAAATAACGTGACCTTGAAATACATATATACGCAACGGAAGCAATTATTTATGCTTTTGTATATACCACCGAAGTGTATTTTCGTTAATGTTGTGATTATTTTTCTAGGAAATGACATAACATGCTAGTTTATGATCATTGACGGTTGGTTCGATGTATATTTTCGTAAAAGTTGGGTTTATTTTGTAGGGCTTTAGATAACATGATAGTTTATGAGTATTGGTGGTTGTGTGGTTGTGGTAATGATATAATTAGTTGGGCCACTGTTCATGCTACGAGAGGCGGTGTTGCTTATAACACTACATGTGTTCATTATGTTCTTATAAACACCGTTTTATAACTAAATGTTGTTTACCATTTTGCATGTTTTGCACTTATTTCTCAACGTTTTCAATGACATTGGATTTCCAGTATGTTGCAGTAAAACTCATTATGTGATGCAGTTCTTATCGTTCAAAGTTGAGGCAACATTACTGGTCAAATAAAGGTCAACGATCCAAAATTATTTCTGAAATATCCATTGAAGCTTACTGCTGGAAAAAGTCATTGTTAACGCTTTGGTTAATCACAAGGCATACATGGCTTTATCATTTATGTATGCATTGGTTACTAATATTCATATTCAATTGTATATTTATTATTTATAGATTCACGTTAGGCTTATGAATGCATATTTACTCCAGATAGCGACATTCTAGATCAAATTTTTTTTTTCTTTCATGTAACAGTAATCATGAATAATTTATAAATTAAATTCACTTCTATTTTGATTATACAGATAACTAATTGTTGGGTATTGTTTATAGTTATTTCGTCGGGCATGTTACACTATGAATGCAGGCTTCTTCCTGAGATGCATTACGATGGACAATATTAAATACTTTGTTATGAAATATTAATAATTATTTGATACATGGATTTGCTTCATTTCATTGTGCAGCTGACCTTTGTAATTATGTTGCCCTACTATACCATTGAGTAACATCATGTAATACACTTGACTGTATTCGTTACTTTCAGAATAATGCATTTTACTTCGGTAGGTCGGTATGTTGGTTTTTTGTTTGGTGGAAGGTAGATATATAGGACGAAATGTCAGTATGTCGGTTGGTTGGTCCCACAATTTGTTTGGCTTAATATATAGAGAACGTGTTTACCTACAACCATGCATATTGGTTTGATTGATATTTGAGAATAAAGAAAGACCCTTAACGATATGAGATCAAAGGTTAAGGTCACACGGGTGTGTCACAGTAATTGTGTGATATTATGAGAATGCTTTGACCTAAGATAATGTAAATTGTATAGTGGTTATTTTCGAAAGAGTTAAAAAGACCTCTTATAACTCTCAAATCACGGGATCTTTAGTCAATGTAACATGAACGACCTTGCTGTAGGTCGGGGTTTTGATGGACTTTTTCATCTACCCTTCGTTTTTTACTACCGGAACAAAAACAACAAAGACTACTGTATCCCACCGTCTATGAATTAATATCCTAGTTAATTACAATAAACACTCGAAAGAAACGGATATAATTTTGCCGTGTTATTAAATAATCACTTAAATAACGATAATTGATGCTAATTGTAACGAGCTAATTACCATTTTTATTCTTGGTTTGTTTGGTTATGTTTGTTGCGATGTAAATTGTACAAGTCGAAATTAAGTGTCTGTCTTGTTTGAATATAGTTACAAATAGTGTTGTTTTATTGATACTTTCAAAATGGTGAACAAGTCAATTCTCGGTTCCGGAAAATATTTTTAATTATTGTATTCACATGTAACGAATATTATTTTAACTTTTTTTAATTATTTTATTTGTTGTTAATAAAACATTTAATTACAATGTTTGAAAATATTGCGAACAAGTCCCCATTCAGTTATAAGGTTTCGTTGTTCAACTGAACATTATTTATTTCATCAGCGCTGTGCCATTTTAGTACACCATATCACGAACGTTCTATAACTTAAGTATATTGTACATATTGTTAATTAAATATAAATATATAATACAATCAACCTATATATGAAACCAAATTGATTGCTTATCGCTCATTTGTTAATAAGGTCACCATTTGTATCCCATGCGCTTTTCAGGAAACATAAACTAATGTGTTACAGACTTAGCAGCAGGTACAACTAGTTTAACAACTGATTTTGATTCTGATGTTTCTCGCTAAAAATTCCACACATTCAATGTCTTTATTAAAATATAAAAGCAAGCATCATCATTGGCGTCGACTTTGCAAGTGAACCTGGAAACAATCTTAAACACAAATATAGGCGTGAATTGCGATATCATACCAGTTGAACGGGAAGAAACATCACATATCCTGCTGAGACAAATCAACCATTATCTAGGAGATGCATCAACTGAAGTAATCACATGTTAGACAAGGATTGAATATAATCATATCAGTGACAATAATAATATTCGTCATCATAAATATCCCTCGATGTCAATAAGTCATAGAGAAGAAACGGTTGCTAATTGGATTCAGAACCTTAATCCGGCCAGGCTTAGACAATTTAAAAAGGTGAGTTTTAGCGAGGCGTAATTTTGCTTCCGAGCCGAAGCGTGTACCACTTTTCTTTGCCGGCGCCGTCCGTGTATTCGATATATTCAGTTTCTACTAATATTTATATTTGGTAAGCATTTAGTTTAAAATACCTTTTCATATCATGTTCAACGACAAGTTTCTAACCTAAAAGTGTCTGCATATATGTGTACTGTCCGATAAAATGTATTCTCTTATACTTCAGTTCATTTCTAGGTAGTGATATCTTAAAACATACTATAAATACATGTTGTGTTGTTGTATCTTTATTCAGTAATCGACGTTTATACAATGCAATTGCGTTACTCCGACGTCATTCAGTTGAGGTGTTACTATAGTACGAGTGCGTTGGAATTGAAATGCAACTGGTATGGCTATGTCTAGTGTTGCGGATGTTTTCGAATCGATTTAATGAGAAAGATCTGACATAACAGTGTACGGGTAATTTGCTTCAAATCGAACTAGTAAGACTAATCCTAGATTGTATTTTATTTTTTTATCAAAACTCTTCATAGATTTGTTAATGTTCATTAGCAAGTTATACAATGGCATAACAGTGTTTTTTCTTTGATGTCTAAACTTTATGTTTTACCAAAGACATTTTTAATGAATAAAAGCCCGCGTTTAATCATTAAGCGTTTTTGTATAGAAAGGCAAATCATGTGTTAGCCATTAATGTCATATTTATATTTTCAATGCACGGTCTTCTAAGCATAGGAGTACGGTCCCAACATTGTTGGAAATATTCGGTATCTAAGTTATCCGGCGCTTATGAATTCACAGCCGCCCTAATAAACCTTTCCAAGTTCTGTTGACAGGAAATAGGAACATGTATTCAGTCAACACTTTTCTTAATTAGGTTAATGTTTCATCTATGAACAGGATAAACATATTGGTCGTATCTAGAAACGCAACTTGGTGAGGTCAGCGACATATAAACAAATGCAACTGCAGTTAAATAGCAGAGACATGGGTTTTTACAGCATAATAATGACCCAAAAGTTTATTCATGAATAGCAAATATGAACTCAACTTCTACAAGCTTCACAAATATTAGTCATGCCTAATATCAAGAAGCATAGACGAGATCACGCCTCCGTAAATTGATTGCGTCTTACATATATGTACACTCTTTAAATAAATTAAATACATGCAGTTTCCCCCGTCAGCAAGTAATTCATATTCAGTATAAAGTATTAAACACAGTCTGTTAGTAGAACAAGGTAGGATAAAGTAAGTAACCGTGGAAGTGCATTGGGCATCCACGAAGGTGATGAATCTCTCGGGTTGAAGGTAAAAGTAAGTGGCACAATACAGGAAAAAAAACATTATCAGAAGAGCAAATGCTATTAAACTATTGACACACTTAGACAAGTTTTAGGCTTAAAGTACCCGTGTTCAAACCAAACTTTCTCCGCTCATGTTTCTTTTACTAAAATGTTTGCCGTTTATGCTGCGTTTACACTATGTTCCCGGCGACCACGGCAAGCACGTTTTGGGCCACCGTGGAGGAAACGGGATGAACGTGAGGGAACGTAGGGGAACGGGATAGCCAAACGTGACACAACGGGGTTGCCGTGGTTTCCTTGCCAAAATTTTAAACTGTCTAAAGATGTGCCACGGCAGCCAAGGCGGAAATAAGAACGTGATAGAACTTTTTAAACGCAACAAAACTTTACATTAAGTAGCAGGCCGTAACAGAACCCGAAAAGGGTCCGTACTCTGACGGGAAACCTATTTATTCCCCGACATGTTAAGTTTCTATCAAGTTTTGTTACGTTTTATCAAGATAACCACGGCAAGCAAGGATAATTGACAGCCGTTTTGCTACGTGTTTATTCTGACCCGTTACGGTGTGTTGCGTTTTGCAGGCAGATGCGTTACGGCCAGTTGAGTTGTTGTACGGTCTGACACGATTCGCGCTGTCTTAAGATGAGTATATAAAAGCCGTGTTATTCAGGAAACTTCAATTTCAGTCTGAACACTCGATCAGTATAATGCAACCAAGAAAACGCCGAAAAAAGGCTCCCTGTGCTGCAAAGGACGCTCAAGTTGAGGAGCAACCTGAAAGTCCACGCCTACCACCGCACGATCAATAAGAACCCACTGCTCCTGTTGATCCGCCCATGCAAATAAGCAGGCAAACACAAAATCATCCTCGTTGTTCTCATCCATGTCAAGGAATTATTTTGGTATAATAAATACTGTTGCTTGAGAGTTTTCTTTTATACAAGGAGCACAATCGTGCCCGAAACCGCTCGGATGTCCACGTTTGATCCGCACGGTACCTTGAAAGAACGTGACAAATGAATGACAAACGTGTACAACGTTTCACACCCGCATGACAAACGCAAACAACGTGCGGGAACTTAACAGAACGCATCGAACCTTGCAGCAACATTTATACATCCATGGTAGACCGTGGATGAAAACTTAGCGCACCGTCGAAGGGCCGCGTTTTCGTTTTGACGGCACGTCACGGATACCTTGATTACCCGTGAGGAAACTTAGCACAACCTAGCAAACCTTTGATTAAGATTAAAAATTGCAACAGTCACACGGCGCGATACGTTTCGGACAAACGGGACTGCCGTGGCTGCCGGGAACATAATGTTAACACAGCATTAGGTCTGAAGCCAGCACACATTTTTACAAAAAAAGAAATAAGGAAAAAAACAAACGAAAACGATCCACATTTGAACTTTATTCACGAATTTTTAAAACGATATGCAGAGAAATTTGAGTTATGTATATTAATGTATATTTTGGATATCTCACGCTAAATATAAGTTTAGTTTTGCGTATATTATTGTTAATAACTGGCTTAGATTCAAGAAATAAAATAATATAACAAACAATCGGGGACACGTGAAAAAAGAACACAACACCTCTAAATATGACGTTTAACTTACCATATAAGAATTCCAAATTATCAAAGTAAATACTTACATATTTTTTTGAAGTGTCAAATCAAAGACTCTTTAAAACAAATGTGTGTGTATACGTCCGCGGTCAAAATCAATATGCCTTCACTACTATATTGTGTTCACGTCTGCTAGTAAAACAATTACTGCCGCTCATGCAACCTAAAAGAATAAACAGTAACGTATTTCTAAGCTCAAACCCGTTACATTTGTAGTCCGGTTATCAATTCTGATACACATTTAATATCAAACATTGACAAACGTCGAATACATCATAAACTTAGTAGAACGGTTATTACTCTATCAGGTGTAAAAATCGAATTGAAATTTCAGCTGAAATAGTATATCAGAATATGTCTTTACACATAGTTCATTCCTTGTATTCGAACATGTTAAGTTTTTTAGAGTTGGGTTTTGAACACAGCGAAATATATTAAGTTTGACTTACTTTTGCACCGTAAAGTTGATATTACTGGCTAAGGTTAAAGTGCATTTAAGTCCTTTTTTTATTTTACTTATGCTATTAATCTATAATCTATTCCACACATCCATTTTAGTTTTTTACTTAACGCTCTTTCTGTGCTGTGCGATTTAACAAAATAATATATATTATGTAATATAACTAAAACCACATGAAACATATTTATATCATGCCACCTGCTTGGTCTTCTGTGTTCTTTGCGAAGCATTAACGAAAAACCTCATATAACATATGAGAATTAAAACCACCTGATATGTATGTATAGCGTACTGCTTGCATGATCTTCCGTTTTCTCTGCAAATTTTTTGGGTTTATAATTCGATTTTTCCAATATTTTTAATTCATGTTTCCTCCACTGTAACATAATATGCTGATTTATTGCGCTTTTTATTTAATATACACGCACATTTCCGGGAAATTAGTTTTATTATCAAAAAGAAAATTGCAGGAGTTGCCCATACGATGTAATAATAAAAAAGACGAAAATTCTTAATCATATTTGTAAACATTTATTGTCATGTATTGTTCCGTATGGAATAAAAATATCAATAATCCAAATATAATTGACATTAGGTGTCCAATAATAATGGCTTTCTTTGTGGTGAGCTTCTGTGAGAAGGATACTAACTATGACATGCGAACGCATTATGTAACACATATTTTGTTTTTGTTAACCGGGGAGTATCATATTAGCAATGCAGCAAATGTCAGTAACACTGTCACTGAATGACTGAAAAAATAATATAACAAACAACACCTATTCACGCGTGTAACAGCCTGAAAAACGACTTTAGCGTCGCCCGTTGCTCGTTTGTAATGAACGGTATATTTTAATTTAACAACTCTAGCAACCCGAGCCAAAAGGTTTCATACATTCGTGTTCAGCAAACCAGAGCATCTTTATAATGTATATAATTTTCGATTTCAAACTGTGTCAAATTATTACATGCCTAGCATTATTTCATTTACCTTGGAAACTATGTTTTCGTTGTAGTTTAAATGTAAATTAAGGCTGAAGTCTTTAACAATTAAATACTCCTTGTTTGTACATTGGACAATTGAGGTTTTTAAGCGATAGACGCCTGCAAATTAAACATAATATTTAATTGAGACAAAAACTGAGCTGGTGTGTAATTACGTGAATTTAGATTACTTCAAACAATTGGCGGCGTATGGACAATTTCATAGCGGCAAACAAGAGCTATCAATTATTTGCCCCAGTAATGTTGACCTTTACAAAAACGTAAGAATGTGCGGTATTGTTTTTTCCATTAAAATGTATTTATATTCTTTGACATTAACAAAACTGATGAAGTCATGATTAATCAATTGTCACGTGCGTAGATTTATGTTGTTTTTATTGATTGTATTAAGACCAATAAACGCCCATCATGAAATGTACGTCTTTATACAACTGAAGGGGGTGTGAAGGGAGGAAATTATACGAAACAACAATATCAAACAACATAATTTATTAAATCGAAAATACATAAAAATGGTGAGATTATTCAAAAACAACATCGCGTGTTTAATTGCATTTAATGAAGCATACAACGACGTTTTTGAGATTCCTATTCTAGCCTTTCAACTATTATTCGATTGTAAATATAAGTAAATCAATTGTTATCGACAATTGCTCCCTTGTCGTACAAAAATATATTTCTTTGAACATAATGCACATATAAATGCAAAACATGTCTATATAAAACGAGGTAATTTCATAACGAACACATGTGGCTTCACTTTAAACATACTTAGAGGTGCGCTTTAACTACAACACCACGAGATTAATTTCGAGCCCCGTTAAGTGTATAATACGGATTTATCATGTAAAACATATATGCCGATAAAGGAGCTTACAACATACTCCACATATGAATATGTCTATTTTAATATGTTTAACGTCGTATAGCTTGTATTTATCAGTAAATATTTACAAAATACGAATTTCGTGAACATTGCTTGCATTTTGAAACTTAGATTCGTTCACTTCGTCATTGTCAATTATACTTGACGCATCTCTCAACTTATTTAAATCAACGCTGTCCCCGTTGCTTAAATGAGTGCAGACAAACAAGAACTCAAACCCCGTCATATAATAAAGCACGACAGCGTGTTTTACAGTGCTCATAGGCGTCGTTTTAATAAATGATCTCAGTACAAATCACTTGAGCGCACCATGTGGGTAATATACTACAATGGGTGCTATAAGTTGACATTAAACGAATACATAAACAAAAAAACATTATTTCATATATATCTGTGGCTAGTGTTCGACTAATGACATTGACAAATAATGAAGTAAACGGGGACTGTTTGCTTTCTTATTTCTGAAGAAGTTAACATTAGTTGTAAACATTTATTTCCTTAGCAATACTACACTTGAAAGTATAAACGCGTTAAGAGGCTTGGGATTCTTATTTCTCCGTCTTCTTCGTTGTCAAGTTGAGTCCGAAGGCTAGGATAAAACAGTTGGTCTTCTGTAGAGTACCTGTCCGTTCTGCTTTTCCTTTAGGTTCGTACTTCACATTTTCCGCCAGTGGTTGGTGGTCATGAGTGTGTAAAGCCGTTTGGTCGGCTATTCTAAATGTGCACCTTATGGATGTGGTAAAATGTTACGAAACATAAACACATCCTAAAACAATAAAACACACATATGGTAAGCGAGAGTCACTTGGGTTGACATAAACCGATTTTAATTCGGTTTCTGATATAAATCTACTTAAATGCTACAAATTAAAAAAGTGATTTCAATAAATAAGTCAAAATCAGTATTATACGGAATTAATATTTCATAAAATCCTTAGCAAAGAATAGCCAGAAAATTGACAAATGTTGCTTTAAACTATTCTTATACATCGGGCTACCTTTAGAACTCGATAAATCATTGTCTCTGTGTATTAATATTCTCAAAGGAAGTGATTAACGTGTTTACTAACAAGTGTCTCCGCCGTATATAGACGTTACTGCAGGGCTTGTTTCTCACATAACATGTATTTTGCCATTCGCGATATTGGCTGCACGCGGTAATGAACTCCTATCGTTTCGTCTATTGATTTTACGTCATTGATATCATATCCAGTTATAGTCGCACTATTCGACCTTTTGTGTGAGTGTTTATTTAGGTTTTACGAAAACTCAACGCATACACGTTATCTCTTGCCGTTTATAAATGTTGATTTTAAAATTGATAAATCAATATGAAATCGAGTATTTTATAAGTATTTATTAATTGAAAAGAAATATTTACACACAAAGGGTGGCACTGTTGAGAGCAGCTTTGTTTAATAACTTAACTTCCGTACATCTGTCACGAATATCTCCCAGGTCGTATATATATAAAATTTAATCATGTCTGTCCAAAATTCCTTACGACGTTCCTAAAATTTGAGTATATTCTTCATGTTGTGTAATTTGTTAATAGTTGCGCCATTAACACTTGTTTGGCATTTTGAGTTGGTCAGTTTATCAATTGCTTGTTTAAACTAATTGTTTGGTAAATTAACGTTTAGAATCCGCAGGTAAAAAGATTCGTTCGCAAGGGCTTTAGCTTTTTCACTTCTACGTATGCCAATATGTCGTGGACTCCAACAAAGAATGCCTGTTTTGTGAGTAAAATACAATTTTGAATCTAGTTTTGAAATCAAAAGATTATCTAATTTACACTTTTTTGAAAAACAACAACACAAAACGCCAATCGGTGAAATGATGAATTATCTCCAATGTGATTTGAACTATCAAGAAAAGCAAAGTAACTGGTCAGTGCCTCAGCAGATATATTGATATATTCTTGAATCACTGTTTTAGCTGAGAGAATAATATAGACATATAGAATAATATTATTTTGTAAGCAAAAATATATATACTTTCTTGAGGTACATCGAGCTGTTGTCGGCTGTTCTCAGAAATAGTAAAACCAACTTGAACTTAACACAACAAATTAATTATGATTCTATTAATCTACAAAGTATCCATATAACCAGGTAGTAGCATATGCCTTTTCATTTTGATCTGGTACATATGAAGTATAATAAGACGCAAGCGAGAAGTCAGTTCATAGTTATGTAGCATAACAATGTTTGAGTTTTTATAAACATCGTAAGAGTGTACCCCACAAATGAAAACAAATTGTTTCAGTTTGTTTCAACGCGTTTACGGACACACACGATTGCACATTAATGAAATAAAATTAGCAATAAGCCTGAAAAAGTCCATTCAGAAACACAGATCATTTTATATCATCGTATCGTGCAAAGGCACTATTGCTCTCTCCTACTTATTGCGCAAGGGTGGGTATAATTAACAACTAGTTAGGAAACATTCAGCAATTAAAATACTTTAGAAGTTATTAAACATCAGATCAGATATTTGTCACGTAATTTTGCATGATATTTGAGAATGGAGTGTATGAATATTAAACATAAAAACATATACAGACAAGCATAACATTTTAACAGAAAAAAATGTAAATTTATCATATTGATTTATAATAAGAGCTTCGCCAGCGCATTGAATATTTATCTTTTAGCTGGTTTATTTGACAATATGCCCATGTAGTCTTTCAAAGCATGTATTCCATAAGGTGATAGTCAATAGATGTTTTGGGTTAAACTAAATTGACAATAGGCAATTCTATTTTAGATTAATAATTGGGATACAACGGCATTTGTATGATTGTCCCAATTTATTCAATATTCAAACATATGCACGGCAAGAGAAATATATGCGTGTGTACGTGGTATAGTAAATGGAATAACTAATTATCCAGAAAGAGACAATCAAAACAACTCAAAACGTTGTTTAAACAATATGTTTATCAAGGCATGAGTAGAGAACTTAACATTAATAACACCCACACCACAATCGACATCAAAACACGTCACACTCAAGATACTATTCATCATTTGAAAATCATACGTTGCATCCCACGCTTTGACAGATGGTCCAAATTAAAATAATGTATATATTCCGAATGCCGAAGATAGTTGTACAACGTTCTATCCAACTGAGGATGGAATGTTTACCAATATAAAGAAGAGAAACTCCAGAAGCTGCAGCAGTATTGCATTTTATCATACACACCTTCGTGGTCCTTTATTTATGGCAAGGGACCAATTGCCAAAACGGTACAGTACGGCACAAAACGAAACAACATATACACATAGTAGAATAAAGCTGTGTACCTTGGTTCGTCATGATATACTGGCAATCTTTCACTGGCCTTGAAAGAAGGTTTACACAATGTCAATGTATTGCTTGATTTTTACAATCCCTGAATCCCCTACACTAACTTTGTTTAGTTTGTTACTTTCTCACTTGCCGTGGGCAAATCACATTATGATGTTCTCAACTGAGATGCATGAGCATGATAATGTCGTAAGAAACAATTATAGGTTTAACCGACAAAACAATAACCTTGCAGTGCGAATTTCGTGGCAGGATTCTCCTTCAAAACGAACTAATGCAGAACCGCATCGATTTAAAAATATTCCTCTGACATTATGTCAGATGATTATATGGAGATTATAATCCGTACGTATTTTTTTTCTAGTGATGTACACTTGATGTACAGTACCATTTAATCATTCAATGTAACTTTGTGGTTAATCATCTGAAAAACTCCGTACTAAAACAGTATAAACTCACATTTACATGTAGTTATGTCTATTTGATGATATCAGAATACCATTATCACTTCTGCAAATGGTATTACTTTCAATTAATATCACAATATAATCCCTTTTTTCTGTTTGAACATAATTGATTATGACAAAACTCAAAAAACACCTAACTAGGGCAAATATTGACGATTGTGAAAACGGAAAAATAAAAAGTGTATACGATCGTTGTATATCTTTTGTAGCAAATATTATGTCCTTTGATATTATCTTTTTCATTGTAAAGTGATTAAATGAAATATGCGGCTGTTTGGTTTTTGTCTCGTGTCTCGTAAGTGGTGTCAAATACAATATCGACTACGAATTGAACTTGTACAACAAACTAATTTACATTTTCATTTTTGAGTGTTTATATTTCGATCCAAATACTGAAAACGGCAAATAAAATACATACAACTAGGACATACAGAGTTTTATTATAAAGATGTTCAACACTCACACTACACGTATTTTATATTGTTAATACAATTGTCAAAAGCACCGTTGAATGTTGCACTGGAAATTTAAACTTTCAACGTATGTGGATATATTCAATTTACCTCCATAGCAAGCATGTGTGGCCTTTCGTCCTGTGAATTTGTAGCTTGAATCAAAATAGGGGTTATTATTTAAACTCAAAATATAGTGAAACACACTATGACATATAAAAGGGACTTTGACAGAATTGCGTATATTTGAAATACGATACAATTTATTTTAATATCAAAACTTATGTATTTGAAACACTTTTCACAGTTAAAATGTCAAGACAAACACAAATGTTGGTAAAACACAAATGAGCCTCCATTTAAGGAACTAAACCATACGCATGTGTTAATGCATTCCATAACGGTGCAATAAGATTTTTCCTCGGGGCCGCCAAATGTAGCTGTTCAAGGCGATATGGAAACCTTTTTACATTACACAATGGAAACGTTTTTGTAATCACGGGTATTTTTGTTTAACATATAGCAATAGTACAACAAATAAGAAAATATTCGACTGGGCTCTTGATTTAGGCAACCACGGATGAATAAATAGCATTTAAACGAATATACTCATTTACCATTCTCTAGAAATAGCATATAAGAATATATATCCTCAGCTATTTCGAATAACCATCTTAGTATATGGAATAATGGCCTTAATAGAGTAAATAGTCTACATGGATAAGGCAGAACTGGGGCTTAGGACCTTTAGAACTTTAAAAAATGAATATGTTGTAGAAAAATATTGTAAATTGAATATGTCATTTTTGCGATCCGCATTACCCTAATTCAGATGTGGGGTAGCCACACTAAGAATAGAAACTGGACGTTATGCAAATACACCAGAAAGGATATATCATTTCCTTTATGTTAATCAAATGTAAAATCGGAATCACATGTATTGTTATAATGTCCTATTTATAAATATGATAGAAACATATTATTTAATAAAGCCAAGCAGATTGATGTTAATTTCCCAATTATGTTTGAAGAAGATACACTTAAGTTTGTATTTACCCGTCTAGATATGAAACACACTTTGGCCAACGCCTGCTGTAACAAACTTGAAAAGAAGAAAACATACTCTGCACAGTAGATCTTTTAACTGAGTCACATATTTAAATCTATATACTGCATGTAATTTGTTGTTATAATAAAGATAAGTTGTAATATATATCTGAACATTTCTGCTAATCTTTACTTTTCATATCTGATAAGGGAGGGTGAAATATTATTTTTCTATACTGTTTTTTTTACCGGCAAATATTTGTAAAGCTACCTGAAAACACTTCAACACTTAATAACATGTTTTAAAACCATTTTAGACAAATCCTCAATGTCTTGATTAGAAAAATTCATATCTGATAAGGGAGGGTGAAATATTATTTTTTTATACTGTTTTTTTACCGGCAAATATTTGTAAAGCTACCTGAAAACACTTCAACACTTAATATCATGTTTTAAAACCATTTTAGACAAATCCTCAATGTCTTGATTAGAAAATTTTTATAAAGTTTTTTATATATAAATAAATCAGTAAAGTTTTAGATTGACCATCATACTTTTGAAACTTGAAATAGATACATTCTAGTTTGATAAAAAGTGTAATATATTATGTTATGTTGTATTTTATGTCAGTTTTTATGAGATTGTGATATATAGTCTCTTATAATTCGCTTAGAATGGCCACATTCATACATGCTATGCATCTTTGATTGTTATAATTGTAATGATAAATTGTGGATGAGTCTTAAATAAACTAATAAACTAAACCAAACATATTCTCAAATTTATAGATAACACTTGTTGTATACACATTTAGTCAGATTTATTTCTATAAATTAACATTTTAATGTGACGTCATACTCATCAATATTATATTAAATTTAACATGCAAAAAACACAGATAAACAAAAACATTTACTCATTGTTAAATATTATCATAAATTGTTTCTTAATATTTAATGTTTGTGTTACATTGCGATTTTTGTTTTGAATGTGTAACATTTTCTAGAGCGCGTTTTAGCACGTGTATTTCCCGGAATTCTTCAGATCTAGTTTAAAAAAATAGACCCCTCCCAGAATTATTGCAGAATAACCCACTCTCAATTTCTTTCTATGCCTATTTAAAACAGGCGGTGTATCATAATAGATAGCAAGACAATCTATAAACGACATGATATGAATAAACCATAATCACAAAAAGTTTTCCAGTTGTTTGCAATTCAAGACCACACATGTAATATTATGTGCACACATAAACAAAAGTTTTCGCAATTTATCAAAGACGCTTGTTGACAGAATCTTGAAATTTTGAAAAATAGTAGTAACTAAAATATGAACTATCGAAGTAAAATTAAAAGTGTTGGCTTCTACGGTATTGAATCCGTAGGCCGAGTTAATTGTAACAAAAAGGAATAATACTTCTTGGAATTTAGTATAAAGGGTATACTTTTTTATTTTCCAACGGTATCGATTAAAATTAGTGCACACGCTTTTTACATTATTCTATATCGATAGTATCCATTAGCGAGACTATATTTATTTATTGATAAGTGTATATTTTATTGTTTAAATGTTGTAAACACTCATTTTGATCTGCGTTCTGTAATTCAGCTGACACATATTCCTGGCAAATGACATATTTTATTTGAGATTTTCAGTTTATGATTATAATCCAACAAGCATAGTTTCTCTTATAACTATTGACAATATTCCAAGTGAAACAGTTTTGTAAGAAAATTTATGATTGATATAAACAAAAATACGACAATCTGTGAACAAGTCTTGTTATACACAAAAAGTTTAATACGCTTAGTTCTTATGAGATTAACACTGCATGAAGTTGGTGCCGTTCTTTTGCAGACGTTTTAAAACAACCCTACTGTATAAAGCATGCATTGTCAGCATTTATCATGTTTTATGCAAATCTGCCTTTCCATATACAATAATTGCCTATTTTTATTGGTTTTGTATTATATACGCACTCTGTTGAAACTGTTGAGTTATGTGATTGTTAAATTTTAGTCCCACAATCCTTTCCGTATATGTCCCGTAAGACCTAATTACGACATGTCACGTTTTGTGCTGCAGTTCCATAGCGTAAAATGTCAATCCGACAGATCATTATTATGTTATAAACAAATAAAGAACGAAGTTCGCAAACAACATATGCGCATACAAGTAATAATGCAGTATGTGGAGGTGTGTCGGAATGCAAGTATGCTACGTAATTGAAGACCTAATTAATTCCTTGGGGATTCACTTGAAAACATTTACTTATCGCGAAGAATCCAGACATTTATCGGTACAGTTTGTTCCCACCCATGGTGAAGTACTAGGAATAATGAATTTGTATCGTGTGCTTCACCTATGACCCTTTCATTGAAACTGACTCATTTTCACGACGAACACATTTATGCAATGCTAGAAAAAAAGTGTGTGAATCATTTAATAATTATTCTAAACCGATAAAAATAACATATTTCCGAGCACACAATTTGTTTTCAATAGTAATTAGACTGTGTGTAACAGCTATCTGACGAAATATGCAGACGCTTCAGATTAAAAAAAAATAACGCGGTTTCTTCGCAAAGAAACAAAGCATACATAGTCCATGTATCTTGGAGGCCAATCATATAAGTTTGAGACAAATACATGAGTTATAGAAATTGTGTTTGTGTTAAAATCCTTCATTGACAAACTTTAGTGAAAGTATGAACGTTTCTCCACAGACAGCCACATGCTTGTGTTTGTTGTTTGGAAGGAATATGGTTTGAAATTGCTAGAAATATGTATTTGTATTGTATTGAACATGTTGTTTGGTATTTCTGTTCTCATGCGACAGTATTTGATAAGGCTCATTAGCTAGCAAGATATTACAAGGATAGTAGAGGCTTATCACTAAATATTATAAATTTCGTTCCAACATTTGTTGCTTATTTGGTATGAGTAACATAATGTATATGCTACATGTTTAATTGCTCAGTTGTTTTTGTGTTCATAGATGCATGCTCTTTGGGCTTGGCGATTGTTTACCATTGTGAGGTTTGTATATCTTTCAGTTTGCTATTGTGTTGTATTGAAAAATCAAGCCAGATCAAGACCAAGCAACTAACACAACAGCACTTTGGCCCAGACTTAAGTAAGTTAAGCATCTTTTCATTTTTCAGCTATCACTAGTAATTCACAATAAAGTTATGTCAATATATGAGTTATATACTTCAGGCAATTACAAAGTAATAGAACGTTTTAGTCCAAATTGTTGCTAAATATTGCGACATCAACTTTTAGTTTATGTTCAATGTTTATAGTGTGTTAATTGCGCTGATTTTGCTTTTTTTTTACTGGCAATGAATGTGATCACGTGATAACAATTAACATTTTAAAGAAGTTTCATCCTGTTGATTGTTATATAGCTTTTATCTTATTGAATCATTTTCCCATTTTTCTCAACGAACAAACTCGCAAAGCAATACAATATTCTGTGTTCATCAAATCATAGGACAAAAACACATTTGTTTATTATAATGATCAAAATAAATAAATACGAACGAACGTGGGAGCATCAACTTACATGCAGAAACACAAAACAAAAAGTAATGCATAACACAATAATAATCGGTTTTGCTAACAGGCTCACTACGGCATGGAGACCTTTGGCAACCTTAAGGCTATCAATTCTTGGCGGGATAGTCCCAGAAACAAGTTTAATCAGAGACTCATTGATTTGACAATCATGTTATGTCTCTTTTGCAACACAGGAGAGAATATCGTTATGGTGTTTTCTGTTTTGGAGTGCATTTTTTTATTGTTGCAGTATACCATCGCTCAACAAAGCTGTCAGGTGTGGAGTGTATACTGATTTAATTTGTCCGTCCGTCGTCATCGTCTGACCGTCAGTCGGATTGATATTTAGGAGTAAGAGAAATAGTTTCAAGGTGTAAAATGCACGATTAAATTCCTTGTATGTATATCTTTAATGCCAAACAAATATTTCCCTTATTTGCCTTGTTCGGAAATATCCATTAAACAATTTTCAGTATCTTATGTCACAGCACTTTACAGATATCTTGAGGAAACAAATCTATTCTGTTACAGTAACTACTAAATTTCCATCAAACCAATATGCGCGGTTGTAGGTCAATGCGTTTTCTAGATATTAAGCAAGAAAAGTAAGGTACAGATCAACCGACATACCGTCCTACCTATTCACCTTCTAACATACCAAAATACCAACCAACCGACCTACCGAGGTTAAATGCAAGTATATATTCCGTCCTCGGGGCACATTGTAGTATACTTTAGAGTAGCCGGGGTACTTTAACGTAGTACCCAAGCCAACAATGACCAATCGAGCGTTATTGACTTAGCAGGTCTTACAACTACTTTTACGACTAGATTTGCTTCTAAATGATCGTTCTTGCTAAAAATGCAACCCATTGAATGCCTTTGTTAATAGCTAATAGCATGCACTATCACTGGCATTGGCTTTGTAAGTGAACCTGGAAACAATCTTGACAATTAATATACGCGTGACTAGCAATATCATACCAGTTCAACAGGCAGACAAAATACAGATTACTTAGACAATTTTCAAATTCTTAAAATGCACTTTTTCAGACAGGGTGTCTCTTGAGGAAAAACACAATCGATTTGACATTATGTTTGAGATGCATCAAATAAAGAAATCATGTTTGACGAGGATTGCATATCGTAGATCAGTTTAATTGATACTATTTGGAATTATCAATGTCCCTCGATGAAAATATGAAAAAGAGAAGAAATGGTTGGTAATGAGATGCGGATAATTTATCCGGCCAGGTTTAGAAAATGAAAATATTTTTGTTTCCGCGCCGAACCGTATACAACTTCGATTTTAGTGCGCTGTACCTTTATTTGATTTATCAAGTTTCTTCTAATACTTGTTTTTTGAAAGCACTTGTTAGAAACATTTTCGTTACGCCCATATCCTTAAGTTGAGTTCTCCACATCCTATATTTTGAGTGTGTTGGAATTTGAAATGTCATTCTAATGACTATGTCTAGTGTTTCTGATGTTTTTGAATGGATTACTTTGTACGGATAATTTACTTCAAATCGAACTATTGAGACTAATCCTAGATGGTATTTTTATCAAACATCTTTATAGATTTTTTGTAATAATTATTAGCAAGTTATATAATGGCATAAAGGTTTATTTCTTGGATGACTAAACTGTATCTTCGATAAAGAAATATATAATCAAGTAAAGCCTGCTGTTTATCATTAAACGTTTTGAAATCATGTCTTCGCCATTAATTCCATATTTAGAAGTTCAATGCACTGTCTACTAAGCAAAAGATGACAGTCCCAACTTTTTTCTTGTTAGAAATCTTTGGTATATAAGTTATCCGGCGCTCATGAATTCACTGCCGTCCTAATAAACCTTTTTATCATGTCTATGTTGAAAACAATGACCTTATAAAGCATGGTCGAATAAACTAGTTGATCTCCGGCAGTACCTAGCGTGACCGCGATCTACCGTCCTTACGTATTCCTACGCGCCGATTAAAATTGATCAACGTAGTACTTCTTCGGTTAACTATCCCTTAACCCCAATATGAAGGAATGTTTGAACAACTTACATACGAAGAAGTCAAACAACACATCTTTAATGCTGAAATCAAGAATACTTTAAAGAAAACAATGGTTGATATTAACACGTTCACAATATTCTTATTGATTAAACAAGAGAAAATGGAAATACATGTATTAGGCCCAGATATGTTGGATGAATATTTGGCAAATTATATGCTTTCAGTTAGAAAATGTGATGGTACTCAACACAATCCACAACCAGGACATGATTTCAAGCACCGACCGGAAAACTTTAACGCAACACACATCCTGTACTAATTATGCAAGAACACAACACGAATCACTTTCAGCTTACAAGATACGCTTTAAAGGAAAACACATTCTAAAAAATGGGAACGGGCAACAAACCAAATGCCACAGATTCAATAAGTGACGAGGAAATTGAAATGCTGTATGACCGTGTAATGCTTTGGGGTACATCGCCAAAGGCCTTGTTGAACACATTGCGGTTTAATAATTGTGTGTCACTTGGATTAAGGGGAACCAACGAGAATTATAATGTGAGGTAATAGTGCCAAAAGCAGACACTAATTAATTAAATGTTAAAGTAAACTGTCTTATTGCAAAGTCAAGTTTGAACGTTATTCTGAGACTCAGATATCCCTATCTTGATGAAGACAGGTTGTTCTCCATTGAACTTAAGAACTGTTTTTACACTATAATGACTTTGTAATAACTATAAATTATACCAGCAATGGCTATCAGTTAAACGAGCAATGGTTATCAAATATACCAGCCATGACTATCAGTTATACCAGCAATGACTATCATTTATTCAAGCAATGGCTATCAGTTATACCAGCAATGAGTATCAGTTATACCAGCAATGACTATCAGTTATACCAGCAATGACTATCAGTTATACCAGCAATGGCTATCAGTTATACCAGCAATGACTATCAGTTATACCAGCAATAACTATCAGTTATACCAGCAATGACAATCACTTATACCAGGGAAAATGGTTATCAGTTATACCAGCAATGGCTATCAGTTATACCAGCAATGACTATCAGTTATACCAGCAATGACTATCAGTTATACCAGCAATTACTATCAGTTAAACCAGCAATGGCTATCAATTATACCAGCAATGACTATCAGTTATACCAGTAATGGCTATCATGTATACTAGCAATGGCTATCAGTTATACCAGCAATGACAATCAGTTATATCAGCAATGACGATCAGTTATACCAGCAATGACTATCAGTTATACCAGAAATTGCTATCAGTTATACCAGCAAATAATATCAGTTATACCAGCAATGACTATCAGTTATACCAGCAATGACTATCCGATTTACCAGCAATGGCTATCAGTTATACCAGCAATGACTATCATTTATACCAGCAATGACTATCCGTTATACCAGCAATGACTATCATTTATACCAGCAACGGCTATTACTTATACATTCAATGAATTTCAGTTATTCCAGCATTGACTATCAGTTATACCAGCAATGGCTATCAGTAATAACAACAATGACTATCAGTTATACCAGCAATGTCTATCAGGTATACCGTGATCACGATATTTAATAAGGTACAAGTAAAAAGAATAAAATAAATCAAACACTCAAGGACAACATCTGTCATTTTATAAGTCCCAATAAAAAACTATAAAGTATTAGATTTTATATTTTTTTTAAATTATTTTCCTCAAATACAATAAAACCATCCATTAAAAAGCGTATTAAAACTAGCAAAATATTTAAATGTTAATTAAACGCTACTAAAGAAATTGTAAAATGATTTTTTCATATTATAGATTCCAAGACACATATTATTGTTTATTGTAAATGAACTGCAGTGAATAGCGATTATAATAACACAAGTTGAACCATCAGTTAAATATATTAACAGGGTTTGCATGTAATTAAACACGTAAATCTAACAAAAAACAACATACCTATATATGTAAAAAATAGTTTTTACTTTACATTTTTTTTAATTTAGTTAAAGCGAAAACCTACCAATACGACATTAAGACAGATGCAATCTAATGACAATTAACCTTACGGGAAACCCGCAGGAAGCCATTATTGGCACAACAATCACCATTAAAACTGTCTTGTATTCCCAGGTTTGTAATGGGATTTCGCAGGTTTTCAGTGTTTAGTCATACTGTTAAAATGGAGAGTGAAATTAATACTTTGAAGGTTGTAATATAAACACAAATGTGTTATTACAAGGTAAACACTGTCAGATGAAATTGCCTTGATTTGGGGAAAAAATGTTTTTTGTGTTTTTTTAAAATCCAGTTTCACCTTTTCTTCTGCCCCTCGGCATAACTGAAATATGTACGTAACTCAAAAATTGCAGAAGATAGTATTATGAAACTTGGTATACCGATTCCGCTATCGTCTATCTGTCAATCCCTTCCTCTTTTCGTCCGTCCGTCTGTTGCAATATGAAGGTAATTATCACATTTAATTGGTAATGGTTTTTAACCGCCCGGTAGGGGACTCCTGAATTGCGTGCAATACAGTTCAAGTCTTGTTAATAGTGGACCAACTGCAAAGGCCTGTCGTTGCTCTTTTGACATGTATACAAACACGTACGCGTCCTATTGAGTTACTGTAGACCCTTCAACAATCTTGTTGGAATAGCGTGGATATAGGTTTCTTTCTGCTGATTAATTTTATATTGCTTTGTTGTATGTGTTGTTTGCATTTATGTATCGGTATAAATAACACAGACATGCATTGATTAGTTTTTTTACTCGGATTTCCAATTAAGTGAAATTGTGAATAGCTTAATTGTGATCATTTCTTTTTGAACACGCTCTAGTTTCGTTGGTATTGAAACACATTCATTTTTTATGACCTGTTCAAACGATATTTATCAACAAACGCAAATAAAAGTAACCAATGTGAATGCGATATTTTTTGGTGTTGATTATTGGAAGAAAATGATGGACAGTCATTATCTTTCTCTGACTCGATTCAACATACATGGGCAAGAATTACTTCGAATACTCCTGCATGAATCAAGAAATTACATGATAATTGTCTTGATGCTTACAAATATGATAACATGTAACATGACCAATATATAACTGATAATGATACAACTGAACAATTATACTATACCCAACGTTTAAGAATCTTTAACTTGACCATTCCTTACCAACAAAGTGTGGGTCATAAAACACACAGCTTATTAAAATTGGAGTGACAGTTGTTTAGTTACTATTTTTATCATCCTCGAGCAAACATTTAGTTATTGGAAATAAAGGATAAAATGTGACACAGTCCCTAAATATATTAGTATATTCAGCTTTACATGCAGTTTAGGCTTTGCTTGTTGAGCTTATTCATATTTAAAACGGTGCATATGTGTCCATGTATCAATTCAAAACGTCGCTTTAATGCTAAGAATAATACTGTCTAAGGATCAAGTATGCTGTCTTTAATATTTAGATAGAATACAATTGAGCCGTGCTCTGAGAAGGGGGGAAAAATGTATATGCGTAAAGTGTCTTCCCAGATTAGCCCGTGCAGTCCGCACAGGCTCATCAGAGATGACAATTTTCGCCTAAACTGGAATTTCGTAAAGAAGAGTTCATCTTCAAACGAAAAATACAATCAAAGCGGAAAGTATCGTCCCTGATTAACCTGTTCGTATTGCACATTCTAAACTGGGACGACACTTTACACACATGCATTAAACACCCTGTTCTCAGAGCACGGTTCAATTAATTGTGAGTCTGTTATTGAAACGAATAAAGTATATTCCGTTCACTTCTTCATAGCAAGGTAAATTTGTGTAAAGTTTGAAATCAGTTTCATACGTGTGCTTTAAAGCGATGAAATTATGTGTCGTAGGCACAGAGTCACACGGTTTATGTAACGAATTAACGTAAATCTCGCCCTTGTATTTTCTGTGCTCTAAGAAAACTTGGACATTAATGGACAAATTATTAAATAACCTGTCACCTTATACTTTTTCCATTGGCTGTCTTGGCTGTTGCTGTCATGGTTTGATTTGGTTGCATATAGTCGCTGCCAGTTGTAAAATTACAAAACGTTACTGAATATCTTGGCCATGCAGACAAAATGTCACATTGTTATATTTATTTTTACATACTTTCAAATTATTTTATGTATTTCACAGCACAGTAAACGCACAAATATGTAAATATTACAATACATGTTTTACGGTTACATTTGCAAGTTGAGTTGATTTTAAACTGTAACATTTAAAAGTCTTGTAGCAAAAAAGACTTTATTTTCAAAAGATTTATCATTAATTCTGAAACATTTTGTGTTGATGTACTTGTGTAGTCTGTGGTCACATTTAATATCGTAAGGTCATAGCAATTATAATTAATCCTCACCTAATGTTGTTTTAAATGTAGATGGCAACCTATGTTTTAAAGCTAAAACAATAGCCTATCGTTCTAACCATTTTTTCACAACTGTTGCTTCAGTACTAGTTGATGAGCTTCCTGCTGCTCCAAATCTATTTAATACAGCATCTAGCATTTTTTAATCATTTTACAGAGACAGAAATCCTGCTTACAATTCTTTTTAACTTCATACTGTTTCCGAAGATTTTGTTTACAAAGAGTTAAGAAAATTGAATTGTTCTAAGAGCACTAGGTTAGATGAGATTTTTGAAAGATTCTGCTCTTTTAGCGCAAAACGCATACTTTTAATGAAGAGCTCTATTGTTAACAATGTAGTCCAAACTGATTTAAAAAGTGCCAATGTAAAACCATTGTTTAAGAGCTGTAAACAACCAGTTGGAATCCTTTTTAGTGAAGAACGGTCTGTTGGATGAGTCTGTTGTATGAGTATCAGAGTGGATTCAGGGGGAACTACTCCACCGACTCCTGTCTTATTCACCTGTCTGATCATATACAATGTACGTGGAAAAACCTCTTAGGGCTTGTTTACTGGTATGATTATGTTGGATCTACACAAGGCATTCGACACTGTAGATCATGATATACTGTGTCGGAAGCTTCGTGTGATGGGAGTGGAGTCTGTGGAGTGGTTTCGCTCGTACCTAACGCAGTCTGTACACGTTAATGCCGCTAAATCGGATTTCAAATCGGTTGTGTGTGGTGTTCCCGAACGAAGTATACTGGGTCGCCTCTTGTTTTTGACTTACGTTAATTATATGAAAACAAGTATATCATCCAACTGTAAATTAATAATCTATGCTGATGATAGTGCAATTTTGTATTCACATAACGATCCAAATACCATCAGTCAAGTTTTAGGCGAATTTTGAAGATCTTGGTTTATTGAACGTTGAGCAAAGAGGCAAGCAACTTCGACTTAACCATATCCATAAGATTTTCTACTATAATCGTCCAAGCTATTTGAAAGACAATTTTGTCAAATGTACATATGTCCATCAGTATGGGAATAGATCAAGATTTAATATGTTTGTACCTCAAGTTGATGGCTTTACTAGTTCTTCATTTTACTACAATGGTATTAAGGATATGAGTTCATTACCTTATAATATAAAGTTCATCAAATCGAAATTTACTTTTAAGAAACTCGTTAAGAAACATTCATTAAATGAAATTAAGGTAGACGAGAATTGTTAGTTTCAGATTTGTTTTATTGTATGTGTATTCCTTATTTTCATAATAATGTGTGTGTGTCTGTGTATTATCATGTCAAGTTTTGAAAGATACACTTAATATGTAGAAGAAATAATTTGTAGGATCATGTCGATTATATATTAAGAACTGAAAAAAACTATATATTTATAGTCACTTATAAAATCTGTTTGACTAAATCCAGGGACCCCGTTGAAAATAAGCTTATTTATGTAAACATGTCTAGACTTTACGGGTAATCATGTGTATACATCATGTCGAAACTTTATTGAGATCTTTGATAAATGGCACCATTCACATTCGAAATTAGAATATTAAGCTATATCGTAGTGACTGTATTTAGTATGTAAGTAATGAATATATTTTTGAAGATGATAATAATGAAATATTTACGATATTAATTGCATTGATTATATTTAATTGTAAATTGCTTGTCATGTATACATAAATAAAACTATGAATGTATCTATCTACATTGGATGAACTTCGAAAGCACTGTTTTGAGTTTTGCACATAATGTAAACCAAACATTGTCCTGCAAAGCAATACGTGTTTGTACTGTTAAGACATGTTTCTATACAAAACACGAAAATGCATGATGCTTCATTGAGGGCTCCACTGCTAGATGTGTTGGCGAGTGCATCATATTGTGCATGTCATCAGTATTGCACCAAATATTGGAATTAATAAGGTGCACCACGCTGAAATACAACCAAGCAACACCTAGTTTATACACAACCAAGTAACCATGTATAAATACACAACCAATCAACACCTTACTGATACACAACCAATCAACACCTTACTGATACACAACTAAGCAACACCTTACTCATACACAACCAAGCAACACCTTACTGATACACAACCAAGCAACACCTTACTGATATACAACCAAGCAACACCTTACGGATACACAACCAAGCAACACTTGAAACTTGAAACTTGCTAATTTGATGAAACGCCTATTTATATAATTATATTCAATGGCGTTGTACACAACATATAAATAGACATACAATTTATAAAAAAATAAGAGCGATTGATACTTTTATGCAGCATTAATTAAAAGATTAATAATCTAAAATGTGTATAATAAATAAAAATAAAAAATGCTGTAAGAAACTTAAGCAATAAAACAATACAGGCTACGATATTAAAACACAGGAAAAATAAAATATTATGTAATAAATTGATATAACTAGGGTTAAGACAATAATTATAATGATATAATTAGCAAAGTTTTGATAACATTAAGACATTTTTTTCATAAACTGAAAGGATACGTGAAAGGATATATCTGCACTCTGGCTGTCGGATCCCACAGCTACCGGTCACCCGTCACCCTTACGGACACTTCTTTTGGGTTTCAACCTTATTTGAACTATTGTGACTACAAGTCACAAATAGACTGACCAAGTGTGACTACAAGACACAACTTGAAGTTAAAAATTTCAGTGTGACTATAAGACACAACTAGAGGGGCTAAGCGTGACTAAAAGACCGCTGTATGATGTCATTCAATCATTGAGCAAAGAAGCCCTAATGATTTTTGGTTACCGGTCACTTGTATAATAAATATCCTTTTCGAGCAAAGAAGCCGGCACAATTATTTAATTTCTTGGTCCTTCGAGTCATGGTTGTTGGACAAATAAGCCCGTACAACTGAGTCTTATTTGTTTTGAAATAACAGGTATTCAAATTTAAATAGGTTGTAAAAGTCTCTGAAGAGAAATGTTTTAAAATTCTTTTTTTAAAATATCTATTGAGACAGAAGTCCGAATGCTTGATGGTAGGTCATTCCACAGTTTCGGACCAACAACTCCGAAACTCCTGTCCAGGAAAGTGTTCTCTTTGTGCGTTTCACATCATAACATCCGTCATACGAAACCTTAAGCAACACCTTACTGATACACAACCAAGCAACACCTAACTGATATACAACCAAGCAACACCTTACTGATATACAACCAAGAAACACTTCACTTATACACAACCAAGCAACTCCTTACTCATACAGAACTAAGCAACATCTTACTGATACACAACCAAGCAATACATTACTGATATACAACCAAGCAACACCTCACTGATATACAATCAAGCAACACCTTACTGATACACAACCAAGCAACACCTTACTGATACACAATCAAGCAACACCTTACTGATACACAACCAAGCAACACCTTACTCATACACAACCAAACAACACCTTACTGATACACAACCAAGCAACACCTTACTGATATACAGCCAAGCAACACCTTACTGATACACAACCAAGCAACACCTTACTGATACACAACCAAGCAACACCTAACGTATATACAACCAAACAACACCTTACTGATTGACAACCAAGCAACACTTCACTTATACACAACCAAGCACACCTAACTCATACACATCTAAGCAACACATTACTTATACACAACCAAGCATAACCTAACTGATATACAACCAAGCAACATCTCACTGATATACAACCAAGCAACACATTACTGATACACAACCAAGCAACATATTTCTGATACACAACCTAGCGACACCTTACTGATACACAACCAAGTAATACTTACTGAAACAAAACCAAGCAACACCTTACTGATACACAACCAATCAACACCTAACTGATACACAGCAAAGCAAGACTTACTGATACACAACCAAGCAACACCGTACTCATTAACAACCAAGCAACACCTTACTGATACACAAAAAAGCCACACCTTACTGATACACAACCAAGCGACACCTAATTAATACACAACCAAGCAACACCTTACTAATACACCACCAAGCAACACCTCACTGATAAACAACCAAGCAACACCTTACTGATATACAATCAAGCAACATCTTACTGATACACACCCAAGCACCACCTAACTGATAAACAACCTAGCGACACCTGACTGATACACAACCTAGCAACACCTTACTAATACACAGCCAAGCAATAATGTATGGATATAACACCAAGTAACTATTTTTTATTGCTACACAACCAAGCAACACCTCACTGATACACAACCAAGCAACAATTCATGAATATAAAACCAAGCACAACCTTACTGATACACAACTAAGCAACACCTTACTGATACACAACCAAGCAACACCTTACTGACACACAACCAAGCAATACCTTACTGATACACAACCAAGCAACACCTCACTGACACACAACCAAGCAACACCTTACTGACACACAACCAAGCAACACCTTACTGATACATAACCAAGGAACACCTAACTGATACACAACCAAGCAACACCTTACTGCTACACAACCAAGCAACACCGTACTGATTCACAACCAAGCAACACCTTACGGATACACAACCAAGCAACACCTTACTGAAACACAACAACGCAACACCTTACAGATACACAAACAAGCAACACCTTACTGATACACAACCAAGCACCACCTAACTGATACACAACCAAGCAACACCTTACTGATACACAACCAAGCAACACCATACTAATATACAACCAAACGACACCTTACTGAAACACAACCAAGCAACACCTCACTGATACACAACCAAGCACCACCTAACTCATACACAACCAAGCAACACCTTACTAATACACAACCAAGCAACACCATACCGATACACAACCAAACGACACCTTACTGATACACAACCTATCAACACTTTCTGATACACAACCCGGCAATACCTTATTGATACACAGCCAAGCGACACCTTTCTGATAAACAACCAAGCACCACCTTACTGATACACAACCAAGCAACTCCTTACTGATATACAACCAAGCAATACCTTACTGATATACATCCAAGCAACACCTTACTAATACACAACCAAGCAACACCTTACTGATACACAACCAAGCAACACCTTACTGATACACAACCAAGCAACACCTTACTGATACACAACCAAGCAACGCCTTACTGATACACAACCGCGCAATACCTTACTAATACACATCCAAGCACCACCTCACTAATACACAACCAAGCAACACCTCACTGAGACACAACGAAGCAATAACTTACTGATACACAACCAAGCAACACCTTACTGATACGCAACCAAGCGACACCTCATTGATACACAACCAAGCAAAACCTCACTGATACCCAACCAAACAATACCTAACTGATACACAACCAATCAATACCTTACTGATACACAGCCAAGCGACACCTTACTGATACACAACCAAGCAACACCTTACTGATACACAACCAAGCAAAACCTCACTGATACACAACCAAGCAACACCTTACTGATTGACAACCAAGCAACACCTCACTGATACACAACCAAACAATACCTAACTGATACACAACCAAGCAATACCTTACTGATACACAACCAAGCAACAACTTACTGATACACAACCAAGCAACATCTTACTGATACACAGCCAAGCGACACCTTACTAATACACAACCAAGCAACACCTCACTGATACACAACCAAGAAACACCTTACTGATATACAACCAAGCAACACCTTACTGATACACAAGCAAGCAACACCTTACTGATACACAACAATGTTTGGATACGCAACCAAGCAACAATGTATGGATATCGTCCGTATTTTTGTAATATCTCTTGTTTGCTCTACGTTAGGTTTTATGTGACTCTTTTATGTATGTATTTATTAATGCAACAATTGTGTGTACGACCTCTTCTCTGTAATATTGTTTGCAATATTTCTGATTTTGTGTGACGAATAAATGCATGTATTTCTTAATGAAACACTATTTTGATAAGTAGGAGTATTTTTCTGTAATATAAGCATGGTTAATATGTATTAACTACTGCTATTATGTTTCAACAGTATTTATGTATTTATTATGTATACGGTTTAGTAATCTGGTGTTCTCGTAATATACCTCTTGTTAAAATAATGTATATACGGATATAAATGATGTAATTCTATAATATAATACGTGCTAATGTGTCTGTCCACACGATCTCTTGGAGTGCTTGAAATGTTGTACATATTCTTGAAAATTATTAATCTGGAATCACCAAAATTAACACAAAACTATGCACTGGTTATTTATACGGTTCGTATGAAATTACACAATCTGCAATATGGAAATGTTTTTGTTAAAATATGGAAATGGATTAATTGGATTTATTAGTGGCCATTAATACTAGCATTACAATAAAAATATATCAAACAATTGTAGGGACATTAACATATGTAATAGGTATATAGTATTGGTGTTTGACTTGTAATATTCAATACAACTCATTCTTATAATACAGGACATACTAAGATAGCGTACCACAAATGACAACGATGTGATGATAACTGCCTTACTATGGTTCTTTTTCTTTCAGAAACATTTTTTGCAATTAAAAAAAAAAAACGTAGCAATCTAGTTTTGGTAGTGTAAATATTTCAGTAGTCTTATTTTAAGGAAAAAAAACAGTTTTTGGAGAGAAAACAAATCTCTTACTAAAAAAATGGACCCGTTCAGTGTAACAAATAATTGTTAAAGAAAATGTATACAACGACAGCACATTGAGATGTTGTTCGGCTTCAAACTGGTGATTGTTTCATAAAAAATGTGTGTACCATTTGATACAAATGTTATATAAAAACAAACGAAAACTTTGGGAAAATATACCAGTCGTCTGTTATTTATAACATCATTCAATTCTCAGATTACTTTATAACAAATCCTGACATACATGTATATGCCTTTATAAAATAATGTTTAAAATGTATGCGCCAAAATTTAATATTGTACGCAGTATTTGTGTTTGATTTACTCAGAATATGTTTTAGCAAAATCACATTCATCAACATTAAAGTTATGAACATGAGTTAAATGTATGTACACGGTAAATAGCACTTTATGAACTTAAACATGTTGGTTCGCAGAACGGGTGGGTCTGAATATTGTCCATATTTGTGAAGTTAATGCGAGCTCTTTTTATGAATATCACGGCTTCTTGCTTTCCCCGTACGATGTTATTCAAGGTCAGTCATAAATTGTCGAGTTCCGAGTTAGTATTGTGTACTCCAGGAGACCTTTTGACTCATAGACGGTAATCGCAACCATCCTCATAAACGGTAAGATGTTCTTGAGATCCATTGGTTCCAAAACCTCCACCCTTGCGAATCTCAGGCGAGGCATTCGACAGAAACTTTGAGGCAGGGATGCCAGCCGTGAGTTGTATAACCAGAGAGCTGTTAGCGACGAGTTAAACCCAGAAAAACCATCTTCTGGGATGAAAGTGAAAGTTATATTGTTGGCTGAGAGAGAAGACAACAAGCTCAGATGGCTAAATGAAGAAGGCCATGTCGAAAAACGGCCCAAGTCTAGACGGAGAGTGGTCAATGTCGGACCTAATTGCCTCATTACCAACGGGTTTAAGTGCACTAGTGGATTGTTCTGAAGATACAGTTTCTTTAGATTGCTTAGTTTCAGCATAGCGAGCGGGAGCTCAGTCAGTCGATTATTTTCAAGATCGATGTACTCGATATTATTCTGAATACAGTCAAAGGCGTTGTCGTCCAACGATGATATGGCATTGAAGCTAAAGAACAGGAACACTCTGGAAGACGAAGCAAACGTCAGATTGCAGAAGGCGCGGTCTTCGATAACCTCGATATTGTTGGAGGACATCCGGAAGAAGCCGGAGCCATCCAGCGAATCATTTGTGACAACCCGCGGGATGAAGGTCGGCATTGCACGCAGTTGGAGTCCGCTGCATTCGACAGCGTAGTCATTACAGACACACGGCGGGGCCGCCACGCACTTACCGTCCTTCCAGAACCAAACCCTTCCTTGGCTGCCACAGATTATTGTCAACGTCAGCACGATCTACAAAACATTAAACAAATCATGCATGGACAGGCAAAGTAGTGGTAGCTGATTTCTGAAATATCCTTCTGGTGTGTTGGCGGGTTTGAGCAGGTCGCCAATACGCAAATACAAAATAAATATACCCGCCTTTACAACCAAAAAGGCGCACACCAGACCACCAGGGGAGAACAACTTATATCACGTGACCGCAAAAGTCAACGCCGGTTGAAGAAACAGTCTGTGATCTTGCACATTAAGGTACGTTTTGTTGTTTTTTCATATGATCGAAATTTCAGTTTTAAAAGAGCGATAGCATATGACGTAGTAATTCTGAAATTCAATGCAAACGCAGTTTGGGTATTAGGTTTCGATGATTTTCTTAAAACATATTGGTTTAGCGACTGAATGAGTATGATTATACTCTTCATTTGAATATATGTAATAACATTCATGACACAAATAGAAATTTAACAAAAAAAATACTATTATTTTATTGTGTTTTGTTTTGCAAAAACAGGTTGGTATTTCGTGTGCAATTAGAAATGGTAAACGCAGGTTGCGAGAACATTCAAAGGATACTGAAACGCACACTGTACACATGTTTGGAAGTCTCCAAAATGATGTTAAGGTTACTAATACGAAAACAGTTACTATATAAAACAATATGTGACCGACATTTGAACAGAGCGGGAATATGCTAATCAACGCATTTATTAGAAGCATGATTTCAACATAATCACTTAACTAAAAAACCATTCCTCATTGGGTTTGTTGTTCAAGTTTGTTTGTCACCAAAGAAGTTTTTTAGGCGACACATCTTAACAGCACGCAGATAACGATTGTCTTCAGTTTTGACCTCATTATAATCTTATGCGTAGTCTCAAAGTAGCAATAGTACGTACTCGTTGCTGCCTATATAAGCAATTGATGAAAAACTCTGTCACAACGAGGCGCCATTTATGTCGACTTTATACACAAGAATCCATAAATTAAACTAGTAAGTAATCGACATTTTTAGGAGTTATCATACGCTTAATTGCTTTTTATTTGCGACAAATGAAATTCTAACGAAAACTGGGCGGAATTCTTCAATTTCTTTTTTAACAAAACATCCTCCTCTTTCCAAGTTAATTTTCGTCCGTCAAAATACCAATGGAGTTACTTTTACAAATATTGTGTCACATCCAATCACATGCATTTATTATGCCTTTTGGTCATTTAAACTTTAAAAACAATTTAAACTTTAAAAACATGTCAGAAATATATTTTTACAAATTGTATTTTTTTTTATTACAGAAACATGACGCTCGAGTGGGAAATTTGTGGTAAAACTTTAAAATCGGAGTGGGGGTTAAAGCTTCATTATAAGTGCCAAAGAGGGACTGGACGATTCGCCTGTTGTAAAACAACAGTTTACACAACACAGGCGTTCAACAGACACGGGTGTGTATTTTTTCAATTACAACGCTAGGTTATGTCGGTTTAAAAATCAAAATTCAATTCAAAATAGGTCATTGCATTCTTAGCGAAAGTATGTTTTTAATAACCTAGGTACAAAGCACTATTTGAAATGTTCGGTATAGTGTTTTTCGAAATTAGCCGGCTTAAAAATGACATATAATTCGTACATATTGGTATGTTCGTGATAGTGTATATTTTTTAACGACCATAATAGTCCAGATACAATTTCAATGCAAATGGTCACATAAAAATTGGAAATTACACGGCATAAATCCAGAATGTACGCGTAACTCTACTTCACGTATACGTAACTGGACCCTTACAAAATATGTTTTAATGCGTATATTGGATTTTGCAATTCGTAAATACGCGTTTACGCGCCATATCTGGAGCGCTTCTGACGACCATCATTTTGTTTACTTCCATATTATTATGGATAATATTCTGTGTGTATTTTTCTTGATTCAATGATAATTCAACAGTTCTATGTTTTAATTAGATGCAGCATTTATGGTGTTGAAAAGTCTTTCCCCTGTCACAAATGCAGCAAAGGATTTCAACGAAAGAATACCTGAACCGTCAGGTCCGGAGGATGGTAACTGCAAAGCAATCTACCTGTGCAACATTAAATGCAACACTCTGAGAGAAAATTAACCTTTAGGCCCACCTTGACACCCACACTGAAGAGAAAAACTGTCCATGTGATATGTGTGAAAAGAAGTACAGGCACCGCAGTAGTCTATCAAAGCACAGATCTGCAAAGCACCGGGCTTAGTCATCTGTTGTATAACGATGGTATCACCAGGAATTATTTTTAACCCTTTTTCAGGCATTATTCTTACCAATTTACCGTGATTATTTTCTTAATTAGTGATAATACAGATTGTTAAACAATAAAATATTGTATTAGGCGTGATGTTGCATCCGAAATATTGTGTTTCATATCGTTTATCTTGTTGTATCTTGGTAATCCTGTTGTTTTTTATATGATTATTGTTGTTATATTTATAATTCTGATTTAAATTGATTATGATAATGGTTGATATCATACGAATTATTGTGTTCATTATTGCTCATCTGTGATGACTATTGATCTCAACCAATTAATTGTGATTTATATTGATTATCTGTGATTATTGTTGATCTTATCAAAATCATTGTAATTTATGTTGATTATCTGTGAGTATTGTTGATCTCACCCAATCCGTTGGAATATACATTTGTAATCTGCGATTTTTGTTTATCAAATTCGAATCAATATGCTTAAAATAAATTTTCGGTGATGCATCTTTGTCTCCTTGGAATCGTTGTGCATATTTTCTACAATTACATCTTAATCTGTAATGCCTTCCCAAGTTGCAAATAGGCCAGTTTTATGTTTTGCACATACGCCAATCGTTTCTTTTAGAATTTTGGCGATCTGATTATAACGTGTCTTATTGCGATACGGGATATTCTTTGCAACAATTAAACAATTAATCTGCAGATTTTTGGCCTATGCCACTATCTTAACCAACCTGCGTTTGTCATAATCCAGCTTCAGCAAACTGTGTTTGCTCAACTAACCCGCGTTTGTATATTCTTGAAATAGCAAGAACTGATCAAATACAATATTAAAACGAAAACTTTTATCTCAAAAACAATAAATAAACAAAAACTAAGCATCGTGTGATCCCATTGTTCAAGCAATATGATTTATTTGTGAATCGAAAGTATAAACATATAAAATCAAACTGCGTTTGCATTGAACATCTAAATTTTGTGTCGAAATGTTCTTTAAAACTGCAAAGCTTCGAAACAATTGCAATTCGTCTTAATATGCGAAAAGGTATGCAACATGTCATAGGCTTTGTATTTGTTAAATATTCTCTGTAAAAAGATTTAAAATATTTGACGAGCGGCATTTCTGATGCAATTTAACAACCTGCCATGCTTGTGTGGTAACGTGAAAAAAAGTTGTTCATCCCCGGTGCAGACACTTGCCAACGTGTTAAGAGCGCCAATTTGGATAGAGGTTAAACACTGTTAACACTATTTAAACAAACCATTTGCGTACATTGAATATTAACAATACATTTATATAATACTCACCACAGCCGCGATATGAAACATTGTCTATCCGAGTGATCGACTTACTGTTCAATTCAAAACACTTTCACATAATTTATATTAAATATATTTAACGCAATATTTTCAAAATTAGTCCACGTGATGTTCATGTTGATGTTATGAGCTTGCCAATTGTAATCATCAATCAACGCGTTTTTACAAAAGGATTGCGAAAGTCGAATAATCTTACCACAATTATTTCAGACAGAAATCCCCTAGTAAAACCAACACCATACATTTATCACAATTAAATATGTGTATCGCGGCGCAATAGCTCCAGTTAATTTTTCTTAAACATTTACAAAACACCTATTATTGCAAGATGACTTTTATATTGTTAAGTTATTTGTATTTCATATTGTCTTTTGTGTCGAGATTTTAGCTATATAAATTGCTGAATATAGTCATAATTCTGTACATAATTTGTCTGCAAAAAAATACGATGATAGATGATATTGGGGCAAAACTCGTTCACGCTTCATTGTGATTGATGGAAACTGTTTAAACGCGCCAGTCTCAATGAAATGTAATTTGTAACGTATGATCATTTATCTTGTGCAAACTATCTACACAATTCATCATGCTTAGTGTGGTAATTAATACACGGATGTGGTCTTACTTGCACTCGTTCATCATTGTTTTTAAGATATTTATTGCTTTTTTTTCTTCGTAAACTTAAAATTCTGACGCAAGACTCTCTGATTCTTAAACACAAAGAATACCATTAACGTTGTTGTCAATTGCAAAGTCTCAATACAATTTTGAAACCGATGGATGCAAGTATCATTTGTACGTGTTTTAACGAAACGATATTCAAGTGGCAATTCAGTAATTATATTGTTTATTGTACTGTATCCATCGATTAAAACGAGTGACATTTTATTATTCTTCATTACTGAATATCGTTGCAAGATGTTCTCAGCCACGTTGTAACAAGTATTTTCCGAACAAAAATTTCATGTTTGAATTGTTCAAAACATGCCCGAAAGTTGTTGTTTATGCGAATGAGGTTTTAGTTAACTACGAAGACGATGTGCGACATTTGCAACAAAAGAAGCGAATCATTTTAGTTGCGTGTTGATAAAGGTTCATTAACTAATTAAAAGTATGCACCTAATTCTTCGGTTATGGATTTCTTGAATACCCTGTCACACCTGAATAATATCCTTACTTTGACCGAAACACTTGCTTTTTGAAACAGCCTATATACTTATTACTATACAAAAGTGTTTCAAATGCCAAAGTACATGAATTATCATTCGCCACACAGACATCTCTATGTTCTGCAAATGTGCACGGCGTCAGAACCATGACCACCCCACGTCATTCGTGTTTACACTTTGCTATGTATAGCTGCTCGCAAGTGAACAGTGTTTGGACTTAGAATGCCCTAGGAACGCAGCGTCAACTTAGAAGGATCACATCGCATCATGGAGGAAACACTCAAAAACACATAATGAACATATACAAATGTAGATTGTTTAGGGAAAAATCCGAGATTTGGGGGAAGGGAAAGGTTGCATGCCCTCTGATTCCCTAAACTGCATTGGCGTATTAAATGGGCCCAGGCTACGCCACTAAATGTGAAGCAAACCACTGCATCTACGTAAAACGAATAAATTCAATGTGGTTTATGTTTGACAATCCATCATCGCTGACGCTTCGTTTTCAAAACAAACAGGTTTGTTGTTATTAGGTTCGGCGCGTGTTGATTTAAAAAAAAATGAGAAAAAAGACTGACACATTTGTAGCCAATAGGAATATATATATTTCCAAGGGAAAATGCTGATTCCCCCCCCCCAAAAAAAAAAACGCAAAAATACCGACCGCTTACATAGGTCATATTTAATTTAGCTTTTTGTTCATGAATATAATTATCAAGGTTCAGAAAAACATTCGAGAGTTACGAAATAACGTAATTAATAGGAAGGGGTTCTCAATCGGCTTTTCATAAAAATATCAAAACATGATAAATTCAATGGTGTATACACGTCCGTTAATCACTTGCGCCATTCTATTTGGATATTTATTAACACAAGATCTAATGATACTTTAAAGCTGGCGCGAGAGACCGAAATATTGTTTAAATGTTTCATACATTTATAAGAGGTAAGAGTATGTATAAATGTTATTTCTTTTAACTATATATTTCTTGCTTTTTTAAATGTATATTTCGCGATGTTTTAACAATCGGACAATGTAAAGCTCATTTAAACCAAAATTACTTAATCTTCAAACGGAAATATACAATCACAATCCATTTGCAGACGTGAGGACCTTTAAAATGTATAACGTGGTTGAATATTGAACAGGCACTCAATGATTTTGTATGTGTTGAGAACAAACATCCACCTAATTATATCAGTAATGACATCAAACAGTGTATTAAAATTGTGAAATTGAAAAACGGTTTAGGGATGATGCTCATAATTTGTGTTCATTTCCTCAAAATAGGTGGAGCCAAGCCCAGGGAGGTTTTACTAACAACATGAGGTGGCGCCAATGGACGATATGAGTCTTAACAGTCTTATCACAATATGATCACAACCTGCATTTAATTAGGCAGATACGGTATCTTTTATGAGCCTATAATTATACAGATAATATATGCGTTTATTGGGAAAAAAAACAACAGAAGTAAATATTTCAATAAATAATTGACCAACACAGTACAATAAAGTCAGCATCATGAACTGAATAAAAGGGACCTCAGTATATGCCCAAAATGTGTTATACCGTATACATCCAACCACCAAATCCCCCAAATTCTGAAAAACTTCATGTTCAATTATTTTTCTGTAAGATAGTTTTATACAGTCAAAACATTCTACTTGTTTTTGTCGCGAGGAGTTTAATGCTCTTGTCTAAACGCTAATTTACTAATGGGCACAAATAAACGAAACTTAATTACGATGTTGGTAAAATCGGTTGAAATACCTTTACCAATCAATGTTTTAACATAAAGTGTGAACTTAACTCTATCAATAAAAAAAAAATTCCTGCAAATTGACCATAAACATCATATGTACTATTTCTTTATTCAATTGAAATGAGCAAGTTATACCTATAATTACGTTGATATAAATCATCGGCACTTATGGTATTGATAGCCTTTATTATAAGTTGTCGTTGTTTATATGATAGGGCACATGAACCTTACAATTGAGTGTGTATTGGTCATCCTGTACGAGACACAGATGTGACACGTGCTGCATGTGTTTTTAAGTAATGTATTTACTAGGTACGCTGTATAATGTTGTATTTTTGTATAATTCACGAAGTAGAAGGTCCTGTTAAAGCGCCACCTCGTGGCATGAGCTCCCCCTCGTTCAAGAAGATGCAAACATGTTTAATAGATAGACGTAAAGACAAAACAATGTGTTTAATTTAAACACGTTCATACGTTGACAGCAATTGTTTTATGTTTGATATATGTTGAAGGAGGGTTTTTTTTCCATACAGACAAAATCACACCGATAAGCTGTTTTTAATTCCTTGTTCATTGTTTTAAAACAATTGAAAATAATTGTTCATAATTAAACACAGAACATGAAGATGTTTTCCGGCTTCAAACTGGCAACTGTACCTTTACTGGATGCGATTTTATACAAATGTTATAGAACAACAAGCACTATCATTAGAAACAGAAGGTCGTCCTCTGATAATTATAATAGCATTCAAAACGCAGATTACCTAATACAAAATCTTGAAATAAACGTCTTTATAACATTCGCTATTAAATATAAGCACTCAAACTTCAATATTGTATAAACCTTCTTTGGTTGATATATTATTTAATGAGCTTAAAGTTGTGTTTTTACCATGACCACATAAATCAAGATTATAGTTATAAACACGAGTCAAATGTACTTGTACTGAAACAACCTGTATTAACTCAAACATGTTTGTTCGAAGAACGCGCGGGTCTGGATTATTAACATATGTATGGTCAATTAACTCACGTGATATTATTAATTGGACGGATTCTTGCCATCCCCGTACCATGTTTTTGAATGTCAGATTGTGTCGAGTTCCGAGGCAGTATGAAGTACTCCAGGACACCCACCGTTTGACTCATTGACCGTAATCGAAACGTTCCTCACACACGATATGATGTTCTTGAGATTGATCGGTTCAAAAACCTCCACACGATAGTCTGTCAATAGAGGCATTATTTCTCTCTTAAGCTCAAACTTGGAATCAATAATGTAAAATTGCTCATTACAAGTGTGTTGCTCATTAATTCCTGAGTGTTATTAATTGAATCTTAAAGATTCCTCGCTGTGTGTTTGTTTTTTCATCATTTCGAAAAGCATTGTGAACCAAAGACCTTCGATGTCTTACATTGTCTGTGTCTTTACCTTTTAATAAATAATATGGGATACAATCTAATATGTTGTTGTAAAAATATGAATGGATGAATTTAGGTAAAACATGTGTGATACATGTCCTGAGATATCCAGTTTTTGTACGAATAATTAAGAATGCCGAGTTAATATTTAATTGTAAAAATGTGCTTTTTGCCAAAAACTAATATTATGTTGTTTTCCTTTTTTATTAATTACTCTTTCTGAAATACATTATGATGATCTCAAATTTGTTCAATATGATGCTAAGTCTAGAGGTATTTAGCATTTCAAAATGCGTCAAAAAAGTTATAAATACGTTGATCGTAAACATTTAGTAAGTTACTATAGCTAGTACTACAATCAAGTTATAAGTCTTGTTATTTGCTTTTTATTTTGAAATAAGTGTGCGATTTACGATCCCGTATCGGTTTTTTACCCAATATACATGTATTTTAGGTATTTATAGGCTATCAGTCATTGACAAAAAATAAAATACGAACGGGCGATAATTTTCTCTTCTGATCGTGTTTCTGGTGTTTCACACTCTCTATATAGTGTTTATATATAATATATATTAAGTTAGTGAAAGGTGAGTATAGATATGTTTGCAAAACTAGCAATTAACATAGCGCTAAATAGACACTCAGTTATAAAATATGAATAAAACTTGCGTCATCACTATTGAACGGTCAATGCAAATCATTGCGTAAAGTGATCGGCTTTCAATTATATGAAAACATCATATTATCTAGGAAAACGTTCTATGTATATGTATGCTGAGATAAAAATCTGTACATAGTTACATACAGTATAATACATTAACATCAAATACAAGAATTGCGACACCTTAAGGATTTCGCGGGATGGAATGAGTGGGGAGATCATATACACTTTTCTGCGTCCCGGAAGCAAGGATGTGAAACACCAGCTTTCCAGCACTATGTGATTCCAGTTCCAAAGCGCATACTGCATTACGCCTCCTTAGTGCAAAAAGGTACCACAAAACATTATAATTATAGGCACAAGATACCTTTTTGCACCAATATGGAGAAATTTAGTTCAATGAGAAGAAATCCCAATTTTGCTTAAAAAGGCATATACAAAATCTCTGGAATACAAACAATGAAACCGACTCTCTATGATGTTTAAACATTTATTTGCCTGTATATACAAAATTCTGTTGTTTTTTTTTTAATCAAAACCTTTTTCATACCTTTGAATAAGATAATGTTTTATTTATTTTGCAGTGCCTTCATCGATTTGAATAAATAACGAAATTAATGACGTACACCAGTTTACGTCATTTATGTGACGAAACATACTAGTTTAAGCCCAAAAGATTGTATATATTGTAAACGCAGTTGCATTTAAAAATGATTTGTTGTGTGTGTTTATCAGTTCAGTGTGGATTATTGACAGTAATCTATTGTTTAAAGCATGGAACGAATCCAATACGTATTTCGGATTGTGTGTTTGTCGTGCATAATTATAAACTTCGAAAGTTATAAATTATTATAATAGTGTGGTTTAAAATAAATTTCGAGAAAGGGGTGGAAGAACAGAAATTGAAAGTGCATATCGTTTTAACATTATTGTTATAAGGATTGGATTAAAGTTGTTATTAATGTAAGCGTGTAGTTTATTTTGCAAAGTTAATCATTTTGTGTATTAAACCTGAAGTCATGTTATAGCGTAAATAGTGTCATTAATCTATTTACTTTACAGCACAGTTTGAGTTGCAATCGATATTTTAATCATCTCAGTTGCGTGCTACGTTCAATTACAGTTACATATTTTTTCGATTTTTTGTTATTTGTGTCTAATTTAGTTAATTGTTTTAACATGTAAACGCTTATATTTAAATTTAATCATGAACGCCTTTTCATAATTATTGTAGGATATATATATAATTTATTGGAGAATATATCCGAATCGTCTCAGAGAGGCCCAAACGTATCTGCTAGCCTAACCGTGTAAACATTTCTCCAAATCGTCGGAAAAATACACGTACACAATTGCACTTACATAGTATTCTGTCATGTCCATTTGAACAACCATGCGCTGCCTTTGTATTGATATTTAAACACGATTAGTTCAGTCCAGTTTTCAATTGACTCAAATCGCTGCTATAAGCCGCAACTTAACGAAAGTTAGCCTACATAAACATTCGTTCAATTGAACGTCATCAATAGATGAGCGGTCTCTGGGATAATGGGGCTTAAAGCATGTGACGCATTTGAGCGGCGCTCTGGGAAACCGGGGCTAAATGCATTTGACACATGTGAGCGGCGCTCTGGGAAAACGGGACTTAATGCTCGTAACACATTTCCGCGGCGCTCTGGGAAAATGGGACTTTATGCGTGTGACACATTTGAGTGGCGATCCGGGGCTTAATGCAAGTGACATATTTCAGCGGCGCTCTGGGAAAACATGAATTCATGCATGTGCGTACAGTGTCTTCCCATACTAGCATGTGCAGTTTGTTTTAAATTTAAAATGAAATATCACATGTACACAGAAATAGTACAACATGACGTCATAGCAAGCGCCCATAAAGAGAATTTTTTCTTTAAACAAATTATTAGAACCAACTTGAAATTTATAAGTGGTTTCTGAAACAAAATAAGCAATAACAATTGGTAATCTTTTGTTTAATCCTGATTCTATAAATCTGCAAGTTATCTACATGTCCAAAAATATCATATGCCTATTCATTTCGATATGGTATAAATGGACCAACAAATAAACAAGACTGAATGTAGTTAAAATAATTATTATTACACTAACACATTATCCATGTCAATACACAAATCATCATATACAATGCAACGTATCAAATGAATATATTTAAATATAAATTTTATCAATAATTATTGTTTGGGGCAATTGCAGCTCTGTGAAGCCGAGGCCTATCGCGTCAAACATCGCTAAGAATTTCAGCAGAACACATAGAAACAGTTCGTCGGGTACAGAAGACAGAGAGGTGTCCTTGTCCTAGAACTGCGGTCCCTGCGTTCAAAGGGACCAAGAAGTGCCCTGCGTTCAAAGGGACTTAGGAGTGCGAGAGACAGCAGCGGTCTCCGCGAAATGTTGACCCTGCGTTTTAAGGGTACCAAGAAGTGCGAGAGACAGCAGTGGTCTTCGCTGAGTAAGAAGTGCGAGCGACAGCAGTGGTCTTCGCAATCTTAGAAGTGCGAGCGACAGCAGTGGTCTTTGCAAAGTAAGATCTATATGGGCGAGTTTGACGTGACATGTGCGAAATATTGGCTATAATTGCCATGAGACTATAACATCTACAAATAAAATAGTAGTTTCAAGGTACGGACATTTGAGTATTTGCACTTGACACAATCGGAATATGATATGTATAGATGTTATTAAGGGGGCATAGAAGATGTGTCCTTGTCCTAGAAGTGCAGTCCCTGCGTTCAAAGGGACCAAGAAGTGCCCTGCGTTCAAAGGGACTTAGGAGTGAGAGAGACAGCAGCGGTCTTCGCTAAATTTGGTCCCTGCGTTGAAAGGGTACCAAGGAGTGCGAAAGACAGCAGTGGTCTTCGCGGACTAAGAAGCGCGAGCGACAGCAGTGGTCTTCGCAATATAAGAAGTGCGAGCGACAGCAGTGGTCTTCGCAAAGTAAGATCTATATGGGCAAGTTTGACGTGACATGTGCGAAATATTGGCTATAATTGCCATGAGACTATAACATCTACACATTACATAGTAGTTTCAAGGTATGGACATTTGAGTATTTGCACTTGACACAATCGGAATATGATATGTATAGATGTTATTGAGGGGGCATAAGGTTCAATACGGAAGGAGTCATTCGGGATGACGACTTGAGAGCCCCCAAAATGACGCCATAGCAAGCGCCCATACAGAGAATTGTTTCTTTAAACATATTATTAGAACCAACTTGAGAATTGTTTCTTTAAACAAATTATTATAACCAACTTGAACTTTATAATTGGTTTCTTAAACAAAATAAGCAATAACAATTCGTCTGTTTAATCCTGATTCTATAACTCTGCAAGTTATCCACATGTCCAAAAATATCATATGCCTATTCATTTAGATCTTGTTAAAATGAAGTTTAATAACACGCAGGCGAGAGGTCAGTTCGTTTTATGTAACATAACACTGTATCTGATTTAATTATACATAAATAATAAATTGTATCATCGTATAGTGCGAACTCACTTTTGTTCTCTCCTATTTAGTGTGCTTTGTTGGATATAACTAGCAAATACTTAGGTTACAGTCAGCAATAAAACTACTTTAGAAGTTATTAAAATTCACATAAGATATGTGCCACGTAATTTTGCCCGATGCTTGATAATTGAGTGTATATATAATAAACATGAAAACATATACAGACAAGCAAAACATGCTCGATGCCTCGATTCGTTCGAGAAATCGAGTTTTCAAACAGGTACATCATCCTTATTACTTACTTGTTTATAATCGGATGACGCCTATCATAGGGCCAGCCGGAAGCGGTTTCAGCGAGTATCAATCGTTTTCCTCTGGTTGGTCTGATTGTGGAGATAAGTCATGAAATATTTCGCGATTTCCTGAACCGTCAGCTGCCATCGTTGGGACAATCAAGGGTGGGTTACATTAAAGGTTCGATATCTCGAAGTTGTTTGATTTAGAGAAAAATGTAGTCTGAAAAAAAAAGAAGAATCGCATCGATTTCTAGTAACACAGACCAATGACCTTGCAATTCGAATATCGTGGCAGGATTCTCTCTAAAAATGTATTTATGCAGAACAACATCGATTTTTAAAATATGCCTAGGACATTGTATCAGATGATAATCAGGAGCGTATAACCCAACAGTATGTAATTGTTATGTTTTTATTATCTATTGGTGTACACTATTTATACTCATCTTGAACAAAACCATGCAAAGACAGTAAAGAATCATAATATAATATATGAGAAATGGCGATTAATATCTAACAAGAAAATACGTATTAAAACATTAGCTAGGAATATATTTTTGGGAACAGGTGAATATAAAATCGTGTCTTGATTAGCAAGCGTAATTTAATTCACAAGTGTTGTCTCAAACGTCTCTCCCGTATTAGTTGTGCAGCTTAAATTAAACGCTTTATCGGATGTTATTTACCCATTAAGTACATATTTGCTATCAATTAATAAAAACAATTTGAATATAAGATATGCATCAATCGATTTTGATATCATGGTTCATGACAAACAATTAAAGTCGAAATAATTGGGAAAGAGTTGGTGATTCATTGTAAAAACGTTCTTTTTGCTTTATTTGGTAATGCTTCAAAAATACCTTGATATTAAACAAAAAATTAAAGTTTCAGAGAAATCCTCTCTATTCATTTTTTCTACATTTCAAATATTTAATGTGCATTATGTATGCATGTATTATTTCACTTTACAACCATAAAATGTATTGTTATGCATTGATTTTCTACTTGAGCGTTTGGCTTTCTGCATCGTTTTTGTTTTCTATAACTTGAAACTTAAAGAAAGAAATAATTTGACGAAAACATAAGTTGTTTTGTTTGTGTTTTATTTAGATTTTAGATTTATGTTTAACTCTCATCTGTCATCTAGATATGTGTTTTTGAATCAAACTGAAACGTAAGTAAACGCCTAATTGGAGTTCATATGGTCATTTACTGCGAACCACTGATATAACTGATGTATGCTTATATAGACATGCTATATATATTGTATGCTTTATTTATCAAAACATGAACTTGTATATGTGTTAATCTGTATTGATTGTTTTAATCAAACGCGCACATAAATGTATGATATTTTGAATTTAGATAATTCTTTCCATGTGTTCGAAAATGTAAATAGTATGCTATTGGAATGTTTAACATATACTAATAACGTTAGTACACCCGACCTTATCAAAAGAATATACTTCGCCGAAATTTAAACGTCATTGCTTATTTTTTTCTAAAACATAATTTGTTTCAGCTTTAAAAAGTTGGAATTATAAGTCAAAGTCACAATTAAGTGGACTGGCAGTTTTAACCTATTTTGCCAGTTAAAGTTATGACTTCATCGAATGTATGCCTCCAGTGGATTGCGTCATAATCGATTTTATGTTACAGTCTAAACTTAGTGTTTTAAACATGTGTTTTGTTAAAACACTTTTAAGAGTATTATGCCTTACTTTCAAAATTCTTAACAACTGTGCTGTTTTTTTTTTAGTTCGAGTCGGTTTGAATGATCGACTGAACTGTCTATAACGTCTTTGCATAACGTGTTTGCAAAACTAATTAATAAGTAGTTTAATACACGTTTTCGTATTGAGATATAATGTAATCAAATGATGTATTTATTTTATGTAATAGTGTATATGTTATGTGGATGTTTAAAACTAATTAATTAGATCTTACCACAACTGGTATTTATTATTGTGTGGACAAGTAGTGTTCATGTCTTTAGTCTTGAGAAATTCACCGTCATGATGTTATCATGTGCATTTCGCGTTCTTTGAACAACGTCAAAATCGAATCGAATTTACTGTGTCAGTATTTTAATTGGAAAAGTCGCAATTAAGTGTATGTGCTTTTATAGTTTTAAACGCGTTTATAAAAGCAAAATGTAGGTCACACAATAACATTTTGTTTGTTTTATAAATATATAAACATGCAATTAAGTTATGTAATAATCGTTACGGCGTACTCCGTATACTGCAAGACGATAATCTGAATATTTAACTCTAAGACGATATATCTCTTCATCGTATTACTCAATGCAAATTTATAGTTTATACGTGTTTGTTTTTTCGTTTTTTTCTGTTCATCGGTCATTGATAAGCAAACGACGATTTTGTAATTTAACTGGAATTTAATTTTGGTCCAATATTTCAAACTAGTCAATTGTATCAGTGATACAATACTATTTTTGTATTGTATCTCAACATGAAAGCAATACACAGGGTGTTGAAAGAGAGACATTTTGTAGAAAAAAATACAGATGTATGCGTATAGATTTTGTTATAAAAAGTTGTGGGTTGTATTCGAAAAATGCGTTTTATGTACCAGTATTATGATTATAAATAAAAACGATTGTGGATTCTCCGCAACGATTTACTTTAAACAATATATCTGCATTCGAACTAACCAGCGGGGTTTCAGTGTAGCATTTGTACTCACCAGTGTGCTTTTCATCCTACCCCACGCGCAGAAAATTATCGTCACATCAGTTCAGCATTTTTTTTATTACGCCTGTGGCTTAATGATTAACTGATATTTAAATCGCATGTATGCACAACGTTTGACATCAATATCATATATTATATGGCTATAGAAGCTATCAGAAAGTATCATAATAACTCGCACTATCATTTGTGTAATATAGTCGATGCCATAATCTTAATGTCCTAGAATCTTGTAATGAACAGTTTAAAGAAAGACATGAATATATCTAGTGCAATTGATACGGCATGGTATGTGGTTCTTATCATGACATTTTATCAGAAAGCGGACCAGACGCGTGTTTTATATTTCGATATGACATTACGCCATATTAGTGGCATTGGTCATGGTTACATTACACTAAACAATGTTGCATCCTTCCGTGGTCCAGTAGTGCATATTTCTAAAGAGTTACTTTCTCTTCTTGTTTAAAAGCGATTTAACGTTCGCACCCATGCTTTTTGTGAGTATTTCCTGCATCATATGTGTGTCTGCAATAGTTTGGGGCGTTTTATTTGGGATTACTTTGCAAGATGAACGTTTAAGCTGCGTCAATTGAAGTACTGGGCTTTTATCACAATTTCACTTGCTAAACTCTGTTTTCCGAGGGTGCTTGTCTTTGTGCGATTTGTACTTTCTTAGAAGTTGCGAGACGGTTTATTTTTCACTGCAATTATTGAGAGAAGACAGATTTATCTTTAAAATGATACACGTCTTGCAAAATTTGATACAAAACAAAAGGCAAGAAAAATGCTTTGACATTTTGCCTTTTTATAATAAGACCCTTTGGGAATCGGAATCAATGTAATACAGCTTCATCCCAATTTACATGTGTATGCCCCGGTAGGGTGGCATATAGCAGTTGAACAGTCCGTCAGTCCGTCTGTCCGTCCGAAAACTCTAACATTGCCCATAACTTTTGCAATATTGAACATAGCATCTTGATATTTGGCATGCATGTGTATCTCATGGAGTTGCACATTTTGAGTGGTGAAAGGTCAAGATCAAAGGTAAAACAAAATCCAATGGAAGTAACAAGCTTTAAAGGGAGATAATTGATATTTATCATTTGGCAGGTACATATCATTTTCACAAGGGAAGTAATATTTTGTAAAGGGATAAAATAAAATAAAACAATCAAAGCGGCGCAGTAGGGGCCATTGTGTTTCTGACAAACACATCTCTTGTTGTAAATAATATTTATACCACAAATAACATTTTTTGGATGTAAAATTTATTAAACGTTTGTCAATATACTACACAAGTTATGCATGATAATACATAAAACCTATTGTTTTAATTTGTTTGATATTTGTTGAAGTTAGGAAGAAAAGAATTGATACACCTTTAAAAGATATATATTGAAATTTGGGAAACGTTAACCGAAATAGAGTGGCACTATTGTAACTATTGACCCTAAGCCGTTAAGCCAAAGGCAACACTTTAAAATATTGACATAGATACTGATAATATTAATGCGGACAATATATCAAAGCAAACATATTAAACATAAAAAATATTGCCGTTTTGGTTTCGAAACAAAAAATAGTTAAGATATTAAAATAACTATTTGACATGTAAATAGTAAGGTTGGAATAAATTTCGTTAATGATTTCAAATATTCCAAATATTCATAAACATAAATTACGAAAAATAAGTTGTATTGCGATTCGTTGTTTATTCCAGATAAGATTGTTGCATTGGTCGTTTTGCAATATTTAACAACAACCAAAATGCATGGTCATAATATGCGACATACTTAAGGAAACTGTGCATCAAGGAGCGAAATAACACTATGGACGTAGACATATACTGAAAATTATCGTCATTACACATTTATAATATTATAAAGCGATATAAACGTGAAATGAATTACTTATTTTGAGTGGTTCTTTCGTTTTCGGTTTATCTTGTGACAAAACGTGATACAAACGGGTAGAATACTCTCACAGCAATTGTGTTAATGTTCAAGCATGTAGTGTAGTATAAAAAAATGCCTGAATACACAATGAATGGTTTCGAAACAAATGTGTGACTGTCTTAAATGTAATGCGTATTTGTAAGTAATAAGTTTCTGTAAAAGACAATGTTCGTATTTATCATATTAGGAAAATATATCTTGAATGGACATACAGATATCGCAGTTATTGTAATTTGTGCGTATTGCGTTGAATGTCATTTTGAAGAAAAAATATACAAGCAAAAAATAAACTATTAAATCTAAACGCAATCCAAATGTATTTGCCCTAAAAATGTTCCGCTTTTTAAAATAATTGTTCAACACGTTTTATGAATAAATTAACTGTATTATTCACATGTCGATATTGTTCGCATTATATGTAGTTATCAAATAATTGTTTAACAATCATTACCACCCTGTTTAATGTGACGCTTGCACAAATTCAGGTCCACTTTTTTTTGCCAGTAACTAATTGATGTTTTGGGATACAGCTTATTAGTTCTGCGGATGATGCCACATTGTAAACATTTAGAATTCTGCAAAGCAAACCCTGATTGGGTCCGTGTAATCTTTCCTGACTTTATCACAGTCAACTCTGATCGGCGTGGCTGAATAATTGGACAGCATATTGATTAAGTGTAGATCATCATAATCAAACAAACATTCCGCGCAGCTTCGATAAATGCATAATTTTGAGGAATTTCATATTACTCAGTACCATGATTTATATTATATGTACAATACACATACTGTAATCCTCTGAACAAATGTAATATGGCAATGCGATGAGTTCAAACTGTAATTGATATTGGATAATCGATATAACTAAAGGTAGTATGTGTATTACGTGCAGAACTTCCGTTGTTAAGACAATGCATTTGAATAAAGCGAATACACATTGTGTAATCGAAATACTGCATATCAAAACCAACTGAAGATTATACGTACTCAAACAAATATTTACCAAATGGAAGAGATATTAAAATGGCAATCCTAACAAATGGTATAACATTATGAAAAGAATACATGTAAGTCATGTATAAATGTATTATGACGAGAACAAATTTATGAGCGCGGACATGAAAAAGGAAACAATACTAATCCAATTGGAAACATTCAAACGAACACAACCCAACTTAGTTGTTTGCAAGTTCCGGTCGTCGTATCGTATGCACATTTTTTTCTCTGAGGAATAGTCTTGCGTATGACAATGTTCATGTACATAGCAAAATATAATTAATACATATTTTAATTGGTATAAACTGAAGTCTTGTTCCTGTCCTGATGTCAAATTAACGTCTAAACAAGACTGTACACGTGCCTAAACGAACGTTGTGTTTTTTTGTCTCATGCTAACCTGATGATGGATGCAAATAAAACACTTAATAATTAAAATAGCCCCGTACCCAGGTATGGCGAAGTTAACGATCTTCATTTGCATATCAGAGGAAATTGCTGCTTGTAACTCTTGGGTTTTATTGCTTTCAGTAGTAAACTATATTGTGTTAATTTAGTGTCGCTTTAATTCAATGATTTCATGGGAACTTGAAAGCTCCGTTAGCAAATATTCCGTGTTTTATAGTTCGTCGTGTTAAAGCCACATGTATATGTGTTGAGTTTATGACACCAATTTAATATTCAAATCAGTTACGGATTAAGTTTGTAACAAATACACCAAACTGTAAAATATAATGTTAAACAGAAGCTTATAATCAAAATGCACTTGAACACTAATAAATTAATATAAATTATATTGAGTTGAATAACGGCTCATTGTATCAATGTAAAATTACACGCATCTTGTGTTTATTAAGAATTATGAAAACTGTTGGGTTTATATCTCACCGCATATTAAACAAACGACTAAACAATTGAGAAACAGTGCATGCATGTAAACCGCGTTAACCTTTAATTTAAAAGCTAGGATGGGAATTGTTAAGGCGATGTTATACGTTAAAATGCCTCAATAATAGTGCATTAAGAAAAATGGCGTGTCATGAACATGAATAATTTGCAAAGGTAGCGCGTGCACACCATTACACTCGAAACGCCTAAGTTGTATTAACGATAACAATATCACAAGGTGCTGGATCATCGATCTATTTAATAAAACCCCTACTATTTAATTTCTCTTTTAGTTGAAGTTGGCATGTGTGGTATGTATACTAATATACTATCTTGCAATACATACATATTTAATCGAATAATAGAGACTAAAACTGCAAATGTATGGTATATAATAACCTTTTTCCAGGTTATCTATAGTTTTATATATAAACGGCTATTCGCAGCGGACTCGTGTGCCCCTGCACATATCGCAAACAGTTTCCCATATGTTATGAGTAAGCCCAATTCAATGAACAAGGGTCAAACGAATGTCAATTTGACTACTTCACTAAATCGTTATTATAAATAAAGCAACAACCCGTGGGACAATACATATACACATCGAAATCAATAGCATTTAGGCAGATTCGTGTACATATAAGAACAATTGCGAAATATATACCACCCCATGCACACGTGTTACATATTGTACACTTTTTTTTCTAAAAGAGTTTAAATGGTGAACGCAATTAGTGTTTGTTATGTTTGTTGTATAGATACTGTCATTGATTTCTAAAATATTCATATACAATGTAAGATAATTAAATACATCGGTCGATATAATTAATAATTAGATATTTGTACCGTTTATACACTCTTTATACATTGCAAATACCTTTTCTTCGTTGTATTAAGTTGTGATTACATATACCACCTATAGTCTTGTACTTACGCATTTGCTTCTTTAAGATATGTTAATTATTTGTCCAAAGTCTAAGACACAATTTGACTTATCAATTTTAATTCACACGGTACTCTTCAATGTTTATTTCCTTTCAACTAAATACATCTATTCTTGTTTAGGCTACCAATGCTCAGGAACTTGGGCCATACATGCGTGCAAGGGAGGTAAAGTAAATAAGCCTGTTTGAACTACATCGTTTAAGTGCAACAATCAGTAATCATTGCTTGGATATATATAAGACACTTAATGTTCAACAGTGGCCTTAGTCAATATTCATTATTGTAATATCTAATAATAACCATTTAAGTGTGTGTTTTGCTAAATAGACTCTTAAGACTACAAAAAGTATATCGCGATGACGATGTTATTGAAGGTCAATGTGTAATCGAACTTATTTTGGATCATTTGTTAAGAACTTCCAATCGTTTGTACGTATGTTTTACTATTTAAGAATTAACACTTTTAATTAAACTGCGTTTACAAGGATGCACATGATTCCATCACGTTTATGATCATTCATTGAGACGCAATCGCTAATATGTGAATAATTATTCTCCCGCGGGGCATTCAAAAGATAGAGATGGTATTAGTCATATGCTGCTTCCCTCATGAGAAATACAAGCTCGTGTGTTTAAACCATCTCTATTGTCGATGAGGTGCAATCTTCTATGTTTTCTACTCCCATTCGGAATAATATTTACTCTAAATGAGTTAATCAAATAAAAGCAGGTACACAACTATCGAATGCGATTTAATTCAGTGCACCACGGAAATATCCTGCGATTGAAGTAAGAGACTCCGCACACAATTCATAGAAAGCACACGATATATAAATATATAATTTCGAATTATATATTTTGAATATTAACGGTTGAATTAAGACATTTTTTTAAATAAGTATGCTTACCTTTTTGATAGATGTTATAACAAATCAATCAATCCTAGTGTAGTCAAAGTGCATTTATAATATGTTCACGCCAATCTGATTTTGCATATACACTTATTGCCTATTTTATCGGTTTTGTATAATATACGCATTCTGTTTAATCTGTTGAGCTCTTTGATAGGTCATTTTCAGTAACACACTCCTTGTCTTGCCGTATATGTCCCGTAATACCTTATAACGATATGTCACGTTATATGGTGCAGTTCCTTAGCGTCAAATGCCAATGTTCCAGATCATTATTATTTTATAAACAAAAAAAGCACGACGTAATCAAACAACATTGTCGCATACAAGTAATAATGGAGTGTGCGGAGGTGTGTCGGATTGCACGTATGCTACTAAATTGAAGACCTAATTAATTCCTTGGGGATTCACTTGAAACAATAACGTATTGTTCAATAATCCAGACAATCGTTTGAACAGTTTGTTTTCACTATGGAGTAGTCTATGGTATAATGATTTTATTTCGTGGGATTCAACTGGGACCAACCATTTCCTTGCAATTGACTTATTTTCACGATGAACCAAGTTACGCGATGCTAGACAACAGCGGTTTTGACCCAATGAATTTTTTGTCCTAACGGATTTAAATCACACATTTCTGAGCAAACGAAACACAAAAACAAATGAGTTCTAAGAATGTTTAGAACGATTCAAAAACACGGTTATGCAAACATACATTTCATCTGTAGTTCAAGTCTCTTGGAGGCCATTAATATAAGTTTGAGACAAATACATGAGTTATAGAAAGTGTGTTTGCGTTGAAGTCCTTTATTGACAAAATTGTGTGAAAGTTTAAAGGTTTTTTTCACAGACAGTTCCACCATCAGTGCAGATGACAAACCTATGTATGGTTTTGAATTGCCAGACATATTTGATTTAATTGTATTGAACATGATGATAGGTATTCTTGTTCATATTCGACATGATTCGATTAGGCTCATTAGCCATCTAGATGTTATACAGATGGTATTTAATGCTCATTTCATAAAAAATGCTGTTTTATTATGTGTTGCTTATGTGTTATGGTTAACATAATTTATATGCTACATGTTAATTGACTAAAAATGATTTTAATTCTGCATGTAAATTCAACACCCATGCAAATGTAAATATCTTAATTTTTTGGGGGTGGACGATTGTACAACATTTTGAAGTTTTTATATCTTTCCATGAGCTAGTGCGTTGGTTTTGGAAGACAAAGTCAAGACAAGACCAAGAAACTATCAGGGCAAATGAAATTTAAAGTTGAAAATCTAATTGTTATTTTCAAAGGGAACAAAGGTGAACATCATGGGTTTTCCACACACCAACGAAAGTCATTATTTGAAACGATTTAATACACCCTGAATGCCCATAGTTCCTAGATACGCATCTTTTCATTTTGCAGTTATCAATAGTTATTCACAAATAAATGTATGCCAATTTATGAATTTTTAACTAAAAGCTTTTAAAATTAATTGAACTGGTATTTGTTCAAACTGTTGAATAAATCTAGCGACATCAACGTTTTATTTCGTTTATGTTCAATGTTAATAATGTGTTTATTTCGTTTGTCGCGTCAATTTTGCTTTTAATAACTGGCTATGAAAGAATGATAATGTGATATCCATTAAAGTGCTTTATAAGTTTCCTCATGTTTATTGTTATATAGCTTGTATCTTAGTGAATCACCTTTCCCACGTTCCACAACGACAAAATTCGTAAAGCACCGTACCCCCAATATTCTGTGCTGATCAGATCATATGACAACACACATTCATTTATTGGAATAATCAAATAAATATAAGTACGAACACACGTGTGAGCATCAACTTACATACAGCAGAACAATAAATACATATTTATCCATAACAAACTAATTATCGGTTTTTCTAGCAGGCTCATTTCGTTATGAAGACCTTTGGAAACCTTGAAGCTATAAATTCGAGGCGGGATAGTCCCAGAACAAGTTTGATCAAAGAACATTGATTGTACAATCATTTGAGGTCTCGTTTACAAAACAGGAAATACTACCGTAATGGTGTTTTATGTTCTGAAGTTCAATTATTGTATTGTTGTAGTATACAATCGCTGTACGAAACTCTTGTGAGTACAGGTGTTTAATGGGTTAAGGTTCCTCGGCCGTCGTCGTCGTCTGACCGTCGGTAAGATCGATATTTAGGAGTAAAGGAATGTGTTTTAAGGTGTAAACTGCACGATTAAATAACTTGTATTTATATGCATACTGCCCAAAAAATGTTTCCCTTATATGCCGTGTTCAGAAATATCCACTTAACAATTTTCAGTATCTTATGTCACAGATCTCTACAGATATCGTGAGGAAACAAATCTAATAGAATGCAATATCGTAAGTATTGGCTTTGCAAGTGAAGCTAGAAACAATCTTAACAATAATTATGCGCGTGAATAGCAATAGCATACCAGTTCAACAGGCAGACAAAGTACAGATTACTGAGACAATTTTCAAATTCTTGCAATGCATTATTTGCAGACAGGGTGTCTCCTGAGGAATAACACCATCGATTTGACATTATCTTAGAGATGCATCAAATTAAGAATCATGTTTGACGAGGATTGCATATCGCAGATCAGTTTCATTGATAATTTTCGGCAACATCAATGTCCCTCGATGCCAATAAAAAAATAGAAGAAACGGTTCGTAATGGGATGTGTATATTTTATCCGACCAGGCTTAGAACATGAAATTATGTTTGTTTCCGCGCCAAACCGTATACAGCTTCTCTTTCAGTGCGCTGTTCGTGTATTCGATTTATCAAGTTTCTACTAATATTAATTTTTGTGAAGGCACTTGTTAAAAACTGCATTTAGCCTACAGCTGAATGATTCTATATAAGCGATTACAACCCACTGAGAAAAGATAAGGTTTATTCAACACCCGTTTAATAAAGATTTAAAAGATTTATATAGAGACAAGTTTGTTTGCCTTTTAATCTTCGTTCATTTGTTCTTAAATTTGGATTTTTACATGAATTGAATGTTTACTTTCCAAATCATTATATCGTATATAAATAAATGGTGTACGTTATCAATCCGGTGCAGCGTTACTTAAATTCGTTTTGCTAAAGAGAAACAAATTCTAGATCCACAGGGGGATTGAACTAGGGTCTCCCGTGTGGTAACCCGACAGTCTAACCGCGACGCTAAAGAACACCACCGATTGCGCAACTGTTAGCATTTATAAAACATTATTTTACTACACAGCTGACGAAATCACTCGATTGCGTCATTCAGGTCAAGTTGGTCGTATTAGTGTGTGTGTGTGGGTAGTGTGTGTGTGTTTACGATGGCATATTTAAATAGACAATGTGAATAACAGTGTTGGAATATATAGCTCGAATGAATCCGGTTGGACTGCATTTTCGATTTCTTTAACATGTCGAATGTACTAAAATAGCGTGATGTATTGTTGAACAATGGACGGATAAAGAAAAGTGTCATTGAATTGTTTTTAACTTGCCGAAGAAAATCGATGTTAAATTAAACGGGTAATTTTTTGATGAATAAGTCGTTCATTGGTCAATCGATCATAGAATGTCTATCCACAAAGAATTGCCTGCTTTTACCCCAAGTGCTTTACATTGGAAAAGATTGAAGGCGATGAAGAAATGTATTTTTCATGTCGTTCGCGGATTTTATATCGTCATGAAAGCAAACAAAACTTGTCGAAAATAAACATGGTTTTTACACAACTTTGGTGAGTAGAACAAGAACCAGTAGATATTTGACTTTTGTATGTTAGTAGAAAAGTGTGTAAAAAAAAGAGCTGTTTATGGACTAAAATTAACAATATCGGCGGAGATAAATGCTGTATTATGCTTGACGAAGGGGTACACATTTTGATATTTCAAAATGGAAGACTATTTTGTTTGAGGTAGTTTGCAGTGGTGAAACAAGAATTTTAGTTTGAACAAAACTGTCTGTTTTCTACTTGAGTGTGTAACAATTGTAATGCTGATTACATTTGAATCGAGGCATATAGCGATATTTTTTCTTGTTACTCTGCTTTTCTTGAAATCTTTTATGAATATTTCTAGTGGCGTAAACGGAAAATATCACAATTTTAATATTACAACGCAAGGTAAGATTCAGTTATTTAAATCTGTTTTTGCTATTGTTTTTAGACAACTATTTGTATTGCATCAGAAACAAATAAAACAAATATAAAACAAATATCGTAGGATACATAGAATACTATGTAAGTGTGATTATGAACTTGAACTTGGCAAGCCTCGCCATGTAAACCTTTCTTCAACTCGTCGGATAAATTTAAGTTCACAATCACACTAGCATAGATTTCTTTTTTCTTTCGTTACGCCCACATGCTTCAGTTCAGTTCTTCACATCCGATAGTTCGAGTGTGTTGGAATGTGAAGAATCGTTATTATGTCTATGTATAGAGTTGCCGGGTTTTGTATGGATTAAATGAGAAAAATTAGACATAAATTAATAGGATAATTTGCTTTAAATCGAACTATTGAGACTAATAATAGCTGGTATTTTTTATCTAAAATGTTCATGGATTTGTTGAGTATAATTATCATTTTATGTAATGGTGTAAAGGGTTATTTTTATATCTAAACTGTATCTTTGACCAAATAAATATATAATCAAGAAAAGCCTGCTGATTATCATTAAGCGTTTTACAATAGAAATACCTATACAGTCTTCGCCATCAATGCCATATTTAGAATTTACTACTTCTAAGCTTCTAAGATTACAGATCAAACATTTTTATTTTCGGAAATATTCGGTATATAAGTAACCCTGCGGTTATGAGTTCATTGCAATCCTAATAAACCTTTCCACTTTATGTTCACCGGAAAAAGTATGCAGTCACATTTTACTTTACTAGGTGAATGTTTAATAAAGGAACAGGATAAACAAATTGGTCGTATCCAGAAACGATACTATGCGATGTCAGCACAGCTCATCATGGCATAATACAATATATTACAACGTCACTATGTCATCGAGATAACGTCATATCAATAATGACGTCGTAACGTAAATAAATATTAATTTGGGTTTAAATACATGTATAAAATGTTGTTCTTTTGCTAACCTATCTGAAATATTGTTCGAAAATAGCTTATAAAATAGAAATATTTTAAATGTTGGTTCATAATGTGAGCATTCATCTAAATCTTTACTTAAAGGCATCTGTCTTGTTGAGGGGTCTCGCATTAGTTGTTCATGTACATATCGCCTATTTCTAAGTTTATCGCCAGTTTGGCCTATAATATGTTTTGCATCCATTGCATACTAATACATAAATTACATTTGGTATATCACATGACATATTAGTTTTTATTTTGAACATTTTGCCAGTAAAATCAAAGGAATCAAAAGAATTCCCTTCAATAATATAATCACAAAGGGCGCATCTAGGGTCATTACATTTGGATACTCTTGTTTCTTGAGATGAAAAGTAAGATTTGGCTAACAGACGTTTAAAATTAGGTGGCTGTTGCTAATATTTTATTATCGTCTGATCTGAAAATATTTTATTCATAACCTGGTCCGTTTTTAAAATATCAATTTTGTTTTTTAATACGCCAAACAGTTCTTTATTTTTTGGATTTTGTGTTGAAATTAATGGAATTATATTACTCTTGTCTTGTTGTGTTGATTTTGAAAGTAATCCATGTTTAGGGATGGACAGTGCTTTTTTTTCAATACCTGTATTTACAATAGATTGTGGATATTTTCTTTGTGTCTTTAAGGGAATGCTTAAGTTCATTAAAACGTTTTTGTTTAAGTATATCATTCGAAACTATGGTAAAAATCCGTTTCGCTAAAGTGAAAGGAATATTTATCCTTTGTGTATTTATTATGAAACGAGGTGAAATTAAGATATTGTATAGAATCGGTTTCTTTTTAATATATATCAGTATTAATTTCAGTATTGTTTTGTATAATCAATATGTCAAGAAATGGTAACTCAAGTGTGAATTTTTTTGCATTGTAAACTTGATATCCGAATGTAAGTTGTTTAGAATAGTATAAAAGCTTTGAAGTTTACGGGGGAATTTTATCCAGAAAATAAAGCTATCGTCTAGAAAAAAATCCAAAATGTTTTAATAAAAGAAAGAAATTCATCATTATAAATCGATCCAATTTGTGCATATAGTTTTTGTTCTAAAATCCCATTACCAATGTAGCGTATGTTGGCGCGAATTTAGTACCCATTGCAGTTCCTTTAGATTGGTTGTGGTACTTGTCATCAAAATTGAATTTATTATTTTCAAATATTATTTTTATGCTTTCTTTTATAAACCTTTGTGAAAACCTTTCATTAACCAGATCGGGATATTTTTTAAGCCAATAATCAATAGCTTCTAAACCAAGAGTATGCGGTATATTAGAATATGAATTAATTACATCAAATGATACTAATGTACTTGACTCTGGAACTTGTGAAGGTATATGTTTTAGGAAATCTATGTTATTTGTTATATTGCTATTGACATATTTTACAAACGATTTTAACAAAATATCCAATAATAACTAAAACGACTTGTTTCACAGTTAGTTCCATTTTTAAATTGAATCCTGAATGATATTACTTTTATGAATTTTTGGAAGACCATAAAATAGACTTGTTTTCCATTTGAATTTAAATAAGAAATAATTTTCCTCTTAAGTTAGTTTATTATTTTTCTTTAGTAAGTTGCATATGTTTGAAAGTGTTATTTGACTACCATTATCAGGGATTTGTTTATAATATTCAACGTCATTTAGCATTTCTAATAATTCTTTAAAAAAGTCTGTATTCATTATAACAAGTCCGCCACCCTTATCTGCTTCCTTAATAGTTATGGATTTGTCTTCTGCTAATGAATCTATAGCTTTTCTTTCTTTTAATGATATGTTATGTTTAGTGTCATTTCCCATTTGAGAATGTTAAATTAACATATATTGGTCCAGTGTAGTATTTCCATGTATAGGTGGATCAAAGGACGTTATATTTCTTAAACAGAATTGTTTGTATTATTATGATCACTATTATTTAAAAAAATATCTTTTAAGTCTAAGTGATATATGAAAATCATCTACATCTTAAATTTAATCATAACAATCATTTTTATATTAAGGTGTTGATGCAAATTTAAAACCCTCAATAAGACATCAATTTCAGTCTAAGTTAATGTTCTTTTTGAAAAATTGTAAATGTTTGTAATTAATTTTGAATTTTCAGCTAGGTTACCTAAAGTTTCTATGCCGGACTGCTCCACTCCGTGCCTTCTTCTAAAAAATCGACGTTAATTTCGCTTGGTCATATACATATATATATAAATGAAACTGTACCTGTTTTAACCAGAGAAATGATTTTTACATTGTAATGTCATTATTATGACACACTAGTTCATCATTGAATAATAAAAATATACTTTACTTAAAATTATACAAGCATCAGCCTTATCCGTCATGCCTTATATCATGAGCCACATACAAGCTCACACCTACATGAATTGATTGCGCCTTACATTTATGAACTCTATAATTAAAGTATAGTGGTGCTGTTGACCTACTGAATCATTTAATTCGCAATGAGTATACATTAAACAAGTGTATTAGTAGTACCAAGTTCGATAAAACACGTAACCGTGTATGTACACTGGACATCTACAATGGCTACGAATCTCGTGGGTTAAAGGTAATAGTCCATACAATACATGTGTATATAGGAATAAATAAACTCCAGAAACATAATATATAATACAAAATGCTAATAAACCATGGAAACACATAAACAAGTTTTAGACTCAAAGTAACCGTGTACAAACCAAAATAAATCCGAGCATGTTTCGTCCTCTAAAATGTTTGCCGTTTAGGTCTGAGCGACAGCACACAATTTTACAAAACACAAAGAGAGCACACAAAAATAATCCACAATTGTACATATTCCACGAATTTTTCAAACCATATCCAGACATATTCGAGATATTTATATTAATATATATTTCGGATATCTAAAGTCATATACATGTATACATAAAGTTTTGCCTATATTATTCGTTGATTAATTGTTTAGTTCAATACATGAACATATATAACAAAGACTCGGGTCCACTCCGAGACAGTACACACCATCTCTAAATACAACTTTTAATATGCTTACTACGAATTACAAATGATCAAATCATATACTAACAGATTTTATAAGGTGCCAACACAAAGAGACCCTTTCATGAAATTGTGCGTATAAAAACCCGGGCGAAATTAATAATTTTTTACTATTGAATTGTTTTCGCTTCTGCTAACAAAACCTATAATTTCGCCAACGCAACCTGAATGCATAACACGTTAAATACTTCTAAGCCGGTGGCCCATTAACGCCTGTAGTCCTGATATCATTTTATACACAAATTGGATATCATACATTAACAGACGTGGAATCAAAACTTCTTAAACTTAGCGGCACGGTTATCACTATATCTGGTGTTAAAACAGAATTAAAACTTCACATGAAATATAATATAAACATATGTACTTACACATACTTCATTCATTGTATTTGAATACGTACGTTTTTTAGAAGTTGGGGTTTAAACACACCGAAATATAAAAAACTTGGACTTAAATTTTCTCTGGAAACTTGCTATTACTGCTAAGATATAAGTATACCTATTCAACTGCATTTGAATTTCATGTCCTTTTCATTTTAAGTTTGCTAATACTCAACAATATATTTTACACTTAACGCGCTTTCGTTGTTGGGATATTTTATAAAAACTCATTTTATTTATTAAAACTATGACAACCTGATACATATTTATATAATGACACCTTCTTGGTCGTCCGTGTTCTTTGCAAAGAATAAATGAAAACAACAACACAAATTATATATTAGAACTAAAACCATCTGATATGTATTTGTATCATACTGCTTGTTTGATTGTCCTCTTTCTCCGCAAATCTTGTGGGTTTATAATTCAATTTTTACAATATTTGTTATTCGTGTTTCCTCCACTGTAACATAATATGTTGATTTATTGCGCATTTGATTTAATGTGTACGCACATTTCCGGAAAATTATCCAAATTATAAAAAAAAAAGTGGTTGGAGTGGCTCATTTTAGGTAATTATTTACAGACAAAAGTAATAAATATATATTTGTAAACATTTATTATCATGTATTTATCCCTATGGAATAAAAAATATCCATAGTCCAAATATAATTGACATTCTGTTATGTGACATTTTCTGTCCAATAATTATAGCTTTGTTTGTGGTGAGCTCCAGAGAGCAACATACAAACTCTTATATGCGAACGAATTATGTAACACTTATTTTGTTCTGGGAAACCAGATAATACTGATATCAGATAAGCAATGCAGCACATGTTAGTATCAGTATACAACATCACTGGATGACTGAACAAAATAACTAGACAACCAAACACCTATTCACGCGTGTAAAAACGACTATAGCGTCACCCGTTGCACATTGATAATGAACTATTTTAATTTTAAACTCTCTTGCAAGTGAAAGGATCGGACTATGACACAACACCCAAACCATTTCTATCTAGTGTTACATAGATAACAACGTTAGAGAAAGGGTAATAACTCGTTTTGTTCAACAACAAGTCTTGCTAAAATGGCTCATACAATCCTGTTAAGCAAAGCACAGCATCAATAAAAGGTATATAATGTTCGACTTCAAAATGTGTCATATTTCTATCAAGTTCAGCATTATTTGATTTACGTAGGAAACTACAGTTTCGTTTTATTGAAAATGCTGATTTAAGCAGCAGTTAATTTAAATATTAATTAATCCACATTTGAACATTTGGCTATTGAGCTTTTAAGCAATATACGCATTCAAATTAAACAGAATTTATAATTTAGACCAAAATGAGCCGATGTGTTATCACGTGAATTAAGATTACTTAATACAATTTGCGTCGTATGGACAAGTTCATAGTGGCTAATAAGAGCTATACATTTTTTGTATGTTAACCTTTCCAAAACGTAATATTGTTTGACTTTTTCATAACAATTTAGTTACATACTTTGACATGTTGTTGCACAAAACTGATATAGTTGTGATCAATCAATTGTCATGTGCGTAGGTTTGTGTTTTTTTATGGATTGTATTAAGAATAGTAAATAACTATTTGGCTATGGAATACATTATATAAACTGTTAAATTGTTTTAATTATGTTTTATTCACTCGAGGTTTCAACTTGAAAAGAAGAAAAACACTAAAAATAAGTAATAAATGTTTCGTATTTTTATTGGCCGATATTTGTCGCCATGCTCAACACTATTTTAATAAGTATGCGCTTTATTTAAAAAAAATGAGATATATTGCTTTGCATTTGTCCGTCCACAAGTAAGTCGCATTATTGGTAGGATAGGCGGAAGGCTGGATTGACGACACATGTTGATCGATACATGTATCCACAGAGCCCTCTAACCAACAACGAATCAAATGTTGGGAAGAAATGAAAACATTTCTTTGTGTGAGGTTAACATGTAACATGGACTTGTAACATGACAACTGTTTTCTCTCTGAAAATATATGCGTTTATGCTGGTTATCTATAACAATCTTTGATAAATGATACAGGTTTGTATGCTTGAAGGGAAGGCAAAGACCGTTAGATCTATAATCTCAACAATCACATAAAAAAGCCATATGAGCTTGTCACATGAAACCAATTATAATCCATTTCTCAAGAATGCTTAAACTAAGGTCATATACATTTGAAAGCGGATTATTCCAAATTTAATTAAGACCCTATCAAGTTTGAAATCAAAGTTAATGGGTCTCTCTAATTATTGCGCATAGTGGTTATATGCATGTCGGGGCGTAGCATACGTATTTTTCAAATATTTTTTAACAAACTTGAATGATTTTATCGACATGTTTGGACTATACATTCAGTTGTAAAATCATGATCATAACATATCGTTAAAGGTATTTTGTTATATGAATTGTATTGTAAATCAGTTAACTACTTAATTTCTAAATGTAAACCAGAACAATATTGACTTTGTATGTTTAATTATTAGATGTATAAACTCAACACTCAAATTAAAAAGCCATAAGAGCATGTTACATAAAACCAATCATAAACCATATATCGAGAAAGCTTAAACTAAGGTCATATATATGTGAAAGCGTATTATTCATAATTTAATTAGGACCTTATCAAGTTTGAAATCAAAGTTAAAGGGCCTCTCTAACTAATGCACATAGTGATTATATGCAAATCGGGGCGTGACATACTTATTTTGCAAATATTGTTTAATAAACTTGAATGATGTTATTGACATGTTTGGACTATACATTCAGTTGTAGAATCATGAACATAACATATCGTCAAAGGCATTGTATGATATGAATTGTTTTGTTTACCAGTTAACTACTTTAATTCTAAATTTAAACCAGAACAATGTTGACTTTGTATGTTTAATTAATTGAGAGACGTAGCATCATTCAAGTTATGCGACCATCGTAAATACACATTAACACTTTAAATGTAAATATCAGACGACCGAATAATATTATTAATTAAGATTTCATTTAGTGTTACTAGACATACGAAAAGTATAACAGGCAGTATTGTTATTCTGCACGACATGTTTGCGTCATCGATATGTCTGTTTTTTTGGTATTAATGTTACGTAAGTGACATAACGAGTTTGGTTATAAGATATTGAGAAGTGTTTGATTGCTTTTAAAGAAGCATTTTACTACGTTTATAAGAGGCATCTGATAACCATTAAGCTAGTATTCGATAATATATATAAGTTAACTAATAACTTTTCAATTGCTCAATTGTCGTAAAGAAATATATTCCGTTAATACCCATAGAGATGCAAACATGTCTATATAAATCGAGGTAATTTTAAACATCATTTGGTTTCTCTGTCAAAAAAACTTAGAGGTACGCTTTTACGACAACAGCTTGAGGTCTATTTCGAGCCCAGGTAGGTGCATAATACGGGTTTATCACGTAAAACAAACACACAATTTAGCAAGAGCTTACAATATTACCCATATTTGTATATGTCTCTATTAATAACTATAAAGTCGTATAATTTTGTTATCAGTAAATATATATACATAACGAAATACGAATTATGTGCACATTTATTGCATTTTCGAACAAAATTCGTTCACTTCGTCGTTCTCAATTAAACTCATAGCACCTCAAAACTTAGGGTTATTAAAATAAACGATGTCCCTATTGCTTCAATGCGTGCAGACAAACATGAAATCAAACCCCGCAATCGGATAAAGCACGAGATCGTGTTCAACCAGTGATGTAAGGCGTCGTTTTATATAAATGTTCTGAGTACACATAACCTCGCCACACTATTAAGGACAAATAATATATTATAGTGTACTATAAGTTCACATTACAATAATAAATAAACCAAACACATATACGAATGATGTCAATACATCAACCCGAAAGCTATGGTAATTATAAAAGAAATAGCAAGTGGTGATCTACACACTTACCATGTGAACATAAGTTTGTAAAATAGAGACTAGAAGAATCAATAAGTATGAATTGCATAAACTCGTTTTATATGATGTTATGCAACACATTTTAAACTAAAATAAGCATGTTTTTCTAACACGTGTAATTGAGTTGTCCTAACTTTTTCTACTATCCTATCTGCAAAATGATTTGTCACCTTTATATATTGAAGCCAAACATGCAACACAGATATCCGAATCGTCCGATATTGGTTAAATAATGCACATTAATTACATAACGCATATGGTAGGTAAGATCTGTGCAAAATGATATGTTTTAATTTTAAAAGCCTATTTAAATGTCAGAAAATTGTGTAATCGATGATATCGTCACCTGAAATGTTAGTAGCAATTAATTCATACACATGTAATGTTTCAACATTTGCCAAAGCCATTATGCATGATGTTGCACAACTTAAACAAATCTTGTTTGTATTTCATATCTGACATGACATAAATTGCAGCAATTACAATTACCACAAGAGGCAGCATTTGCTAGCAAAACTACATTTAATATCATTAAATATCATCAAATATTTTCGTCTGTGCACATGACTACTCAACAAGATGTTCTTGTATAATCAACCGCAAGAAACTTTATCCGAAGAAACAAATATTGTCGAGACAATAAAATACGATATATACACTATCATATTAAACATAAAAGAGAAAGGAAGAGCGCCTTGAAATGGTCAATGAAAAGCATTGGGGGGGGGGAACTTGTTAAGAAGCTTACATAATTGAAAACAGATCTATTACACACAAGCTCATAACAATGAATTAGTCCGGACCTATGTCTTCAAACGGTAAAAACATTGGATGCTTTAAGCGGTTGATATATACCCATTATCTAAAGCTTAGCCTAGATGTAAGCACAACACACGCGTGTAAAAAAAAACATTTTTAATAATCAGTTGTGCTTTCTCACTGATGAAAAGTGCTCATATTATTGTATTCCATATACAACTGTGGTAATAGATAGAATAATGACATAGAAAAATAATGAAGTAAACGAGGACTGTTTGCATTCCTCTAATCTGAAGTAGCTCGAATTAGTTTGAAACATTTCTTTCCTTAACAATTATACAATTAAAAATACAAACGCGTATAAAGGCTTTGGATTTTTATTTCTCCGTCTTCTTCTTTGTCAATATTGTCGCTAAGGCAAGAATGAAACAAGTGGTCCTCTGCAGAGTTTCCACCTGTCCGTACTGCGCTTCCTGCAGACTCATAGGTTCGTGCTTCAAATTTATTCTCAGTGGTTGGAGGTCCCACATGAAGGATGTGTAACACCGTTTGGTCGTCTGTTATACATGGGCACCGTTTGGATGTGGTGAAATATTACGAAACTTAAACATTCTTAATCCACAAAACAAACAGAACCTAAGCACGAGTCACTTGGGTCTAGACAAACTAGATTTGAATTCGTTTTCTGATATTCAACAATTTTAATGCGAAGATACGCAGTGATTTGCAAGCAATATTCATGTAGATTGTAGTGCAGATCCAAAATATAAAGTTTACTTCAATATGTTTGTCAATTAATAAGAGAACACCATTATTAAGTGCAATAATTCGTTCTTGCAAAATAACGTCCTAAGCAAAGAATAACCGACAAGTTGACATATTAGAGCTTTTCTCTTATACATCGGATAACCTTTAGAGCTCGATAAATCATTTACTCCGTTTATTTATATTCCTATAGAAGTGATTAACGTGTTTACAAACAAGTGTCTCCACCGCATAGAGACGTTACTGCAGGGCTTGTTTTATCGCATAACATGTCTTGAACCATTCTTGGCTGCACGAGGTCTTTAACTCCTATCGGATCTTCCGTTGAGTAAACGTCGTCAATAACCTATCCAGTTCTAGTCGCACTATTCAACCTTTGTGTCTGTGTTTGTAAATTAATACATCAATCTGAACTCGATTGTGTTATACGTATTCATATATTAAAACAAATATTTACGAATATAGGGTGGCACTGTTTAAATTTCCAATTTTCTATCACGAATGTCTCCCATATATTACAATTTAATCAAATTGTCCCAAAGAATTTAAGATGTTCCTCAAATTAGAATATTCTTCATGTTTTGTTATTTTTTTAATCATTCACAATTGATTGGCATTCTGATTTAGTAAGTTCATTAATTGCTTGTTTAAACTAATTGTTTGGTAAATGAAATGAATAGTTTTATCAAGGCATGATTAGAGAAATTAAAATTAATTAGCACACTTGGTCATATGTATGAAGGCATGTTACAGATGTTTATATTTGCAAATATAATTATTTGTAATTAAACGTAGACATATGGTAATAAATGATTATGCAATTATAAAAACAGAACACCCACACCAATATTGACCTCAAAACACGTCACACGCAAGATAGAATGCATCATTTGATGATACATCCCACGCTTTGACAGATGGTCTCAATTCGATTAGTTTGTATATACCGAAAGTCGTAGATAGTTGTACATCATTATATCAAACTAAAGATCAAATTGTTACCGAGGCGTAAAGTTTGTTTGGACAAACATTTATATTTGTACACACTTTTTAGTATTTCGCTGTAATTGTAAGAAAACAACCAATATTTTAACCCCAGGTGAACAACTTCTAAAAAGCAATATACTTTTCGATTGATTCGGTTTATATACACACTGTTTTTAAAACAAAGAGTCAGGACGGCCCCAATATGGAAACGCAGACAAGATGGATAAATTGAAAAAAGCTCCTTTATAATCTAAAACGGTCGACGACGAACGACTGAATATTGATCTGAACATGATTAATGATAAATATATATCATGTTCTTGATGAGTAAGTCCAGAATGTCAGCGTAACTGAATTTGAAAAATGAATCGGTTACCATCATATATTATAGCATGTTGCTCTGAACAGTCATGTTTAAGCCAAACCAAAGTTATTCATATCTAAGATTTCCAGTTTGCATTTATCCTCCATTGACGAACAATATTGTATTTAATATGTTCTGATTTAAATTTTACGATCAGGTATGTGATGTTTTATTTACCGTTGTTTACTTACCAACATTTTGTTTAGAGCTATTTACCTGATACCAAAAACAACTTAATACTGTTACAATAACGTGCGTTCGACGCGACGCGTGCATTGCGCTTTTTGTTCATTTTAAGCTATGCTATTTCCCTTAATATAGGCATTTTGCATACCCGTATAGGCTGATTGACGTAATTATATCTCGATATCGATACACTGCGAGAAACCTGGACAAAATTGTTTGGCCATAGCACATAGATAAACTTCTTGTTACTAGTATTAGAAGCAAAAACTAAATAAATAAATTGATCGACAACTACCTTATACATGATCATGGTACTAACATTGAATCATGGGTTCGCTTCTCGTCTGCCTGTCCCTTTTTCTATTCGTCTGTCAGTTTGGTCCATCCACGCAAGTAAACTGTTTAACTATTATAAAAGTTGATACTTATTAAACCGTGCGTTCACATTACGAGTTGACACATAATTAGATGACTCGACTATCGTCAAAAAGCTTGGCATACATTAAGGGCAATTTTCATAAGGTTTCATAAGGTTCAGGGGCGACCTTTCTGCATCAGAGATAAAACGTTGTGTCAATGTTTACAAGAACACACATCAATTAAAGTATTGCAGTTAGACGTATTTATATATAGCTCAAATTGAAGGTAATGTCCGGTATGAAATTGATGAGGGATTTCATCGCTATAATACTCATATATTGATTGCAATTGTGAATACAACTTTTTTTAAACAGGGAAAAATCTATGCGACTAAAACAATATGTTCAGTACAATTTGCAAGGTGACATATAATGCCATATCATACTGTAAATAAATCAAGCATAAGCATGTTTTTTTATAGAAGTTCTAAGGCGAACAAATACCTAATAACAAATGACATGCATTTTTGAAATGATTAACTTTTATTTTGCACATTTATTGATTTTATCTGTAAATGAGTGCACGCAAGAACACAATATCTGCTTGGACAACCGGGCCTATGTGCTATCACCTGAATCAGATATCACTTCAAACGATGAGCGGCTAATGAAATATTACTATATGACAGTAGGGATAAATATATGCACAGTAATTGGGACTCGGTGTAATTAACACGTCAGGATCATGTGATTTGGAATTACAAATTGATCTAATTTAAATCGTGAACATTTGAGCGCACACTTACTGAATAACACTGTTAAATAAATTTACAAATAGTCAAACATTAGGTGGAGATACAGTATTGTCCCTTGTATCAAGCATCGTTTTATTGAGAATGTGATGTAAGTATTTTGCGTTAAATGTAAGAAACGATGACACTACTCATTTCTCTCTTGATACTGTTTCTGTAATTTCACTGTTACTCTATATGTGAATAATACATTAAGCATACGGCTGAATAATAACAGAAAATAATATTAACAGCATGCGGAAATAGTCAATCAATAAACTATTATTACAATATCAATTATACAGTACATGACACTTGCTCAGCTTTGGAATTGTATTCTGATGGATCTGTTATGGAAGTGACGGCTAATTTAGATTACGTTTGCCTTATTGAGTTTTAGAAGCCATCGTAGAGTAACAGGGGAAAACATGATACAGTGAGTAAACTATAATAGGATTGTAGACGTTCATCATGTCATCCCGCCTGGGGACGGCTTGGATTGTCGTTGATTAGACATAAATTGTGTGGGCCTATCTGGAAATACAAGCAGATGGACCAGAGGCGTATTTTGTTTGCTCGATATTTGCTAATGCAAAATCAGTGCCATTGGTCAACCCTTTGTACACTAGTTTGATTTTTGTATACAAAAACAATAAATATCTAAACAAATATTCATACAATACATAGCAGAAGGACCGAGTTTGTCGGAAGTGTTAAATCTCGGACCCAAATATATGCTATGTACACAAAGAGCGTGTCGCAAAATATAAGATTAATAATAAATATACTTGCTTGTCGAAATATGTAGCTAGGTTATACGAAATAAATACCTTATAGGCGTAGCCAGTTTTTACAACGGAGGAATCGTTTTAAAACTCATCGTCGATGACCATTTTACGGTGTTTTATATCAAATAATACGCTGTAGTCTAAGATTATATTCCACATTTAGTAAAATTCTAAGTAAATCACGTGACGACCATGTAACAGCAAATTTAACCCATGTGCATATTTTGAAAATTCAGATAGTTTAATGAAAACAATACAGCTTTACAAATATAATGCGTAACTTATCAGTATTATGGTATATATGATTTTTAACACATTGTGAGTCTAAGGGCGTGGCCAGTTTTTACCCCAGGAGTATTATTTAAGGAATCTTTGTCGAGGATTACATAACGATAATAGATACCAGTATGGGTGAATGCTATTTTTGTATTGGTATCACACCATGAGAGCAATACACAAAGTGTTGAAGGAGTACAAAGACGTTATAAACATACACGATTATATCCGTGGATTCTCTGCAATCAAAATTGGTCATAAATGCTATGATTTATTTCAGTTATCTACATTCGAACTAACCATCGAGGTTCCACAGAAACATTTGTGCTTTCCAGACGTTTTCGCTCTAGACTTTATAACTGTTTAATCATACCCCACGGGCAGAAAATAATCGACAACATTATTGTGTTATAACGCGGTAGTTTAATGATTAACAGAGACTTAAATCTCATTTATGCACAATGGTTTACATCAGTATTTATCGTGTACGGCTATAGAAGCTTTTAGAGATTATCATAACAAATCATACAATCATTTGTGTAATATATAATGTATCATACCAAGTCCGACGTCATTCGACATGAAAGGTGGTTCTTATCATGACATTTAATCAGACATCGGATCATACGCGTATTTCATATTTCGATATTTCATAATGCCATATCAGTGGCCTTGGTTGCATTACACAAAATCATTTTGTATCACTCCGTGATCCAGAAGTGCCTATTTCTAAAGAGTAACTTTTCTTTTCTGGATTAAAAAGCAATTAAACGATCGCAACTTTGCTTTGTGTGATCATTTCCTGCATTCTATGTGTGTCTTCCACGTTTCGGTACATTCCTATGGGGATTACGTTGAAAGACAAACGTTTCGGTTGCGTTTATTAAAGTACGGGGCTTTTGTCGCAATTTCACTTGCGAAAATCTGTTTTCCGAGGGTGCTTGCCTTTGGGAGAATTTTACTTCCTTAGCAGTTGCGAGACGGTGTATTTTTGACTGCACTTATTGGAAGAAGACATATTAATCTTTAAAATGATTTGGTCTTGCAAAATGTGATATCAAGGAAAGGCTTGAACAATGCTTTGAAAGTTGGTCGTTTTATAATGGGACCCTATGGAAATTGTTCCTTTTTAAAAATGCTATAAATACCACAACAAACATATTTTCGCTGTAAAAGTTGTTGTCAATATGCAAATGTAACGCTTGATAAAACATTAAACAATGTTTGATATTTTTTTAAACTATGAAGAAATTAAAAAATACACATTTTACAGATATTCATTTAAATTTGGGACAAGTCAATTTTTTTACCAAAACACTTTTTAGGAAAACATTGATTGGATTATTTATCATGTCTACATTGTTATTTTTATATATAAATATTATATACAAATTCAACAATCAATACTACCTCGTGTGATGCCACGCCTGCACAAAAAAGATATTCCTGTCAGTAACTAATTGATGTTTTGGGACACAACTGATTAGTTCTGCGGATGTCGCAGTGTAAACATTAGAATTCTGCAAAGCGAACCGTGCTTGGGTCCGTGCAATGTTTCCTTACTTAATCGCAATCAACGCTGATCGGCTTGGCTGATTAATTGGACAGCATATTGATTAAGTGTAGATCTTGATCATCGTAATCAAACAAACATTCCGCGCAGCTTCAATAAATGAATATTGTTCAGCAATTCCATATTACTCTGTACCATGATATAGTATGCGTACAATATATTTACTGTAGTCCTCTGAACTATTGCAATTTGGCTATTTTGAGACGAAAGTTAAAGAAAACATCTACGAGTGTAGTATTCTGTGTATTCATTTATTTACAATATTCGATTGTCTTTTTTTAACACCATCGTCTTGGAATATTTAAAATGCAGCCTAATTGTTCCAATCCCGCTTGTAAAACTGATAAAAGCGTGCTAATTATTTTACAACGAAAGCCAAAATTAACCTGTATTCTGCTAATGCAATATTATCTTCATTGCATTCAATAACATTTTTATGACACCGTTTTGCATAACATATTTAACATAATAACCGGTCTAACACGATCCAGTGAACTATAATAGTGAACGTGCTGTACCATTTTATTTTAGTGGTCGTTTCCGATCCAATAAAACAATTAACATGTCATTTCTAATAATGTGAGGAACACATGTGCGTACACACCGCTCGAAGACTGGTGCAGTCATTTCAGTCACATAGTAAATTCATCAGAATTAGTTAAGTATGTGAAACTTTGCACGAAACACGATAATTATATAAAAACAATACTGGTATGTATACACTTTCGTCAAATAGCTTGTCCGTACGTCCCTTGTTACAGACAGAATGTTGAGGCATTATGAGTGTATGTTCAGCATAAAAGGAAAATTTGTAAAATATCAATAATAATATAACAAAACATGCGGCGAATCCCGTATGACTGACGTAAACGTCTTGTTTAATGTGTTTAAACATGTATATATTCGCTACCCAATATAATTGATTCGAATACAAGCCAACACTTGTTTGGCGTTTAGCTGCCTTGACTGAAGTGTGAATCACCTGTTCCTTATCATTCCTAGTTTTATTCCGAACATTGACCGCACAGAAAAGTTCAATGGCAATTAGATAGATACATGAAGAAACCGATTTGTATCGCAAAGGAGTGGAACACATACATTCTAAGCATGATATGACGATACAACAAATCATATATACTGCTGTTGTTATTCTCTGCTTTGATAATGCCATACTGAGTAATAATGAAATAATGATATAAAATTATAACACTGCACGCGACTTGTTTTCTATAGACAGAGAAGGAAATCAAGCGTGGGTTATTCTGCAATAGTTATGGGCGGAGCTTAATGTTTCGAAAATAGTTCCTAATAAACGAAGAACATATTGCAGTAAAATGCACGTGCTAAAACCCCCTCTAAAAGAAATGTAATAAATGTAGCACGTATATTAATGTAATGAAACAACATATTGTATATTTGGTGATAAGTGGCATAACCACGCTTACAAAGAATGTTATTTGTTAGGAAACTTAATAAAACATTTATAGCATATCAGCTTTTCAGTAGCATCAATAAACGTGACGTTTTTTAGTTTTTACGATTTTTGTTCTCAATGAAAGTGACGTCATTTGCAAAATATCTATGAATGAAAACGACGTCATATTTTTGTACAATTCAATGACGTCACTAAATAGTGAACTTTGTACTAAGAAGGGCGGAGTATTGAAAATATAGTTAACGTCCAAAAGCTTGAACCAAATCAATCAGAATCGTGTTAGAATCGAAATTACAATTTTCTATGATGGTATTTTGTCTAATAACCTACAGTAAGGAGTATAGATGCGTGTTATTCCTAAGCATCTATACTCCTTACTGTGGGTTATTCGACAACAAACCATGATAGAAAAATATGATTTCTTAAGTAACCAATTCTGATCTTTATCAGCGCTATCGATACAACCTGGCGTCGTGGAAAAATGACAATCATAATCGATGTTATCTTTTTATTTAATTTCTTTACAGAAAATTTGACCGCAAACTTAATGTGTGCAATAAAGCAAATCTCTCCTCCGTGTGAATGTGTACCAAGCGTGTATACACTTACAATTATGTTAAACCTTTAGCCATGTAAGTATGTTCTTTTTCACATTATATGGATTAAATATGTAAATAGCAACTGCATACTTGTTAGTTTTTTCAAGTATGCCACACAAATGTAGTTCTAGTACAAAAACGCGGTAGAGCACAACTAGAAATGTGAACATGGTTAATCACTACCTCTTAAGTAAACAATACGTCTTCTGGAGGAGGTCTTAATTCTGATGGAATCAGTCATGCTTATTATGCATACCGAAGCGATCAAAGGGTTCTTAAATTGAATTCATTAAACTGATGATCGAAATGCCGAAGTTGTGTTCACAATTGAACAATCACATTTGCGTTTTTATAATGCGTTGGGTTAAGGTTTCAATTGAGTATTCGTTCGCTGAAAATATAATGAAATAAATAGCATCAGGTGAAGCCGATTTTTTATGTTTATGATTAGAGCAGTGTATTAACTAGAATCACATTACCAAAAAAGACTTGTTTAGTTAAAATGCAAACAATTGCCAACATTATTTTAACATCGGTATTTTGTGCTTTTGAAAGAATTGCGTTGACATTTTACCACTTTAACAGCAATTCAAATGAAAACTACGCAATTTTATGATATGACTTGAAAAGTGTAAAAGTAGCTTCACATTTTAATTACTGAAATATAATCAATGTTTACTTCTTGAACGGATTTTGATATTTTTTGAAACGAGGATTTCGTTGATTAATTATTACTAATGCTTACTTTATAAAGGGGATATACCCAATAAAAAGATCGTAGACAGGATTGTATTGTGTACGTTTATAAAGTATTGATTTCGAGTAGAAAACGAAACAGTAAATACGGACATTATACAAGTTCCGTCATAGATTAAAGGAGTGTTCATCCTACACATTTATAGTCAACAAGCCCGAAAATGAGGGTTACTCACACAGTTGTTTCTAAAACACTCCCACGATTTACAATTTTATCGTATTTATGACATGAACGATGACATGGTGGAACCTGAAGCATGTTTATCTGTACTCTTGTCTATGAAACGATCGGCGATTTTGTTTCTATCTGGCTAACCTCTTAAAGCATATCGCAGTACACATGCTATGAACTTTCATCATAGCAATGAGTGTGTCGTAGATGGCTTGGATTAACAAAAAGGCGTTATGAGTTATGTTCATTATATCCTATTATGTCTTTGATATTGAGGTTCTAACACTATTGTATTGATGGGAAGTAATATCAATCATGAAAACGTTATCTTTACCTTTTTAATAACCTCCAATGTGTTACACATCTGACTTATATAATGGCTATGTTATGGCTGAGCTTGATTGTAAGTACACTCTGGTAAACATATATTTATTTGAATATGTTTGTCAAATGTGTATGCGAAATTTGCCTCCGTCTTACTTCTGACAATTAAGGCAAAACTGAATATGATGAAAGACGGTAAACATCAAAGCACATTAAGTCGTTTCATGTATTTCAGTATGCAAACAAGCCGGATTTTAATGAAGGAGTATGGCAGTCCAAACGGCAACATAATACAGCGTATTATTATTGCGAGATAAAAGTACCACATATGTGAATGAATGTAAAAACAAAAAAAGAAAAGTACAAATTGGAAATCTTATTATATAAGGAAACAAGCATCCACATTTTATCTTACATGCCAGTGGCTGCAATATGTTTTTGACCCGGAGTGTTACTCAGCCCTCCTATCTCATCAACTGACAAGATTCACGATTTTTAATTTCAAGGATGTAACCCCGGAGTTAATCATATAGTTGTAGTTGATGCCTGTTATATAGTATCTCTGTTGTCAACAGCGTACACTATTATGATGAATGCTAAGTGGGAGGTTTGATGCGTCATTTAACATGTTTTACATTTAATGCTTTACATTGACCGTTCCAAGTCGGTGACTCCAGCTTTTATCATGTGTATGTTTCCGTCGTGTTGTATCGTCCTGTATTGTACAGGATTCTTAACTTGCGCTCAAATAATTGTTCTGCTATTGTTTCTGACGTTTCATGATTCATTTTCATTAAGACATATTTAAAACTAAAGCCGCTGCGTCATTTTGAGATATTTAGTTCTTGTTGAAAGTTAATCAATGGTGTTTCCTTGTGTCATCCATAAACATGTATACACCGGTCAATATTCCAAAGTGTAAGAATGATAAATATGAAAGCTGCTTATACATTGGTGAATAAAAAAAGTCATTTAATACTTGATTGTCAACGTGCAGGACTATAAACGTAGTAAAAAAGAAATGCATTAAACAATAAAAGCTCGAGGAAAAAATCCGCTTTTATCTGGATCATAAAGTTGTTGTCTTAACCACTCGGTCACTCTGACTTGTACATGTATCCCCTACTAATGTAAGTGAGCTCGTGTTGTAGCCTATTTTATTAACTGAAATACACAACATATTTACATGGCAAAACGTGTATAACCCATTCATTTTTTTCAATTGTTATATGTCATAGAATGGATATCTGTATTATCGACAATTATCGACTTCAATGTTTAGTAAATAGCTTACAATAACAGTGAAACAATTTTAAAAGTCATGTTGGCGTTGGCGAAAAAATTTCTCAGCAGTTAGCACATATAAATATATCTAGAATCCATGATAGCAACGCAATAAACTTTTTATCACTTTGATTTATGTAGTTTTTAAAATTTTAAAATTAAGAGGATACTATCATTCATGTAAATATCAGCAAAGGTACAAATTCTTTTAGTTGTATTTTTATATGATTAATTTTAATTGTATTACCAATTGAAAACATGCAATTTGGTATTGATATCCAGCAGGCTCGTATTAGCAATCTAAGTATTTCGTTTAGTTTACTTAAATACGGGATCAAATGATTTGTTACAACAATTAAAAAATATATATATTAAAGTAGTAAATCAGCAAAACAACATATATTTTATTCTATAATATACACTTGTATAAAAAGTTCGACTTCATTGTTAGATTATCAACCAACATATGCATCATAATCATACAGTTAATAATACACATTGCATGACATTGTATTGACTCCGCAAAAGAGTGTTAAACACGCAATACATCACAATTACCATTCACATTTTCATATGTAATTTTATAATTTTACACAATATAAACTAGTTACTTTCAACACACAACTCTGTTCTGAATGGAAAAAAGAAGTGTTCGCGTAAATCAAACGACGTATGAACTAATAGCACTTAAACAGGTACAGACAGAGCACCTATAGAAGACCGCATTTCGCTCGCGTGTTAAAAATAATTAAATACATGAAGAAGAGTTTGTATAGCGTTCGAATGTTAAACTAGCTATTAAATACTGCTGTCAGTTAATGTGTGATTGTGTTTTTAACATACGTATATATACAAACTAAAAGTATCTAATTAAAACACCTTTGTGTATTTGGCATAATGCGTGTAGTAAATCAATTTTAAATGTCCCTAAGTCGATTGTGTATCAAATGTTTAGTATGCCTCCTATGCAAAATTAAATTAGAGTCGCTTACCAAATAATTTTAAGTCTTATAATACAATAATATGGTTATAACTCGACATTTTTTTTTTAATATATCAGAAGATTTTTATATATGTGCAACCTATAAATGGGGGCATGAGTCTCCTGTGTATAACACATTTGTTTGAAATTTTAGAAAACGATAGAACTTATTTGTTTTCAATTAAGTAAACATTGTGTTGCTTTTGACCTCAATAGTAAAGTTGGCAATACATTTGATTACAGTGTACAAGATAAAATTAATATCGTATATGATGACGACGATTACTGTCCAGATAACACCCCTGTAAGGGCCTCAGTCCATATCTCAAGACAAAGCCATGGAGTAAAATAACTTGATTTATGTAAATCTACATGTTTATGTATCGTCGATTGTATGTTGGTAATAGCTGTAAACAAACGTTTTATTCCAATAACGGTACATCTGTTATTGATTATTTGTTGGCAAACGAATACAGTTGTTCAAGTATATCTGATTTTACCGTCCATGATTTTAACAAATTTAGTGATCACGCCTCGTTACATTTTTCCTTATAATGCAATAATATCTCATCTGAGTATAATTCTCACACAGATGTCAAGTATAAATGGGACGATGCATTACGAGGACAATGTCGCTCATGGATTATTTATATGTTACCTGTATTCAATACTATTGTACATCATGATAGATAATTCAAGAAGAACGTCAATTAATGATGTTTTGAATAAATGTACTAAAACCATTCGCAGTGTTGCGGACCCTTTATTTTGTAAAACATGTGTTTATAACACAAACCCGAGTTGTAATGTAAATACATATATAAAAAATGCAAACTGGTTTGATAACGAGTGCGATACTGCACGAAATGTGTACCACGACGCTCTACATATTTTTAACTCCAGTAAAACTGATATAAACAGAGAACATTTAGGTACAACTAAGAGATTTTATAAGGATTGATTTTTTTATGATTTTTTTTTAAACGTAAGTAGTAATATGTGTGATTGGTGTAATACAGAGAAAAAGATCTCTGTTAAAAAAAACGATTAAGCACGCAATAAAACTTTTAACACGAAAAAAATCATCGGGTAGCGATTGTATTTTGAATTAATATTTTTTTGAATACAGTGATATTGTATCTGCCCACTTATGCGTTGTGTTTAACGGTATTTTTGTATCGGGCTTTTCCCCTGATAAATGTACAGAAGGCGTTATACTTCCTTTTGCATAAAAAAGGTTCAGTCAATGATGTATACTATAGAGAGATTACCTTAGTAAGCTGCTTTTCAAAATAATGTATCACGATTTTTAATAAACGCATTGAATTTGTTCGCAAATCAAACACTATTATTTCGATGCGCGGTTCTGATTAAGGAAAGGTTATACAACTGTTGATGTTACTTTATACTAATGTCAATTGTTCAAAATTATTTGAATGAAACTAAACGTTAGTATTGTATATGTGTTGATATGTTGAAATGTTTTGATAGTATTTACAGAAATGCCTTATGCTTGAAAATGTTTAATTCTGGGATACAACGCAAATTGCTTAGAATAGTGAACGGTATGTATGCAAATGTGTTGTCATGTGTTAAATCATGTTCATCATATTCAGATTTCGAGGGGAGGTAGTGTCGCTGATTTTGTTTTCTTTATTTGTTGACGACCTTGAACTTTGTCGACAAGATAGCGTTAACTCTGGCTTAAATAAAGATGATATTATGTTGATTTAACTATTGTTTGCTGATGACATGGCTATTCTAGGCAAGTCACCTGCTTAAGTTCAAACACATTTAGATAACTTATACTTATATTGCGTATATTGAGGGTTAAAGGTAAACACTGCAAACACGAAAATAATGGTATTTCGGAAGAGGGGCGGATTAAAAAATCAAAACAATGGGCATACTCTGGTTATGATATTGTCGTTGTTGATAACTTTAACTATTTAGGTACAGTGTTAAATTATACGGACGTTTTTAACTAACCCAAAAACATTTTGGTTGTCAAATCCTTGTTTAAATGTAATTTGACATAAAACCGAAGATATTTTGCCAGTTGTTTGACTCTGCTGTGGGTTCTTTATTAAATTATGCTTCAGAAGATGGTGTGTCACGAAGTCAGATGATGTATAACGTATACATTTACAATTTAGCAAACGCTTGCTACAGGTGAACATAAATACATGTTATGTTGCTTTTTATGGAGAATTAGGTATATATAAATTACATGTTAACAGGTTTGTTTAAATTATTAAATATTGGTTTAACGTTCTGAACAATGAAAATATCATAATGCCAACTGTGTACAAACAAGGCGTGGGCGATGTTAATAAAAGTTATACAAACTGGGTCTCAAATTTCATGAACATGTTTACTAATTTTAGATTCGGTTATGTATTTGTAAATCAAAACGTTGCTTAAGTTAATAGTTTTATTAGCGAGTTCAAATGTAGACTTGTTGATAATTTTTAACAAGCGTGGTATGTTAAAATGAATAATAGTACTGTATTAGATATGTATACAGTTTGTAAAAGCTGTTTGGAATATGAAACATATAAAGGAATGTTGTTAAAAATAAACACAGAATTTAGCTGAATAAGATGTTTTCAACAAACAAAATTGCATGAATGATGTATGTTATAAACAATCTTGCTTGTGCCTTTTGTCTCTGAAGCTTGCATAATCACAGATGCCTCTCTTGCCATCGTAGTGTACGTGTATGCACCGATGAAACCGTTGACCCTTGGTTGATATTGGGGTCTAAATAATCAATTTACTTGATAATTCCAACCGAAAATGATATAGAACATATAAAACCTGCATCACATGAACTTATTTTGTATATTATGTATTGCAAAACAGCGGTGATGATGAATCGCGATACATCTGAAAAGAAAACATTGGGCGTGACAAGATACTACTCTATTATTATCAACGGTTACAAAACAAATAATAATTAATTTAAACATGTAATTGTAGCATTCGATCATTTAACTTTGCACATACACAATAACTGTTTGTATAACCGAGCTCAAAAGCCAGAATCCGTAATGAAACGGCATTACCACCACGCAGGCAAAGGAATTTGATTTGATATCTTGTTTGTTCCAGATAAACTTGTTAAACGTAGTCTTATAAGCTATGTGAACACACGTTTGTGTAAAAATTGGCGTGATTTGGTTTTAATGAAAGAAACACATAGACACAGTATGTTTACAATTTCAGCTCTTCTGGAAGTTTTGTTTAATAAAACGTTGAACTTAAATGTATGGTGCGATATGCAGAACGTTTTTATTGCATATCAGAAAACGAGTTTTGTGAAAATATAATTATGAAAGGATCAAATTAGTTGGCTTCGAGCAATAGCGATTTAGAAGGTAAACATCGATCATACCTTCTATTGCATTTTGCTTTGTTGTTTACAATACCTCGTGCATGTGACGTATTTGAACTTGCACCAACACCACCTCCTTCAATATGTTCAACTTATCGTAAACATAACGTGTGACTGTTAAACCATTGAACTTATTTAACATGGTATTTCATTTCTTTCATTAGTTCTGTATATGGATGATAAAAACTACTCAGCTTATAACAAATAGCGCAGTAAGAAACATGAATTTTAACTCTATTAAACAATAGCAGTTACCAATACTTGATAAAAAATATTCAATACTACAAATGAAAATGCGTGCAACAACCATAAGGTTAAAACGTTTCCATATAAGAATTGTCGCTTTCCAACTTTCATTAAGCAGAGTATGTACCCATTATCTGTCTGGCTTTCCTTTGTTAAATGCTAAAGCCTTAATGCATGTACACAGCGGTTTATAAAACGCGTGGAACATTATCGTAATTTTTTTTCCAACCAACTATCATTTAACCGATATAACGACTCAACATTATATCAGTTTCTAAAATTCACTGGTTGACACATTCACAGTTTCTCTAAGTTATACAAACCAGACAGAGAAATGGATCCATGTTCTGAGAAATCACACAAGCAACAATATTGTGATTATTAGAGAAATGTGATTAATTGTAATTGCCCCTTACCCTTAGAGAGTGCGAGGAAATGAAAGCGACAGGTTTTCGTTCGCCACAGATCAGTTTAGCTGACGCAATCTACCACATTGTCGGCGATATCCGATCCTACGCCCTTGTTCAGACCGATAAACAATATTATATCTTCCAGATATGGATGACCTTATATATGTAGTGGTCAGGGAAATAGACGTTTGAGTGACGGTTTGTTTAATATTCGCTTATAAAATATATGTGTGCACTTCAGCACAATTGATCAATACGTTAAAGCGCCGTTACGGATGTTCAAAACATTGGGTTATTGTTGTAAATTACAAGCGAGTTAAATATCTTCCATCAACTTTGGCATTGTAATGCATAAACGGTTAAACGTTTGAGGAGCGAACTACTTCAACATAACTAAAGCTATTTAATAAGTCATCACCATACAATTAAAATATACGAGCAACCAATTTTATGCCAGCCAATCTACACGCTATTGAGTTGTGTGCCATATAATTATGCCATCTTTATGACAGAAACATTGAATATTCCAAGTGTTGTTAAGCGAACTACTTCTACATTTCTCAAGCACTTACATTTAAACTTTTATTGCGTCATCACAATCGCGTTTACATGTTGAAGACCCTTTTTTATGCTAGTGATATACACGCTCATGAGTTATGTGCAAATGAACTAACATGGGGAGGTCTGCTATGCATGTGACAAAGCGGTGCAATGTATGTTAAGTCACTTTTGTGTCAATCACTTGATTAGACTAGAAAATACATAAACGTGTAGGTATTAATTTTAACCCAAGTTCATAGCCTATCCTAAATGTAAGCGTGTATAAATCAAAGACATAAACAAGTTGCGATATAAGTATCAAGAATTATTAGAACTGCGTTTTCACGTCAGATGTTTAATCTGTGAAATGTATGTACAGTAATAAGAAAACTCCAGAAACATTATAAGAAAGGAAATAATTGTTACCTTTCTCGAGAGGTTAATCGACGTGAACGAAGGACCAAATGCATCTTATCTTCAAATACATACATTAAATTGCTAAAAAATCAAATGTCGAAAATAAAAATCATTGGCACAATTGGCATATTTTCAGAGCTAATCTACACGGAGTTTTTACCGACTTTTAATGTCCGTTTTGAATATGTTTAAACATTTATAGTATCGCTTCAGAACATTATATAATTATCTAATATGAGCCAGTGTTTGGTACTTGAGGTATGTGGACTTAAATGTGAGCACAGGCATGACATTTGGCTAAAACAAATCATATTTAATGTTGTTGATGTTGTTGACTGTTTAGATGTTGCCATTATGAGAAAGACGTAAATAACAAGATACATGTCGTGAAAAGTGCTGTTCATGATCGATGTTATCTTTTTATTTTTATGTTGTTTCTATGTGAACAATTTACAACAACCCACGCCTCTGCGTAAAATGTGCACCAAGCGTATAGTTTGCGTGTGTCTATGTCTAGCAAATATATTGCAGTCACACTTTATACAACTATGTTAAACATTCAGCCATGTTAGCAACTGCATAGGTGTCCTATGCGCCAAACAAATGTATTTATCGTGCATATAATAAATCACTATATCTTTAGTGAACAGTACTTATGTCGGGGAAGGCAATAATTCTGATAAAATCATTCATGCTTCGTCTGCATACCGTAGCGACCAAAGTGTTTTTAATTCATTCATTAAACTGATGTCCGAGATGGCGAAGTTGTGTTCATAATTGAACCGTCAGGTTTTCTTTTTTAGAATGCGTTACGTGCAGACCTCAAGTAAGTCTTCGCTCGTTACAAAATGCATGGAAATTAATAACAACATGTGGAACCCACGATGTTGTTAGCTATAATGATAGCAGTGTATAAACTGAAATCGGGCAGCCAATAAAGACATCGTGCATTACAGTGTTAATTTTGCGATAAACAATTATTGCCAAAGTACGGGCAAACATTTCTGAAAAAAATGATATTTGTCACATGTTCATTAAAACCAACACAGTTGCATTACACCATCGGTGTTTTGTGTTTTTTTTTAAGAAATGCGCTGAAATCTTACCACTACAAAAGCGATTTAAATACAAACTGCTCCTTTTAATTACAAGACTAAATACGTGTACATATAAATTAACATGTTAATACCTGAAATCTATTATATTTTCATTTCTTGAACGGATTTTGAAAAGTTGACAAGTGGATTATGCAGATACATTATTAATAATGATTACTTTATAAAGGATATATTCCCAATAAATTGATCGCAGACAGTACATTTTTTTTTATAAATTATACAGTATAGCTTTCGAGTAGAAAACGATATTATAAATACGGACGGTATACAAGATTTGTCAGCGATCGAAGGAGTGTTCATCCTACAATATGGAAGTAAAAACGCCCGATAGTGAGGGTTAATCACCCAGTTGCTGCTAAAACACTCCCACGATTTCCATAATCCTATCGTTTTTGTTACTTGATCTATAACATGGCGACACATAAAGCATGCTTACTTGTACTGCAGTCTATGAAATGATCGACAGTCACCGAATAAGTTTCTGTTTCTTCTCGGCTTACCTCTTAAGACATATTGCAGTGCACATGCGTTGAACTTTCATCATTTCACTGAGTGTGTCGTACATGGCTTGGATTAACAAAAAAAAAACACGTTATGAGTAATGTTCATTATACGCTAGTATACCTTTGATATAGAGGTTATAACACTACTTTATTGAAGGGAAGTACTATCAATCAATAAAACGTCTTACTTCTGAAAATTAAAGGCAAAACTTTATATGATGAAAGACGGTTAACATCAAAGCTCATTAAGTCGTTTTATGTATTTCAGTATGCAAACGAGCTTGATTTTAAGAAAGAAGTATGGCAGCCTACACGGTTACATAATATAGCGTTGTATTAGTGTGATATAAAAGTTCCATATATGCCAATTAATGTAAATGCACATTACGACAAGTATAGATCAAATATAGATTGGAAATCATATTACATTCGTACACAAGAATTTACATATTGTCTTACGTGCCAGCGGCTGCAATATGTATTTGACCCGGGATGTAACTCAGCACTCCTATCTCATCAACTGACAAGATTCACGATCTTTCATTTCAAGGAAGTGACCCCCGTAAATCATATGGATGTATTTGGTGTTTTATTTTTAAATATCCCTGTTGTCAACAACGTACACAATTATGAGTAATTCTGGGCAAGGGGTGAGTTAGATTCGTCATTCAACGTGTTAAACCTTAAATGGACTAAATTTCGCGTTATTTGAAATCAAGTTGTCACACTTATTCGCGATGCAAAAGCGCAGCACATTATAAATCTTAGCGACACTCTTAAATCGTCAAAAATTAACTCGAAAGAATGGTGGAAAACTTTGCGTAATTTTATTTCACCTATAGAACATAAATCAATACCACCCTTACTTGACGACATAACTGATGATCTTGTTACAGATGATACTGACAAGGCAAACATACTGAATGCGTATTTCGCTATGCAGTCAGAAATTGACGATTCCAATGAAGACGTACAAGAAAGCCATAACTCTTGTGTGTATATCATTCAGTCAATTTCCATAACGCCCGACAAAGTAGTTGACGCCTTTAAAAACCTTTAATTGGGTTAAGATGGGATTGACAATCGAATCTTACGTGAATCTACGCAACAGTTAAAAATCCCAATTTGTAATCTCTTTAATGCAAGTTTGACTCAATGTAAAATGCCAGATGCTGGGAAAATTGCAAATGTGTATGCAATATTTAAAAAGGGCGACCCGTCAGTAGCGTCTAACTACCGACCAATATCTCTAATAAATACTCTTGAAAAGGTTTTCGAACGGATCCTTTATAAACATATTTTAAATTTTCTTCGAAGTAACTCGTTTTTCACACAATATCAGTCTGGCTTTACCCTGGGTGATTCAGCCGTGAACCAATTGTGTAAAGCCCTTGACAACGGACTCGAGGTTAGGGTCGTTTTCTTTGACATAAGTAAGGCCTTCGACAAAGTCTGGCATAAAGGACTACTATATAAGCTCCACTCTGCTGGTATCAGACGAAAATTTATTGAATTGGATAAGTAACTACCTATCAAATAGAAAACAAAAAGTTGTACTCTCCAGCACCGAATCTCATTTTGCTAATATATCGACCGAAGTCCCCCAAGGCTCTATTCTCGGTCCCTTGATGTTCCTAATTTACATAAATGATATTGTTTCTAATAAACGTTCGCGCGTCAACCTCTTTGCAGATGATACAAGCCTGTATATGGTTGTAAATTCTCCTGTTGAAACAGCAGCTGTTATGCAAGCTGATATTGAACGAATCAGTTCGTGGGCTGATCAGTGGTTGGTTAAATTTAAAACGGCAAAGTCAGAGTCGCTATTAATTTCCCGAAAACTGATAAGACCAAACCATCCAACTTTAAGTATGCAAAACACAAATGTTCCAGAAGTGAAAGTCCAAAAACATTTGGAATTTTTATAGCCAACGACTGCTCATGGCACGAACATATAGCATACATGAGGGACAAGGCTGCAACCGAATACATATTATGCGCCGCCTCAAACATACTCTCGATCGGAAACCATTAGACAATATATATTGTTCGTTCATACGACCAATAATTAAATATTCCGACGTAGTTTTCAATAATTGCTGTCATTAGGAAAAAGATGACTTAGAAAAAATTCAAATAGAAGCAGCACGAATTGTATCAGGTTGTACCAAACTTGTCTCGATTGCTGAGCTCTACAGAGAGTTTGGGTGGGAAACATTAGATACTCGGCGCCGAAAAAATAAACTTGTTCTAATGTATAAAATTGCAACAAATCTTACGCCTGCTTACCTTAAAACTATTGTACCGGACACAGTCGGAGCTAACAACCCCTACCCATTACGAAATGGAGACCACATCAAAAATGTGACGACCCGAACTACTCTAATTCATTTGTACCATCAACCATTACGGAATGGAACAAGCTTCCACTAGATACTAGAAATGCTGTCTCTCTTACTTCGTTTAAGCATCTTCTAAATACAGATGTAAAGAAACCAAATATAGTATATAATTATAGTGAAAGGCGCCAACAAATGCTTCACTCAAGACTCAGAACTAAGTGTAGTTCACTTAATCAACATCTATTTAAGTGCAATATTTTACTTACACCCTTGTGTACTTGTGGTGCAATTGAATCGGTTTCTCATTATTTCTTAGAATGTCAACGATTTATACACCAAAGAGAAGTTCTTGTAAGCGCAATTGCTCCGTTAACCATTACAACAATACCACATATATTTTTTGGTGATGGAAGTCTTGACTTGGAGAAAAACACGAATATCTTTGATGCAGTATATGTGTACATTTAATGTAGTATACGTTTTGATACCTAGCTGTCTGTCATTTTCCTTGTCTTTTTTTTTCTTTTTTTTTTCTTTAAACAGTTTCGCTTTGTCTTGTCTTCTGTCTGATGTGTCTTCACATCTATTTCATCAACCTTGATGAACCTACTTTTTCCTTCTAGATAACGTACATTTACGTCATTTTTTTTTATTTTTTTTATAAATTGTTCTGTTCAAATAAATGTCTGCTACCTCAACAAATGTTACACACTTGCTTGCAATTACTGCGTATGGAGAAGAACTTTATAAGATCTCGATATTTCGTTCTAATCCTTTTTTTGAACAACGTGACTTATTTGTAACTGTATATTCTATGCAAATGTATACCATGTTTGTTCGTAAAATAAAGTATGTTAAAACTAAACCTTAAATGTTTTGCATTGACCGTTCAAAATCGGTGATTCCAGCATTGATCATATAAATGTTTACGTCGTGTTGCGTGTATCGTCCTGTTTTGTGCAGGATTGATCTGGCGTGTGTTAACAAAAATATGCTAATAATTTTCGGAAGTTTTTTTTAATTTTCATTGCTCCTATATATTCGGACAAACTTAACATGTTTTTAAATTTTAAATTGTAGCCTCTTCTTCATTTTAAGATATTTAGTTTGAGCTGAAAGTTATTAAATTTTAGCTTTACCTTGTATCAGAAATACATGTACATGTATCTAAATATTCCATCGCTTTAGAATGACAAATGTGGAGGCCGTTAATAGACTTTTGGATATAAAAAATGTCATTTAAACTTGAATTGTCAACGTGCAGTATCAGAACTTTAAACAACCTAAGTGAAATCAAAACGAAGAAACGCATTAAACAATAAAAGCACGACTAAAAATAAATTTGATCATGATGTAGTTTTCTTAAATACTCTGAAGTTTTCATGTATCCCTAACCAATGTATTCTACTAAGTGAGCTACAGGTTAAAAGCTAATTTCAATTTGAGGGCAACATCTTACAATAAAAGTGAAACAATTGCGAAAGTCGTGTTGTCGTAGGCGTAAATTCTTTTCAGCAGTAAGCAAACAAAGAATTTCGGGTAAAAAATCGGTGGTATTTTATAAAAGCTCCTTTAGATTCTCCCACGCTGAAATGTACAATGTTGTTACGCACTTCCCAGGTACCGAGACCTAAAACCTCAGTAACATTCTCTCCACTGCGGTATATCTAGCTTTGATTCGCCGCTGTATGACTGACGTAGGCCGATATCGTGCCAATTACAGAGAGAGCTAATTATAAAAACTCTGCTATTGGAGCTTAGCGCTAGTAAAGTTTCAAGTACCGATGCGAGAAGAGAGCCTGTATGGAAAAACGATATTATATTTCACTGAAGGATTTGAAGCAGAAGAAAAGTGCCATTGAATTTGCGCTATTGAATTGTTTTCTTTAAAATTGGATTGCACTATTATATTAAAGGCGATATATTTGGGTAGATAACACATATAGTGTTTGCTTTATTGTAATAACATTTATAAACATGCAGTCAACGACTTTGGCTGTTTTAGCAACAGCAGTATATGTATATTTTACGGCTTCTATATCAACAGCATATGATGAGTACGTAAAGTAGTAAATACGTTTTATATATTTCTTTTTAACAAAGCTATTCTCTCTTAAGAATTTTATAAAGAATTATGTCAATATAAGATAAACGTCTTAGTCTATTTAACAATTGCTTGACGTATGAAGGTGTATATTTTAAACGTTTGTTTCAGCAGAACATTTTCTGAAATAGGCTTCGTGCGAACATAATTGTGCTATATATTATAACAAAAATTAACAAAAGAAATATCACATAAAAACTACTCATCAGCAATAAGGTACATTTGAGTGAGGGACGCACAAAGAAAAAAAAAATGAAATGCAAGAAGAACGTTATATAAATTAGATTCAAATATGAAATAAATACAAATATACATATATGCATAAATAATTATAATTAACACATACTTATAATTTTCGTTTTAAATTATACGTCTTTGTAAACAACAACAATTATATAAATAAAATAAAACATAATAGTATCTTGAATGAATTGAGAGCAATCTATGTAAAATTATCAATATACCCTAACGCCAGTCGATGAGAGTCTTTCAAGTTTGCAAAATTCCACGGAATCTTGACAAAGGATAAATTTATCGTTGAAATACCAACGTCAGTTGTGCACTGGTGTATTAATAGTGGTGTTATAACGAAATCTAAATGATAGCACGCCATAAACTTTTGATCACTTCAAGTACGTGCTCACAAATATATAATTTTACTGAGTTTACAAACACACGAACATACCCGTTCAAGTTAAAGAGATAGTAAAAGCAATCGACATAAATCAATATAGTTAAGTCTGGACAATAGAAAAGCCGCGGTGCATCATACTTAATATTTTCATTTTAGTTTATATCTTACAAGTTTAGTAATTAAATAATACACATTGAATGACAATTACTCAATACTACATAAAGTAGGAGTGAACATATAATAATCCCAATTACATTGAATTTAATAAAAAATAAAATAAAAAAATATTTGTCAAATTTCATATTTGTGGTGTCGCATTTCTTAAGCACACGTTAAAACATGCATAGCAAATTGAAATATGCACGTTGTTAATGATATCTCAAAACAGTTTAATAACACACTTTATACTGTGTTGCGAGTCCTTAAGATTTCTAATAACACACTTAATGCTGTGTCATTGAGGCTTCTAATAACACCCATTATGATGTGTTTCGAGTCCTGACACATTGACATTTTTCGTGGAGTGTTTAATCTTCTCCGCTACATTAAACAGCATACCTGTCCAATTGTAATCGTGTTTTAACAGTCGGTTACATGCACAACAACACGTTTAACATAATCAGAAGAGTGACATCAATCGAACGAACTAAATATATAAAAATCGGGATATCAGCAAAAAAAATGTTTGTTTTTTTGTGTATGTCGTATAATAGCCGTAAGTAAATTACAATGACATTTACTAAATACCACATAAGTTGGATAGAACATTCCATACTCTCAATTACAATAAACGTGTCCGTATGTTATCCTTGTATTTTACGTAAGATTAACTAATTGCGTTCGTGCACACAAGTTTTTTAAATGGAAAAACAAAAGGTTCCCGTACATCTAAGAAAACATCTACACGTAAAATGTGCATGTTTACTGGAATTCAGTTACAGATAATAGACCGAAATAATGCAATAAATATATATCATGCGGAAAATAAAGTTTCACAACATTCACATGTTATGGAAATATAATATAATACATTTATTAAGTTTTGTATCATTGTCTTTTTAACAGACCTTTACATTTGCAACTATCTCAGTCTACCACCTTTGTTTTCTACGTATTGCTTAAATGGATATAAGTTTAGTCCCGGGAGTTCACTGAAGGCAATTTCGTTTGACATCGATTTTATTGAACAATGACAATCGTCTTCGTCGAACTACAAATTAAAGGAAAAATACATACATTTAATGACACATCGAAATAGTGATTAATTCTGGCAAATACATATATAAAGATATTTGGTAAATTTAATGTCGTTAATTCTGGGAAGAAATGGTAAATTTCAATCGTGAACACTGATAACACACAACAACTTTGAAGTTGAACGCCTTACGAACAGAAAATAAGACATTTACAATACGACGCTTTAAAGAGCATAGGCAATTTCTTATGAACAGCGAATATGTACCTCTTTTGGAGCTCTACGGGGCTAATAAACGTTTGCACTGTCTGGCCAAAACGAGCATGCAGAAATAGGGCAGATAACGAGAGCGCATTGGGGCCGCAGGGAAAAAACAACACAAGGACCTTATACAGCCTGGTTTCCGCCGCCAAGGTAGCGAATGCTACACATAGACAGTGACGACTAACAAACTACCACACTATCATTGTCATCTCACGATATCGATGTCGTCTCGCGCGGCGGCACTAACAATGGGTCTGATTCCGAATGAGAATGTCCCTTCGTTCCTGTTGTGCCTTTATTTGGATCGGGTATCTGTTAGACAATGGTGTTTGCTTAACAATATGTTGCTTTGGTTTGCATAATTACTCATTTCCGAATTCGAACCGCCTGCGACCCGTGAATTATTTTCAAATCCAGGCGTCACGATATTCTTTAGTTTCCTGATAACAGCTCAGATAAATGTAAGCACTTTGAGACCGCTATTAATTTAGCTTTATAGGCCACACTCGAATACATTAACGATTTTTCTGCGATTTCGGTGTAATAATTAGTGATCATTATCGGCTAGATGCAAGCAATTGTGGAGTGCAAATTGTAATTGATATTGGATAATCGATATAATTAAAGAAGATTATGTTTATTACGTGCATTACTTACTATTTAAACAAATGCATTTGTATGCAGTTTCTTGAATGACTGTTGGAATACAAATTGAGCGAATACAAATTGTGTTAGTCGAAGTATTGCATGTCAAATGTAAAACTTATATGCGATGTTGTCTGTCTTAAAAAAAATAATTATGAATTGGAATGGTTAAAATATAATGTGAAAGGCTTACAAATGGTTAAATCGATGCAAAATCCACGGATGATTATAAGTACTCACAAAGGATTTAAATAAATGGAAGACACATTAATCTAACAACTGCACAATTCACAGAATAAAAGTATAAAACATACAGTTTATTTTTTAATACATGTATTATTACGAGAGAACCCCGCACACTTATGAGCGCGGACATTAATAAAAGAAGTCATGACTAACACAATAAGTGGAACTTCACTGTCACTGTGGAAGCATTCGAAAGGTCACAAACCAAATCAGTTGTTTGTATCATCGTATCGCACTAAAATATAGTCTCACAAATTAAAACTCTTCTGCTGAATTGGCTTGCCCATACTAATTATCATGTACATGGCAAAACAAAATTGAAACATATTTCTTTTTTCTGTCCTGATGTCAAATACACGTCTACACAATGCTTTAAACGCGTCTAAACGAAAAAAAAAAATTGTCTCATGCAGACCTTACTCACGCATCGCTAACATGATAATGGATGCAAATAAAACACTTAATAATTAAAATAGGCGCGTACCCAGGTTTGACGAAGTTTACGACCATCATTTTCATGTCAGCGGATATTGTCGCTTGTAACTCCTTGGTTTTATAGCCTTCGTTGCCACAGTTGTAAACTAAGTTTAGTATCGCTTTAATTCAATAATGTTACGAGAACTGAACAGCTCCGTTAGCTTCTAGTTGTGTTTTATAGTTTGTCATGTTTAGTCCACATATATATGTGTTGTGTGTATTACATTAAGTTAATATTCAAATCAGTTACAGATATAGTTTATAACGAAAAAACAATACTGTAACAATGAATGTTCAACAGAAGCTAATGATCCATATGCACTTGAAAACTATTAATTAATATAATGATATTAAGTTAATATAAACGTGTTCTATTAAACCTTTGTATTATAACTCATTGCATCCATGTACTATTACAGGAATCTTGTGTGTATGTATAGTTATGTCAACTATTGGGTTGAGATCTCACCGCATATAAAACAAACGACTTAAACAATTTAGAAACAGTGCACGCATGTAAAAAGTGTAAAACTGTTAATTTCAAAGCTCTGATGAGAACTGTTTTAGGCGTTGTATTGCGTTAAAATGTCACCACGAAGGTGCATTAGGGAATAGTGTGTCATGAAAATGATTTATTTGCAACGGTAGAGCGTGCATCATTATGTTCAATACATCTAATTGTTATAAACGATAACAATATGACACGGTGCTGAATAATCGATTTATTTAATAAAGCCCCATGTATATCATCTTTTGGTTGAAGTTGGCATGTGTTGTATGTATACTAATATTAATATGATCTTGCAAAACATACATATTTGAACGAATAGAAGAGTCAAATACCTCAAAAGCATGGTATATAACAACCTTTTTGCCAGGTTATCTATATATTTATATTTGAGCGGCTATTCCCAGCGGACTCGTGGTGTTTTCCTGCCAATGTCGAAAATAGTGCCCCATATGTTATTAGTAAGCCTAATTCAATGCACAAGTGGCAACATTATGTCAATTTGACCACCTCATTAAAGCGGGATTATCAATAATATAACAACCTGTGAGACAATACATATACCACACCGAAAGCAATACCATTTATGCCGATACGTCTACATATGGGAACAAATCGCAATCTATACCACCCAAGGAACATAAAAGTGTATATTTAACATATAGTTCAGTTTATATTTATTTAAAAAAGAGTTAAAAGGATGAACACAGTTAGTGTTTGTTATGTTTTTTTTTATAGATACTGTCATTGATTTCGTATTCATATTCACATCCAATATTAGACAATTTAATACATCGACCGATAGGAAGATATGTGTACACTTTATACATTGCAAATAGGTTTCCTTTGTTTAATTAAGTTGTATTAACATATGCTATGTTAAGTCATTTACTTACGCATTTGCTTCTTTGATATATGTTAATTATGTATACAAAGTCAAATACAATATTAACTAATCAACTTCAATTCACATGGTACTTTTCAAAATATGTGCTCTTTAAAATGATTAGCGCTTTTCTATTTCAGGCTACAAATGCTCAAGAGCTTGGGCCAGACATGCGTGCTATGGAGTTTAGTTAAATAAACCTGTTCGAACCGCAAGCAGTAGCAATTAATGGGAAATTCAAATTAGACATTTAATGTTCGTATTGATTGCTGCTCAATGCGCTTACTGGTCTTATTGAATATTCACTGTCTAAATATCTTATAATAGCCGTTGTTTGGTGTGTGTCGCTAAATCTGCTCGTAAATGGTATATCGTAATAAGAATGCTCTTGAATTTTCATGAGTAATCGAAACCATTTTGGATCATTTAAACAACTGCAAATCGTTGGTACGTATGTTTCAATAGGTGAGGATTGACACTTTAATTATTTTGCGTTAATTGGAATTCACGCGAGTCCATAATACCATCATCAATTAAGACCCAATCTCTATATATTAAATAGTGAGCAAATATTCCCGCGGGGCATTCAATAGAAATAGAATGTATAAGTCATTATATTGTTTCTCTCATAGGAAATACAAGCTCGTGTAATTAAATCGTATCCATTGTCGAACGAGTGCAGTAAAGTGATAGAGGATATGTGTTCATGTTAGTGTAAGATCGTTTGTTATTTCACGAGTGATCATAGAAAATATATGTTCACGAGTGGCGCAGCCACGAGTGAAAATATTATTTTTCTATGATCACGAGTGAAATAACAAACGATCTTACACTAACATGAACACATTTTCTGTTTCTTTTATGCCCCTTTTTCAAGAAAATAATTAATTATAATTTCCCTTTCGCTGAAAAGTGACCCTCTCTCCCGTGGCGTGCCTCAATACATTGAAATGACGTCATTTTTGACGTCATTTGTTGACGAAATAAAGTCATTATTCCAGGGAAATTCTTCAGTTAAACTCTTTTACAATGTAAATAAACGGTAAAAACGCATAAAATTAAAAGAAAATATGTTGGATTCGGTGGATAATCGATTTTAGTTTACTCGTGATCATAGAAAAACATATAAAGAAGGATATAAACAAGGCAAGTACATCTTAATATAATAATCTAAAAATAGAAAAAGAAATTCCGAAAATTTGTTCTTTTCACCGGTGAAAAGAACAATTTTGTTATTTTCACTGCTGTTATTTCACTGCAGAAATGTCATATTTTATCATAAGGTATAAAAGAAAATGTATTCTATGTTTTCTACTTCCAGAAATATTTACGCTAAATGAGTTAATCAAATACTACCAGGTACACAACGGTCGACTTCGATTTAATTAAATGCACCACGGTATTTAATATATCTTGAGAATGAAGAAAGAAAATAATTTGCATCACATTTATACAAAGCACATGCTATATATATGTGTGAAGTACACGTCAAGATTGTTTCGCGAGGATGTTAAATAAGAATGGTGTTCAGTTGTTTTATGTCGTTATGACGTGTACAAAAATCATATCGCGATATGCTTCATTCAATCGCCTTTCAAAGAAAATATACTTTTTTCAAACATAACGATAATCTGAAAATGTGTCCAAAAAATCAGAGCCACTTGTGCGAAGCAAACATATCATGTCTAAATCTAAATACAGTTCAACTTTTGCATGCGTAAATATGTTTAACAAATACATTTGCTCAAATAATACAAGTAAGTTGTTCGTGTTGTTGCTATAAATTGTATGAAAGTATTAAGTACGTCACCTCTCTTTCAGGTAACGGTAAACGTTCTTGACCTCCAACACCTAAATCAGACCTCAAATCAGACGAACTGAAAAACAGACAATACATTTTGCGACATTTACTGTATCCCGACACGCTGCTGCCAGACTTATCTCACAAGAACGACATTCTGTCGCAAAGCGGTGATGTCGCAGACGATGTAGATAGTTTATTTCCAGAACCTGAGGACTATGATCGGTCTAGGGACATTGCTAAGGCCCGAACAATGCTCAGTGAAATGGTTTGGATTATAGAATTTATTTATTTTCTAATAACTGCTGTTTATTAAATTTAAAATATGATATGGAATTTAGCTGCGCATTAATTAAACCAGGATAATTCCGATCGGTTTTGATGGCAGCCCACCAAAACGAGTTGTTTATTTGCTTATTATCAATGAAAAGTGTAGAAAGTTTTAATTCTTATAAAGTCTGTCGAAAAAGCTTTGCAATATTGAATTTAAATCAAATGTGATGTACACATTATAACAGACCAGACAGAGTATTTAGTAAACACGTGTAAGCTTTTTAAAAATACATGCCAAATGTAGCAAAAAGTAACACATGCATGGTTGAACAACGGAAATTAATTTACTCTACGTTTATTGTATTATATATACCTCTTCCGATTCGAGATATAACATAATAATTTTGATATAAAGATGTATGTTTTATTGTATAGTTTAACTGATTTTTATATTATATGGTAACATAGAATAAACTTAAAGTCCCTTTTTATGTAATAAACAAAGATACATGTTTATATACCATTTCACAAATACGTTTTAGTAAAAGTGCTATATATACTGTTGTGATAAAAGTCGCGAATTGTATACACTTTTGCTTCAATTATATTAATGAATGCCGTTTAGTTTTGCCTTTTTTGAGCAAGACAATGTATTGTTATGCGTTCGTCTGATTTCAGTTGCTACAGAAACAACAAAGGAATTCACTGGACGGCAATTCCATGTTCCGTCGATAGTGCAGTGACCATCGGATCATAGAGAGCATGAATTCAACGTTGTCAGAGTGTTCGTGTACACACAGCTATATACACTTTAAACAATAATCCGATTACCTTGGAATACCATGCTTAAATATATACCTCAGTGTGTTTAGAAATATACAGTCTTTAAAACTATGAAATACGTTAATCATCTGCCTTCGTCTTTCAAACGTATCGATATCAATGCTTAACTTAAATCAATGCAAATAAAATAACGTGATTATTGATGACAAGTTTTGTCGTACTTTTTGTAAGTTCCCTAATGACGTACAAACATATGGGTTTTATACGAGTAGTTCTGACAATATAAATACGATACCATTCATCTATTATATGCGCATAGCCAAGTTAATTTTGAATCGATGAACTAATTTAGGCCAAGGAACCACATCGTTTACAAAAACATATTCGTCCGATTTAAATCTCCTTTATAAGGTTTTATCCTGTAAACAACTGCAGTGTGATCTTGAATTCCTATCGGGAGGATTTAATGTCCATTCATATAAATACTAACCTATTGTCACAGGGTAAGCATTCATCGATTATTATATGTGTTTAATTTTTTATATGTATGTCGGTATTATCATATTATATATGACTTTAGTGCATTCATCGTAGCTTCATGTCGGTGTCCTTTGTGGTCTACAAGGGAACAAGTAATACTGCAACCAAACATGACATGAGTGTTGATTTATTTTTATTACATGCTTCAATTCAACAGATTTATAGATATTAAACATCGTCGCGTGTCGAGACGTTGATCCTATTAATTGAATGATGAAATCATTTTTTCCCATAGAAATTCATTAGTGAATTTTAAAAGTCGAACATGGCTGTCTCGTTTCGTGTAATTAGCAACCTTCAACCCGTGAAAATATTAACCTTAGCCATTTTGGACTTTGAATGGTCATATTATGAAACTTACATACATTTATGCGAGGGAGGTAATAAACAGCATAATAATCAAAACAGACTTAAAAATATGGAGCGTGTGTTACTATGTATATAATCATAATATGAATATATTGTAATGCTTATACAAAAAATCAAACTATTAATTTGACAATTTCATCTCAGCTTGCAGACATTTATATATGTAGCATATATCGTTCAGGGACATGAAAACTTAAACACTGCTACCCATTAATTGGAATGTAATTTCCTCTTTTAGAGAGGATATAACGGTTTGCGTTCCCTTATCGAACGAAAACGAGAGAGGCAACCATGAACATGTGCAAGACGACATCTATGTAGCACCCAATAGATAGCGTGCTTTGGTCGATACAATAATAAGGAAACAAATAAGGATGAACTTAAAATACGGAATTCATAAATTTCACAGACAAATCAATTAAGATCCTGTACACATGCCAATTAAATTGTTAAGAAAATTAAGGCTAGTTTATTGCACTTTTTATTTTTTGATTAGTTTTGTCTTAACGATCGTGGACATTAAATTGGATTGATCAGTGAATAAACAGGATAAGACTGGAAGCGGTAATTTTAGAGGATAGTTTCCGGGTGGTTAAACGGAACGAATCCTCACATGTTGCGCGAGTGAAGTGACCCAACCAACACCGCATAAAACAAACATACAAAACACAAACATGAATACAACCTTTGTAACCGTTTTATCCCAACTGTTTAAGCTTTCACAGTCACAATTTATCTCGTTTTATTATTTAACAGTTACTGTTAAATTCATTCACGTCATTTTTTGTCATGGATTTGCATTCGAATTACGCACAAAGATCATGCAATACAACGAGTGTATAATTCTGAATGACCTTAATGGCACATTCATATTTCTAGAAATAACCCTTATTATTGTTTTATTGAAATACATAAACCATTTACCATTTGAAATGAAATCGGCGTCTTTGTAATATTTCTACGCAAGACGCACTTAAAAGTTATTAATTTCTAGTAAACTTAGTTTCAAACAAAAATATTATCAAGTTACAACATCACGTTTTGCATATGCGTCATTTGTTGACGTATCCATGCTATGCACTACTCTGACATGAACTTATCCTCTCTCGTATTACATCTTATAAGTAACTTTATTATACTTCAGATAAGGAAACATATCAGATTTTGCTCTGATAAATATAATAATAAGTTATATGATATAGCAACAATCAAACTCCAGAAACTGTATCAGGAGATAAATTCTTGTTTTTATTGACTGTATATATATATANTGTGTGTGTGTGTGTGTGTGTGTGTGTGTGCGTGCGTGCGTGCGTGTGTGCGTGCGTGCGTGCGTGTGTGTGTGTGTGTGTGTGTATTAACAGATGACTTTACGCAAGCCTTTGTATTAACCGTTCCAAGGCGATGAACCTATCGCAATAACGACATAAAACTAATCAAATTTAATCTTAATCAGCGCTATCAGTACAGCATGACGTCGTTACACATGATGTTAAAGAACGATTTAATCGTTTTATTTAGTGTTGTTTATAAAGGAAAATATTACAGCAAACCACGCCTCTGTGTGAAATGTGCACCGTATATATTCACGTGAATGTATGTCTAGCAAATACATTGCACTCACACTGCATACAACTATGTAACAGCTTTAGCTATCTTAGCAATTGTATAGTTTTTTCAAGAACGCCAAATAAGTGCATATGTTTAATCACACCTCTTAAGTGAACAATACTCCTGCTGGGGAAGGCCATAATTCTGATGGATTCATTCATGCTTCGTCTGCATACCGTAGTTATCAAAGAGTTTTCAGTTGAATTCATAAAACCGCAGTTTGAGATGGCGAAGTTTTCGTCATAATTGAACAATCACATTTGCGTTTTTAGAATGCGTTGTGTTCAGGCCACAAATAAGTCTTCGTTTTATTGAAATGAATAACAGCAGGTGGAATCCACGATGTTTTTTATTATGATTATAGCAGTGTATACATTTAAATCGTGCGGCCAAGAAAGACACCGTGCATTCAAATGTTAATTTTGCGTTTCACAATTGCCAAAGGTACGAGCAAACATTTCTGAAAAAGGGACATATTGACATATATTCATGTATAGCAACACAATTGAATTATAACATCAGTGTTTTGTAATGTTAAAAAAATGTGCGAAAATGTTACCACTACAAAAGCGGTTTAAATAAAATCTGCACATTTTTATTATATGACTGAAGAAGTGTAAATAAACTTAACATTTGTATTACCGAATTGTAATAAATTTTCACTTCTCCAACTAATATTAAAATGTTGACAATTGGATTTGTTAGATTACTTATTAATAATGCTTTCTTTATAACGGGGATAGACCCAATTAAATGCTTGCAGACAGTATTTTATTGTTTATGTTTTATAAAGTTTTTATTATTCCTAGAGTAGACAATATACAAGATGTGTCAGCGATCAAAGGAGTGTTCACCCCACACATTGTTGGTAAACAAGCGCGAGTATGACGATTAATCACACAGTTACTGCTAAAACACTCCCACGAGTTTCATAATGCCATAGTATTTGTGACCTGAACGTTGACATGGCGGCACCTGAAGCATGTTTATGTGTTCTCTTGTGTATTAAACGATCGGCAGTCAACCGAATGAGTTTCTGTTTTTTCTTTGATAACTTCTTAAGACATGCCGCAGTGCTAATGCGATGAACTTTCATCATTGAACTGAGTGTGTCTTAAATGGCTTGGATTAAGAAAAAAGCGTTATGAGTAACATTTATTATACGCAAGTATTCCTTTGATATTGAGGTTCTAAAAGCATTTCATTGATGGGAAGCAATATCAATCAATAACATGGTATCTTTACCTTTTCATTTTCTTCCAATGCTCTACACATCTTACTAATATAATTACTATGGTATGGTTTAGCGCGATTGTTTATACATTCTTGTCAACATATATTTTATTGTATACCTGTTGACAATTTGTATGCGAAATTTCCTTCCGTCTTACTTCTGACAATTAAAGGCAAAACTGAATGATGAAACACGGCAAACGTCAAAGCACATTAAGTCGTTTCATGTATTACAGTATGCATACAAGCTTGATTGTAACAAAAGAGTATGACAGTCCACGCTGTAATATACTATAGCGTTGTATTATTGCGACAAAGAAGTACCACATTTGTCAATGAATGTTAATGCAGATAAAGAAAAGCATACATGTGGAAATCCTCTTATATAAGTACACAAGCATAAACATATTTTCTTACGTGCCACTGGCTGCAATATGTGTTTAACCCGGATTGTACAATATTATGATCAATGCAAGGCTTATTGTGAGGGTCGATGCGTCATTCACTTTTATTGACCTTTCCAAGTCGGAGAGTCTAGCTATCGCCATGTGTATGATGTTTTGTATATATCGTCCTGTATTGAGCAGGATTGGTCACTTGCGCTCAATAAATTTCTGCTAATACTATTTATGAAGTTTCATTATTCCTATATATTCGGATTGTTTATAATTATAACCGTTTCGTCATTTTTATATATTGAGTTTTTGCTGACAGCTATTTAATTGTCAAACAAGGTATTACATTTTGTCAGAAATACATGTATCTAAATAGTTGGTGTTAGAATGATAAATGCGGAGATAGTTTATACATTTTTGAATTGGAAAAAAAAATACATTTAAACGTAAATTGTCAACATGCAGGTTCAGACCTATAGACCTAAGTAAAACTACAATTGGAAATGCAATGCATTTAACAATAAAAGCACGAGGGGACAAACCGTACACCTCTGGATCATGAAATTGATGTCTCAACCACTTTTACATGTTTCCCTATCTTTTGTTTGTAACTTCATTTTTTAAGGCATTTTGCAAACTATAATACGAAACATAATTCAATGGCAAAACATTAGAAAAGCTTTTGTTCCTTTTATAAAGACACACGGCATGTTATGTATAGCCATTGTATTATTTGTTTATATATATATTTTTTATCGACAATTATCAACTTCAATTGTTAGTAAACAGATAACAATAGCAGTGAAACAATTACAAAACAATTACGAAAGGCATGTTGACGTAGGCTTAATTAGGCTTAATTTTTTAATTTTTTCGCAACAGTTAACACATACTTGTTAAGGGTAAATCTCGATGGCATTTCATAATTAGCTCTATTCGATTCTCCCACGCCGAAATTCGTTATGTTGTTACGCCCTTCCCAGGTACGGAGATCTAAATGCTAAGATACTTTCTCTCTTCTGCGGTATATCTAGTCTCGATTCGCCGCTGTATGACTGACGTAGACCGATATCGTGCCAATTACAGAGTGAGCTGATTATAAAACTCTGCTATTGGAGCTAAGCGCTTGTAAAGTTTCAAGTACCGCTGCGAGAAGAGTGCCTGTATGGATGAACGATATTATATTTTTCATAAGGATTTGGAACAAACGAACAGTGAAATTGAATTTGCGCGATTGAATCGTTTGCTTTAACATTGGATTGAACCGATAAATTTAGAGAAACATATTATTGGGAGATTAACATACATTGTTTGTTTTATTTTATTAACATTTATGAACATGCTGTCAACGACTTGGGCTTTTATAGCAACAGCAGTATGTGTATATTTTACGGCGTCTATATCAACAGCATATGGTAAGTACGAAAACTTAGTTAAAACGTTTTGTATATTTATGTTAAAGAAAGCTATGCTCTCTAAAGTATGTTAAAGAATTATGTCAATATGTGTCGTGTTCTGAGAAAACTGGGCAAAATGCTTGTGCGTAAAATGTCATCCCAGATTAGCCTGTGCAGTCCGCACAGACTAATCCGGGATGACACTTTCCGCCTAAACTGGATTTTCGCTAAGAAGAGACATCATTTAAACGAAAAATTCCATGAAGCGGAAATTGTCGTCCCTGATTAGCCTGTGCGGACTGCACAGGCTAATCTGGGATGACAATTTACGCACAAGCATTTTGCCCAGTTTTCTCAGAACACGACACATATAAGATAAACTTCTAAGTCTATTTATCAATTGATTGACGTATGGACGTGTATTAAAATTAGTTTAAATGTCTGTTTCTGCAGAACCTTGTTTTAAATAGGCTTATGTGCGAAAATATTTTTGCTAAATGTAAATTAAATAATTTCGTTGCATTAATTGTGTTTCGATGAATTGAAATTAATGTTCGCAAAAGGATAAACTATATCGCAACGACTACTTTAATCAATGGATTCGCTTTCAAGTACAGTAATACCATTGTTTCAAATAAAGTATGTATTATTTACCTTCATCAGCGGTAAGAATTTCAATTGATATATGGAACAACGACTTATGTTTCTGATACAATTTATGATTTTGACCGGTTGAGAATGTTTTATAAAAATAAATTAACGAAAGAAATATCACGTAAATACTACCTATCAGCAATACGGTACATTTGTTTGAGGGGCGCACGCAGATTACAATAAAAAAGGAAATGAAAGAAGAAGAACTTTATGTAATGCAAATATAAAATAAATACAAATATACATATAGGAATAAATAATTATAATAAATGCATGTTTATAAGGGTTGTTTTAANAAAAAAAAAAAAAAAAAAAAAAAAAAAAAAAAAAAAAAAAAAAAAAAAAAAAAAAAAAAAAAAAAAAAAAAAAGATACAATCTAAACGTATCTTGAATGAATTGAGCACTATATGGAAAACTATCAATTTACCCTACCGCCAATCGATGGTATTCTTTCAAGTTTACGTAAATCCACTGAATCATCCCAAGGATTAAATTATCTTAGAAATATCAATGTCAGTTGTGCAATGGAATATAAAAGGTGTTATAATAACGAAATATAAACATCTTGATAGCACGACATAACTTTTAATCACTTCAATAAACATATAATATTTAATAAATAGATCACACGTTTGCGTGTTATGTACGCACTCATAAGTATGTTTATGTATTTAATTTTACTAATAGCTATGAAAAATGTTTGTTAAGTATCATATTTCATGTGTGGCATGTATTGAGCTCACGCTAAAATAGACATTTCAAATGGAAATATACACGTCGGCAATGATATATCAACGTCGTAATGCTTACGAGTCCTTTATAATTCTAAGAACTTGATGATGTGGGACGAATCATTAAGGATTCTAATAAAACACTGATTGCTGTGTGTCAAGTCTTAAATGCAAGAAATTTGCCGTGGAGCGTTTACTCTACTTTTCTATATAACATTGAACTAGTGTTTTAACAGTCAGTTACCCGTGAACAAGAACACGCACATACCCGTTTAATATTAAGAGGTTAGAGATAGCGATCGAAAAAAAAACTAAATATAGTAAAGCCTTGGCAATAGCAAAGACACGGTAAATCAAACTTTATATTTTATTCCAAGGTATTTCTGATAATAGTCGTTAGTAAATGCTACGCATTAAAGGTCAATGACTCAATACCGCATAAAGTAGGGTTGAGCATGCCATAATCTTAATGTCAATACAAGTGTGCGTTTGACATTATTGCATTTCACGTAAGATAAGCTAGTTGCATTCGTTTTGTGCACAAAATAATTTTAAATGGAAAAAACGAGTGCCTGTACATTCAAAACAAACAGTAAACTAATGTAATGTTAACATGAAAAGACCGCGCAATTGTATGCTAAATGTAATTAAGGTACTAATAGTAGACAGCAATAATGCACTGAATAAAGTTAATGGGATACATACGGTTTGATAACATTCGCAGGTTGAAATGGGCGTGCAATGTAATACTTATATCAATGTGCGTGTCATTGTCCTTTTAACAGACCTTTACAACAGTGTCTCAGCCTAACAGCTTTGTTTTCAACGTATTACGTAAATGGGTCGGATTCATAATACTAATGTTCCTAAATTCATTTCATACCTTTGTTTCGGTTTATCTGTTAGAACATGACGTTTGCTTAACAAATTGTTGCTTTGGTTTGCATAATTACCCTTTTCCAAATACGCAACGCCTGCGACCCGTTTGGTGTTTCTAAATCCTGGCGTCACGATATTCTTTAGTTTCCTGATAACAGCTCTGATAAATGTGCACACTTTGAGACCACTCTTTATTTAGCCTCAAAGGCCAAAATAGAATACATTAATGAGGATTCTGCGATTGCTATTGTTATAATTATGTAATATTATCGGCTAGTTGCGAGCAATTGTGGAGTGAAAATTGTAATTGATATTGTATAACCAATGTAATTAAATACATTATGTGTATAACGTGCATAACGTCCTCTTTTAAGTAAAAGACATTTGGATGCAATGTTTTGAATGACTGTTGGAAAATAGATGAAGCGAATATAAATTGTTTGAGTCGAAATACTTTATATCAAAATGCAAAACGTATTTGCGATGTTTTCTATCTGTAATATGGTTACGTGTCTTGATTAGAACGGTAAATATGGGAGGCTAACACGTGGTTAGATCGAAGCAAAAGTACTAAAAATAATAAGTAGATAAACCATTTTTACTAATTGGTAGAGAAATTACAATATGCATCTTAAAAGACGGATTAAAAGCATAAAGAACATTACAATGTTCCTGGACGGGGCAACATATCATTTATATATATTTTATTTGGTATGTACCGATGTGTTGTTCCTGCCCCAATATTAAATTAACGTCAAATCTAGGATCAAAACGCTCCTAAACAAACACGTTTTAGCCTCATGCATAACTTAGGCACGCATGGCTAACATGATAATGGATGCACATAAAGAACATTCTAATTAAAATGGATGCGTACCCAGGTATGGCTCGGTTTAAAACCTTCATTTACATTTCAGAGAAAATTGCCGCGTGTTACTCCTGTGTTTTATAGCTTCGTGGCCTCAGTAGTAAACCAAATTGTGTTAATTTAGTGTCGCTTTAATTCAATTATTTCACGAGAACTGAACTGCTCTGTTAGCTACTATGCCGTGTTTTATAGTTCGTCATGTTTAGACCACATTTCTATATTTTGTGTTTATTACACAAATTAAGGTTTCACATTAGATATAGTTTATAACGAATAACGAATACTGTAACAATTAATGTTCAACAGAGGCTAGTGATCCAAATGCACTTGAACACTATTAAATTAATATACATGACATCAAATTTATAAGAACGTTCCCTATTAAACCATTGATTAAAGGCTCATTGTATCCATGGACAATTACACACATCTTTTATTCGTGTATAATTATGTATTGTTGGGTTTAGAGCTACATGAATATACAACAAACGACTTAAACAATTGAGAAACAGTGCACGCATTTAACAAGTGTAAAACTTAACATTTGAAAGCTATAATGAGAACTGCTTTAGGCGTCGTAATGAGTTTAAATATCATCCTTATAGTGCATTAAAGCCTCTATAACGCTCACAATCAACGAACATTTCGTAATATATTTCTGTAATAAAGTTTACATATAACTAATCTGTGTTCTGTCGGACCACGCCTGTGGAATGAAATTCCCTTGGACATTCGGAAATCAAAAACAATCGAAATTTTTAAACGGAAACTGAAAACATGGTATTTCAGAGACTTCTACGCACTATTCTAAACGCTAATGTAAAATATATTAGTATGTCTACGCACAAAACATGACTGTGATTACATCTTTAGCTTTTAAATTATAAATACTATCATTAAAGTTTTAGATATAATTATAACTATAATACTATACATATTGTATATCTGTAATATAATATATTTTATATATACTTTAATATAATATTGTATAATATCTTTAATTTTTTTATCTATGTGATTGTCAATTGATTTTAGTAATAATTATTTATTGGAAAAGGTTATTTCTTCTAGTTATATCAGTTGAACTTTGTTTTAATTATCCTGACGATCTTTTATTTAACATTATTAGTTGTGAAATAAGTTTTATTATTGTTAGCATTGTTATTAAGTGCTGTATTGTATCATTATGTCATTGTACAACGCCATTGAATATTTTTATAGAAATAGGCGTTTAATCAAATATAAAGTTTCAAGTTTCAAGTTTTATGTTCCTAACATAGCAATAGCCAAAATGTCAACGCTAGATGTTGTCTGGTAACATAGATTTAAAAAGATATAAAATCTCTTTTTTATTTGTATGTGGCACAATCAATTCCATTTTAATTTCCCGCAACGATATCCATTCTTACGACACATGAACACTTAATGATGAATATATTGTACCGCAAAAAATAAAAAAATAAAATAATTTGCAAAGGTAGCGCGTGTACCATTATATTATGAACGCCATATATCATATTACAAAAGAATAATTATTGAAAATAGTATTCTAACTTCTCACTTCAAAGCATGAAATAATACCCACGTATAAGTACCCAAAATGTGCAGACATTAAAGATTACGAAGTGGTGAATAATCGATTTATTTAATAAAGTGCCTAACATGTACTTCTCTTTTGGTCGAAGTGAACCTTTGTGGTACTTATACTAATGTAACAATTATCTTGCAATACATAATGATTTAGTCGATTAGAATAGTCAATACGTTAAATACAATGTATATAATAACCTTTTAAAGGTTATCTAATATTTGTATATTTTAGCGGCTATTCGCAGCGGACTCATGTGCTCCTGCAAATATCGCAAAGAGTGCCCCACGCCTCCACGTGTTATTAGTTAGCCTAATTCAATGCACAAGGGACAACATAATGTCAATTTGACTACGTCATGAAAGCGTGATTATCAATAATGCAATAAAAAATGTGATACGAAACATATACCACACCAAAAGTAAGATCATTTAGGCTGATATCGCAATCTATAACACCACATGAACATAAAAGTGTAATATATGGTTAAGTTTACACTTTTTTCAAATAGGATTTAAATGATGAACGACTTTATTGTTTGTCATGTTTGTTTATAGAAACTGTTATTGATTTCTTATAGATATACACATACAAAACAAGACATTAAAATGCATTAGCCGATATATAATATAATATAATATATAAGATATTAATAATATTTTTAAACTTTTAATAAATTGCAAAAACGTTTACTTTGTTTTATTATGTTGTAATAACATATGCTAGTCGTCTACTTAAGGATTTGCTTCTTAAAGATATGTTAATTATTTATACAAAGTCAAAGACAATAATGACTTATCAGCTTAAATATATATGATACCCTTCAAATATGTATGCCTTTTCAACCGAAAACCTCTGTTCTATTGCAGGCTACAAATGCTCAGGAGCTTGGGCCATACATGCGTGCTATGGAGGTAAGTTAAATAAACCTGTTCGAACTGCGTCTCGTTAGTGCCGCAAGCAGAAACAAAATGCATGAATAATACATTTAAACATTTAATGATCGTAGTCGTTGCCATGCAATACGCTTACTGGCCTTGCTCAATATTCATTATTTAAATATCTTTTAATAAACATTTCAGTGTGTATATCGCAAAATATACTCTAACAAAGTCTATAATAATGAGAATATATGTGAAGGTCCATGAAGATATTAGTGTTGATCATTTGTAAAAAAAATGCAAATCGTGTGTACGTATGTTTCACTAGGTGAGCAGTTACACTTTAATTACAGCGCTTTAATAAGAATTCACGCGATTTTTAATCAATTGAGACACATTTGCTATATATTAAATATTGAAAAAATATTCACGCGGGGCATTCGATAGAAATAAAAGGTATTAGTCATATGTCGCTTTCCTCATTAGAAATACAAACTCGTGAAGTTTAATCATCCATTGTGTTGATAAATTGCAATCTGGCGTATTGCTTCTATGTTTGTACACTTCCATTCGGAGTAATATTTACACTAAATGGGTTAATCAAATAATACCTGGTACACAACTATCGACTGCAATGTATTGCCATGCAACACGGGATTCAATGTGTCCTACGATTAAAGAAACTAAATAATAAGCACCACATTTAACATAGCACTTGCAATATGTATGTTTCTAAAGTACCTATCAAGGTTGTTTCATTCGGACGTTAACTAAGGCTGGTGTTCAGTTGTTTTTATGTCGTTATGACATGAACAAAAATCAAAGCGCGATAAACATTATTCGCATTTTAAGAAAATATACTTTTTTCAAACATAATGATAATTTTAAAATGGGTCGTTAAAGTCAAAGCCACGTGTGAGCAACAAACATTTCATGTCTAAATCTAAATACAGTTTAACTTTTGCACGCGCTATTATGCTTAACAGATCAATTTGCTTAAATAATACAAGTGCTTTGTTCTTGTTCTTGTTACAAATTATATGAAAGTATTTAGTACTTCACTTCTCTTACAGGTAACGGTAAACGTTCTGGACTTCCAACATCTAAATCAGACCTCGAATTAGACGAACTTAAAAACAGACAATACATTCTGCGACAATTACTTTTTCCCGACGCGCTGCTGCCAGACTTGTCTCACAAGAACGACATTCTGTCGGAAAGCGGTGATATGGAAGACGATGTAGATAGTTTATTTCCAGAACATGAGGACTATGATCGGTCTAGGGACATTGCTAATGCCCGGACTCTGCTAAGTGAAATGGTTTGTATTATACAATGTTTTTTTTTGCTAATTTCTAATGTTTATCCAATTTAAAATATGATATGGAATCCGGCTGCACATGAATTAAACCAGGAAAACATAATTCCTATCGGTTTTGATAGCCACCCACCAGAACGAGTTGTTTTTTTGCTAATTATCGATTAAAATGTGTAGACAATTCCAATTTGTATAAAGTTTTTCGAAAAGTTTTCCAATATTAAATTGTAATCAAATATGATGTTAACATTATATTAGACCTTACATAGAATTTCAGTTAACACTTGTTATGCTGTTTAAAAAATAGTACATGCCAATTGTAGGCAGATTCAATACATGCATGATTGAACAATGGAAATTAAGTTTAGTAAACATATATTGTATTATAAATACTTCTTCGATTCGAAATAAAACATAATACTTTTGAGTTTTGACATTAAAAATAAATATATTTTTTAAGCTTAAACTGATTCGTACATGAAGTGGTAACATAAAGCAAACTAAAAGTCCCTGTTAATGTAATAAACAAAGATACATGTCACTTTACCATCTAAAAAAATAATACTTGCTCAAAAAAGTGCTTCACATACTACTTTTTGATACAGGTGCTGACCTTTATACACTTGTATCCAATTAAATGTATGACTTTCCTTGTAGTTTCACAAGTCATGCCATTTTTTAGCAAGACAATTAACTGGTATGCGTTCGTCTGATTTCAGTTGCTACAGAAAAAACAAAGGAATTTATTGGACAGCAATGTCATGTTGCGTCGATAGTGCAGTGACCATCGGATCTTACAGAGCATGAATTCAACGTCATCAGAGTGTACGTGTACAAACACAGCTTTATCAACTTTAAAATTTAATCCTTTGGAATAAAATGCTATAAAATATACGTCAGTGTACTCAGAAATACGAAGCCATTCAAACTGTGAAATTCGTTAAGCATCTGCCTTTAGCTATTGAATTTGCATCGTTACAAATGAATAATTTAAAATAAAATACAAATTAATTCACGTGATAATTGATGACTTGTTTTGTTGTCGTTTTTGTTTTGTAATAGCCCTATTGACGTACATATGTATTGGTTTTATGCGAGTAGGTCTGACAATATACATACGGTGCCACTTATCTATTATGTGGAAATATCAAGGTTAGTTTTAAATAGATGCATTCATTTTACCCACAACGTTTACACGAATCACTAGTTCTCTTGAATTCGTTTATGTAAGGTTATATCCTGTAAACGGCCGTACAATCGCGATGTATCGGGAGGCCGCAATGTCAATACATGAGAAAACCTACTCCTCGTCACAATGTACGCATTCATTGAATATAATATGGTTTACTTTGCCATATATCTGTCATTATTATCATATTATAAATGACGCAACTGTACTCATCGTAGCTTCTTCGCTGTGTCTTGTGTCGTCTTTAAATTACACCGGAAATGAGTTTCGATGTATAATTATACGAAATGTTTCAATTCAAAAGATTTATAGATATTAAACTTCGTCGCAGCTGGCGTGTTGAGCCGTTTGTCTGAATAATAAAATGATGCAATCACTTTTCCATAGACATTTCAATATTTAATATTAAAAGATGACCAGGGATGTCTCCTTTCGTGTATATTTATAGCAACCTTAAACCCGTTTAAATATTAACCTTAACCTTTTCGTACTATAACAATGAATAGTCATATTATGAAACTTACATACGTTCATGTGGGAAAATAATTAAAGAGTCATCCAAATATACTTAAAGATATGGAGCGTGTGTTACTATGTATACAATCATAGCATGAACATATTGTAATTCTTACACATAATCTCAAACTTTTTATTTGTCAAGTTCATTTCAAATTAAAGTAGTTTATATTTGTGCCATACATCGTTCAGGGACATATAAACTGATATAGATACTGGTATAAAACAATCGACTTCATTTGACGATTACCCACCAACATGCATCATACTCATAAAGTAAATAATACGCATTGAATGACATGTTATTGACTCTGTGTCGCAAAGAAGTGTTGAACACTCCAACATAAAAATTACCATTCAAATTTTTATTTGTACTGCTAAAACTTATCACGTTAAACTCACAAAACGGTTCTGAATGTAAAAGAGTTTTCGCGTAAATCAAACGACGTATGAACTAATATCCCTTAAACAGGTTCAGACAGCGCACTAATAGTAGACCGCAAATATCTCGCATGTTAAAAGATAATAAAACAAATATCGTAGAGGTTTGATAGCATTTGAATATTTTAAAGGAAATGAAAACTGCTGTTAATAAATATGAAATGGTGTTTTTAACATACATATATATACAATCTAAAAGTATCTAATTACAACAACTTTGTGTTTTTTACATAATGCGTGTCTGTGATTGATTTGTTTAATGGCCCTTTGTTCATTGTGTATCTTTATGTTTCGTATACCACTAATACAAAATTAGATTAAAGACGCTTACGCAATACGTTTAAGATTTATTCTACCCCTGACCAATAACATTTATTATCTCCAGCCATTTCCAAAATCAGCATGTCCGAGACCGATAACATAATTTTAGCCCCGCGAACATTTGCTGCCATCAGGCTAACTCTTCAATGTCAAATCATTTCTAAGACACGCCCCCTTAGAATTATTAATTTTATAGGAATGTTGTTTACAATTAAACACACAATTTATCTTTGTCAGAGGTTTACAATAAAATAATTGAATAAATGACGTATGTGTGAGGTATTTCAAGGAATAACATAGGAACATACATTTGAAAGCATACATTTGTGTTTTCATTGAATATATGTTCACATGTGTCGAGTCTGTACAAAAAAACTAGACAAAGCAATCAAAACCTTGTGAATGTGTTTGTTACTTTGGACATTTATTATAATTTTATGGCTTCATTCCAAATGTTGGAATCATTAACAATTGTTCAAATGACTGTTCCGGTGAAAAATTCAATCATTTACTAAGCATAGTCTGTATGATTGCAATCAAACAACCTGAAAAGGAGGTCTTTCACTCCCATATAAATTAGTAAAAGGTGCATACACATATAATTGTTGAAGTAGAATATGGGTCTAAAACCACGTGTAGTGGGTACGACTAAAACCTTAAAGTATGTTAACACTATGACTGCACGACAGGCATACGTAATAAATAGTTTTACAAATATAATGTTTGTATTTTCTTATTTACTTGTCAAAATTATTAATTCCTCAGTCAGCAATATTAATTATCTGGTTAAGCCCGCAGACATTTTTTTTTTCAATTCAACGAGAGCATGTCCTTACAGCTGTATAACTTCAATAAATATATTTAGAGCAATTTGCACCATTTCATCAAGCTTACAAATAGTAATCGGAAACAAATACCATATGTAGATTCATTTCAAAACCCCAAATCAAATCATAAAAATTTAAATAGCCCAATGCTTCTATACGGTTCAATATTCTTAATATCAGAAGTTCAACTTAAAACAATTCTTCGGAAAAGTTATTCTTATAACACGATGAACGATGTCAATTATGTAAATACGCTTTATACAGATTTTACGCATGACGAATTTATTTGATCAATAAACATTATAAAATGCAAATGAGTCCAGAGTAGAAGCATCACAAGCAATCGAACGCATGACGCAAATGTCAAACGAGCGCATGAAATTCGCGGATAGTGATGTCGAGCGTTTCCTATCAATTTCAAGTGATTTTTCGCTGGGCTTTATATGAGGGCTGTGTGTTTAAACCACAAAAACAGTGCATTGATATACATATGCGGTGAACTAGCTTTTGACCACGTTTATCTAACACAAGTTCGTTGTATATGTATTATGTAATATATTGTATAGGCTATTGATCAATTGACTTCAGTATAATATAGAAACGATACATTTCCAGACACATTATGAGGAGCATTTTTGTATCATCTGCCACTTCTTAATTACTAAAACACCTTCTATAAACATACAATAATTAAATCTCAGATCATCGCCTTGGGACGGTAAATAAAACGCATTAAGTGTATTCTTATGTACAAGACTTGCGTACTAAAACAAAAGTTCTTGTAAAAAACGCATGACAAATAAGGTGATTTTGTTTTTTTCTCATAACGTTTGCGTGTTGTTGTTTTGTTTTCATTTAATATACCTTATCATGCCGTTCCATCAATATATTTTTTTCTACCAATTTGCAAACGTTTTATATTTCAAGACAAAAGCCTTGTCCAGCTAAATGAATATATATGTTTGTCAATCATAAAATCCTATGTCATTCATACGTCTACTCGTCTTGACCGCATACGTTGTATTTTCATCCATAAACGGCAATGAACATTGATGGCCCTGTATCAACACAGCAGAACTGGATTGGTTATCATCAAACATTTGGTGCATTGTGACAGCAAGATGATAAATGGCAAATGAAAACGATTCTCATTCAGGCAGGATCTCAATCACTGCCAATAATTATTATATTTACATTGATACGAACAAGCACGTTTCCTGTTTTTTGTCGATGAAGCCTGCATAATCACAGGTGCCTCTCTTGTCATCGTGTAGTACGTGTGTGCACCAATAACTAGTTTAACCTTGGTTTGTTTAGGAGTCTAAATCATAAATTAATTAGATGTTTTCAAACCGAAAACGATTTTGGACACATAAAACACGCATCAAATAACATTATTTTTATATTACAAATACATGTATAGCACAACAGGGATGAGAATGAATCGTGACATCTTTCAAAATACCATTGGGCGTGCCAAGAATCTTCTTAACACTACATTATCAATTATCGACTGACCATTATTATGGTGTAAGCTTTCCATTATAATCAACGGTTACAAAACAAATATTAATTAATTTAAACATATAGTTGAATCATTTAATCTTTACACTTTGCAAAGAAACAGTAACTGTTTGTATGATGTAGCTTAAATGTCAGAATCCATTGTGAAACGGCATTTCTCACGCTGAGGAAAATGGGTGTGGTATCTCTAGGGTTCCAGATAAACGTGTTTACTGTAGTCTTATAAGCTATGTGGACAAATGTATGGGCAAAGAAAATCCTGATTTAGTTTGAGGAAAGACACCAATCATTACTTATGAGCAGTTAATTAGTATTAATTTACAACGTGTTTATAGCAAAAATGTTAATATTAAAACAAATACTGACTATATGTATATATGTTCTTTACTAATAATATGAGCTTCCATTGCACTTGGCGTTGTTGTTGTTTAAATATCTCGTAAATGTGACACATATGACATTGCACCAACACCACCTCCTTAAATATGTTCAACTTAAAATACTGAGAACGTGTGACTGTTCATCCATTGAACTAATTTTACATGGTATTTTAATATTTTCATTATTGATATATATGGATGATTGAAACTTCCACAAACACAATTACGTGGTTGGCATCCTACCCAGTCGACTACACATAGCGCAGTAACATAAGGTTAAACTCTTGATAACTGTACGAGTTACAAAAACGTGATTATTAATAAAGAATAAATAAAACGGAAATGTTTCTTAAAAACCATAAAGCTATAACGTGTCCTTGTTAGTATTTGCTATGTCCGACTTTCTCTGCCTGTCTAATCAATTTCAAATGATTACACCTAAATATATATACACAAAGTTTTATAAAACATGAACTTGCTCGTAGGTGTTTTCAAACTAGACCCATTGCATTGAAGAAGAAATATCAGTTCTCAAAGTTCACTGGTTGATACATGTACAATTTCTCAAGGGAATTTGAAACATGAAGAGCGATTGATATGCTCAGATCAACACATGCAATATTATTGTGAATAGTAAGTCACGTATGCTACGTTGCAATTGAACCTACGCCTTAGGGAGTGCGAGATTTAAGAAAGATTTTGTTCGCAATAGTTCATTTATTATGACATCATCTATCCAAATGGATGGCGATATCCAATCCTATGCCTTTGATAAGACACATACACAATATTTAATCTTCAAGAGACGTGTATTGCCAGATATCGATGACCCTACATCAGCAGTGGTCAGGAAGAATAGACGTATGAGTTACTGATTGTTTAATATTGGTTTATCCATATAGATATGTGTGAACTTAAACACAATTGACCATTACCTCTACATGTAATGACGGATATTTAAAACAAAAAATATATTTTGTAGTTAACGAGCTGACCTATATGTGTCATTCAAGGCATAACATGGTATATGTTTGTGAAGCAAACTACCTCTGCATGTATCAAGCGAATGAATACATCATCACCATTTCATGAAACTATGCAAGGCACCTTTTTCATAAGAAGGGATCTGTACGCTTCTGAGTTATGTGCAATGGAACTTAGCCGTGTTTATTTTTGTTAAGCGACCTCCTTCTAAATTTCTCAAGCACTTACATTAAAACGTGAAATGAGTCATCACCATTAAGAGTACCCGTGCACGGCGCCTGTTTAATTTCAGTGAAATAAAGGCTTCTGAGTCATGGGTCAATGAGATAAACCATGAGAAGTCTGCAATGCATGTGAGCAAGCGGTTCGGACAAGTTTTGTCAGAGTGGTAGGTACACTAGTAAAGACTATTCACGTGTATTTATAAATTGTTACCCAAGTTTATAACCCATAATACAATTAAAGCTTTATAAGAAATGCATTTACATGTTGGATGTTTAATTAGTGAAATGCAAGGACAATCATAGGACAACTCCAGAAACATTATCAGGAGAGACATTCTAGTTACCAATCGCTGATGATTTATTCGAGGTTAAAGCCCAACCAAAGGCATGCAAGCCTTATTTAAATTAAATACATTGATAAAAATCGAATATAAAAATAAATAGTTTAAATCAAAACTAAATCTGCCTGTTTGACATCGTGCTGATATTGGTATATTTTCAGAGCACATCTATACGCATGTTGACCGACTGAAACAATATTATATAATGGGTCTTCTTATGAAACAAGATAGAAAGGTACGAAAACGGTGCGTCAAATTAAAACAAATTACTAGTATGGAAACAAATATTTATCACAGGTAATTGGTAAACCTTTAAATATATTTTGGATAATACAAATTCATTTAATGATATAAGGATGCTCTCTGTTACAATGTTTTAGTGGAAGTTGTACTACGGGATCATCTCAAGGTAGCAAATAATGTTTCGAGTGTTTAAGAAAAAAATGTTTTGATCATTTCTACCTACTTCAAATTCTACTCTTATAAACAGTTTGCATATTAGACATATTATAAAGTAAACATACCTTCCTGAATTGATTACACATTTTCAAAGTCCCACAGAAGTCAATGTATATGTAGACAAAATGAAGACACGTTTAGTTTTGGCAAAGTTCCAACCCCACCTACATGAAATAAAACACTTTAATCGTCTCAAAAAGCCATTCATATATAATTGTTTGCTAAACTATAAGGTCAATTCTCATTTAACCCATAATATGATCGCTCTAACATTACAATCAACAAACATTACCGCGTCGTATTGTTAACTTCTAATTGCTAACGTGACAATTCATTTAAAGTAATGTATTTGTTGCATATGAATGTGTATCCTGAATAACATATTTTACTAAGGCCATCACTGTCGGTAAGTTTTAATAAAAACGTGCACAAATATTAATCATGTTTACATTAAATCGTCTCTTATACATGCATGTTTCTCCGTGTGAGCCCTGGTTGCGTTTTTATAGAATCGTGTTCAAGACCCATAAACGTATTCGACATTTGATACAAAAAAGATCGAAATGAATAATAGCAAGTTGAACCCACGATGTTGTATATAAGGAGTTCAGTAGAGCATAAACTGAAATCCCATGACTACAAGAAAGAAACACTGCAATTAAATGGTAATATATTTGCGGCAAACAAATGCCAAAGACACAATCAAACATTCATGAACACGTTTATTGTACGTATTTTCATTTCGACCGACACTGTTTTATTGTAACATCGACTGTTGTTTTTTTTGTGTTGTTGTTTTGTTAAATGCGATGATATTGGACCACTGCAAAGGAGATGAATAAAACACTGCGCATATTCAATATATGATTTAATATGTGCAGTTATAATATACCGTTTCAAAAGTGTATTTTTATTAAATAATTAATAAGGGACTTTGACGATAAATTAATAATAATGGTCATATTCCTAATGAATTGACCACAAACACGATTGTATCTTGTATTTTTATAAAGAATAGATTGCTTTCGAGAAGACCGATGATGAGCGTTAACCGCACTGTTGCTCCCAAAACATTCCCACGCTTTCCATATTGTACCTTATTTATGACATCAACGATGAAAGCATGTTCACTCTAACTCTTGTGTATGAAATGATGAGCATTCAACCGAATGGGTTTCTTTTTAAATCCAGCTTACTTATTTTGACTTGCCGCAACGCACAGACAATAAACGTTCATATTTAACTGCATGTGTCGTTAATTGCTCGGAAAACGTGCTTAAGGCGTTATGAGTTATAAGCATTATTCGCTTCAATGTATGTAATATTGCGGTTTCAACAATATGTTATTGACGCGAATTAATATCGATAAATACAACGTTATCTTAACCTTTTTATTTTCCTTTAATGCATAAGACGGCTCATGAATATTACTTCTATGTACTCGATGAGCTTGATTATTATTAACTTCTTTTGAAAAAACATTTGAAGGCGTGTACAAAAATTGGTATGCTAACTTTAATCATTCCTAATAATGACAAGTATAGCCAAGAATGAATGTGAAGAAACTTAACATCAAAGACGTTAGGTCGTTTTATTTATTTCAGTATGCATACAAGCATGATTGTAACGAACGGATATGACGATCAAAATGACAGCATAGTATTGTGTTTAGTTTTAGCGAGACAAAAAAACAACATATGTCATCGAATATTAATGCAACTTAAGAAATGTTCACTTTGGAATATGTATTATAAACCACAAAAGTATGTACAAATATATATATATATATATATATCAACAAAACGTTTGTTCTGTTCGGGTTAAACGAAAATCCACGGNTATATAAATTAGTACGCATTGAATGACGATTCAATGACTCATTACTGTACCAAATAGTATTAAAAGCTTTAAATCACAGTTACAAGGTGTATTTTCATAAGAAATACGTCAATTTAACGCAAAATAGTTTTGTTATTTTCAGGCACAATACTGTTGTGATATATAATAGTTTGCGTGTAAATCAAACGAAGAATGAAATCATATTACTACACCATCTGAAGACAGAGTACTTGCATGTTTACGGATACTCAGTGAACAATAAGAGTCCACAATACGCAGGACAGTTATAACAATATAATTATGGTTTATAAACGCATGAATGTTAAGATTGCCATGAAATGTATTGTCAATTAATGTGTGCTTGTGTTCGTAACATATATTAACAAACGAAAAGTGTCATATTACAACCTTTGTTTTCTTGCAAATCTGAATATGCAACGAAACGTATACACACTTAGTAATAACCATAGACTGGTATCCAGGTATCTCGAAGTTTACGACCCTCATTTGCATCTCAAAGGAAATTACCTCTTGTAACTCATGGGTTTTATAGCGTTCATGGTCACAGTATTAAACGAAATTGCCTTTATTAAGTATCGATTAAATTCAATTATTTCCCGGGAACTGAACTACTGTATTATATAGTTCGTCATATTAAGAACAAATATTTAAATGTTGGTTTTCGTTTTTTAAAGAGGCATCCTTCGAAATAATGCGGATTGTACAGTGTCGTCTATAAATTCAAATGTTATCATTTTGATTTAGACTTTCGTATATGAACAATCTTGGGTCGTTTAATGTATGATCATTACATGTTAACATATTGTTCGCAATAATACAGATTAAGAACGGGCAGAAGCATTAAGCAAAGCAATATGTTCTGCTTAGTTCACATGCTACACATCGTTCGATAAGGAATGCCCTGTTATGTTAAGTATGATAAATTCCTGCATTTCGTTCTTATTACTATATTGACCCTTTACAGAAAATACGTCACATACACAATGACACTTGTTGTGCTTCCACTATTGACAGAAACAACAGTATATTGTATGAAGATATCCACTCAAAACTTCTATGATGAGATTCAATGCAATGAGCTAACTTATGGCATTTTTTTATCACATCAGTTATAATTAAAAAAACATTTTTCATTGCATGTTTTATCTTTTCATTCCCTTATGACACACGTCGGACTTATTCGAATATTTTCTTATGACAATAATCTTCATATTACAATATCCTGTGATGATCATTGGCGACGGTATTTCTCCCATTTATGGAGGCGACACAAAACCTTCATAGTTGTCCTTAATGTCATGAACTAGTTCGTGTCAGACATATTTTCAACATACAGGCCTGAAACTAGTAAGTAAGACTGGTCATTTAAATTGCGGTTTCATCCTGCTGATTCACACACAACCTGTACGTATTATTTCCTAAATGTATGTACGTTTTACTCATAAAGCGCGTGTAAGAACAATGATGCCGCGTTTAAAATTCGTTTAAATAACTGATTTTGTATGTATATGCATTTCATTTATATTTTCATTAATTCAATAACACATCATGTTTTATAGTACTTTACAAAAGCATTATTCAAGCGTGTTTGGTTCTATGGAATATGAAAGATAAAAATGATGAAAATAATTAAAAGGCTCTTCTTGATTATTTTTTTTGAGTTGATGGTTTTCTTTTTAAATGCAACAAATTAAGATACAAATATGTGAATTAATGCTTCTTAAAATCACAGTTGAACCAATTTGTCTAGTTTTTATTTCATAACACAAATAGTCTTAATTACTATCCTGGTCATAAAATGAGTCTGATAAGTCGATAAAAAATGTGGAATTTGAACGCGTCGAGTGTCAACATAGCGAGTGGTTTACAGAAGGTTATACTCCGGGTATAATAAACAGTGTTCATTATAGTTTCCATTGTTTCTTATTGCACTATCGATTTCACAAATCTCATATAGAGTATATATAGAGAATAATAGGTTAGTGTTGATTATAGATTAGGTTTATCATGCGAGGCTTAGATCACAAAAAGCACGAGCATTGGCGAGTGCTTTTTCGTTTTCGTGCCGAGCATGACAAACCTGATCTATAATCAACACTAACCTATTATTCTATTTATCCCATTTTTCATTCAGTAAACCTTTTCATTTAATCAAAATAAGTTTAACTGGTTAATTTTGCTGGATTTATGACGTCATTTTGTCGAAAAAATGACGTCATTTTGTGCCGTGGTTTATAGAAGAAATTTAATCAACGGGGCTTTAATCAACCGAATTCGCTGTAAAAGTGGGATGAATAAGTAAATAAATAAATAAATATATATATCAATGAAGCGACGCGCCAATTTAACAGTTTCCAAATTCACTAATGGACCCAGTTTCCCAATGCAATGTGAGACAATAAGAGACATTGAATTAGCTTCAGCAATTGCACTCTTGCAACATTTTATTGGATATTTATACAAAATGACAAATTGTGAGTGATCCTCAGCCTAAGGAAGTGAAATGGAGAGGGAGTCAGAGGTTTGTTTTCGTCATAGATCATTTGTACTGACACTGTCTATGAAATAGTCGGCGATGTTATGCCCTTTTCCAGACACATAAACAATTTTTAATCTTCCAGATTGGTGTATTGCCTGATATGAATGACCCTATATCTTCACTGGTCAGGAAGAATAGACGTATGAGTGACATATTGTTTTATATTGGCTTATATACATATATTCGTGCATTCTAGCCAAATTCTTCTATAGTTTTATATGTCGTAACGGATATCTATAACATTGATATAGGTTGTAGTTTATGTGTGCAATTACACTTTTCATGCAAAAAATAATACACGTTTGAGGATTTAACTACTTGAATTGAAGCACATTTAAATTGAAGTTAAAAAGGTTTAATCACTTTCCTATATNTTCAAGATTATTATTCCTTCTTTCTTTTGACAACCTTAAACCTTTATTAATTAAAATGCTTTCATGATTACTGTAAGTGTTCAGTTGTGTTGTATTTAACCATTTATGATCATGCTGTGAACTGTGACTCCTTGTACACTTTCCAGGTCGTACTGCAGTAGTCACCGACCGACCCAGGACGTCCCCTCTGACCCTGACCCCACCCTGGTGTGCTCCATCTGTATGAACACCGTGCAGGGGGAGGTCAGCGTGGACACCCTGCGCGCCCCTTGCTGCAGGAAGTACTGGTACCATCGGGACTGTATACAGGTAGGGGCTTGGCACCTAGGGCCCATCTTAGTAAAACTTGTGTGACAATAAATTCTAGTATATTTTTAACAAAATTTGATTGCTAAGTACCAACCTCTTTTATAGTTATGCCATCCCTTGAAAAAGGTGAAATAGAAGTTGCACTGTATAGACAGCGTGTTGCGAATACCTCACGTCTCTAGACCTCAAAGGTCAAGGTCAAACTTAGTGGACAAAAGTAAAAGTTGCCCAAAGAACAGCTTGAACATTCTTGTCTCACCCATTACTTTGGTATATATTGACGGATTGTAAAATAGCTTGGCAATAATGTAAACCATCTTAACAAGATGTGTTGCATGTAACACTGGTCTCAAAGGTTACACTTAAAGGTCAAAATAAATACTTGACTGTAAAACAGCATGTGTTACATTAATTTAGTTTTGAGACAAAAGTGGAAACAGCAACCCTACCGTATGGAACATTTTCTTGTTATCCCCGGCCAAAGGCTGAGGGATATAGAATTTGCGTTGTCTGTCCGTCACAAAATTCTTAAATTGGCGGGGTATATCAATTCAAGGAATTTTCTAGTTTTATTTTAGCAGTTCTGTTCATCTCCTTTCAATCTTTTGCATTGCCATTATTTTTGGAACATATTGCTCATTCATGTCTACTTGTTGTGGGCTAAAATTCAGTCGTAACTTGAATTCGCCAAAGGGATCTGTGATAAAACAGANTGTGTTAGCGGCATAATTGTAAATGAAGCAGGATAAATAGAATACATGTTTGGTGCCGAGATGGAGAAAGTTTATCCGGTTTGGCCCGAAAAAGAAAATAGGGCTCGCTAAAGCTCGCCCTTTCTTCTTATTCTAAGCCTCACCGGATAAACTTTCTCGATCTCGGCACCAACCATTTATTCTCTATACCCTCTTCCTATGTATTCACAAAGTCCTGCGTAATATGTCCAAGCAATTAGCCATGGGCAAGGTTGCTATACCTTGCTGAGTCCATTTAGTCAATTTTGTGACACGTTACAGTAAATACTTGGAAGGACATAAACGCGTATGTATAAATTAGTACGTACCATGGTTATATCCCATATACAAGTAAACGTTTGTAAATGTTGTAGCTACACAAAAAGCAATTTAAGAACTTTTAGAATTGCATGTTTATGTGTAATGTTTAATTAGTGTAATACAACCACAACCATATGAAATTTACAGAAAGTTAATAAGGAGAGAAAGTATAGTTACCATTCGTTAATGTGGTATTGTGGTCAAACGAACAACCAACTGCATCTAGGCTTTAACGGCATTAACAATTAATATTACACAACAGAAACACTAATAACGTTTACAGTTTAACTCACTGATTGTCTTTTAACACCGGACAACGAAAGCGTAAACCGATTTAACTTTTTCTAATGTTACCTTTTTTTAAATAAGAATATCAATGGAAATGTCACTTTGTTTGTGTATATACAAGCTGTACAAAAATATGTTTTTTTTATCTGACTCGAACACAGTTGTATTGTTCACATGTAATTACTATTTAAGTTTTAGTCCCGTTATTCTACACTAAACAATATAGTTTTTATTTCATTGCTGGACACACCAAAAAAGACAGCGGCGTCATTATTGCACATGGAACACTGTCGTCACGATGACATTTTTATGTTCGCGTAGTTATGTATAATGTCATTTTAATGTTCCGATTTTTTCCAGTTTTGTCTTTTTATTTTGTTTTGGATTTTAAGTTGAAGTATAAACATGTTCAGTACTACTACATGTGAAAACAGTTGTATTGGTTAGGTGTGTATTTATACAGCTGATATCAATACATGACAAACATCAGTTATAAAAATGAAATTAGTTTCAATCAAACATATCTCACGTGTCTTGTTTCTTCTGCCAAAATGTTGCATTCGGGTGATTTTGAGTTTTGAAGATTTTCACTATCATGGTGAAATGTTTGATAGTGTTCAGATATCCAACCAAATTCTGATTTATGGGAACGAATGGTTTTGTTTACAAATGTCATCCAGAATTTAAAACCAAATTGGAGAAACGTTTAGTTTTGGTAAGTTTCCAATTCCAACTAGTTGTTAAGGAGTACTTGTATAAGCTAATGTATTATTTTGTTATCTAATGGTTTGCATAACATTGGGATCGAGTCTAAGTTAACCTAGCAAATGATTTTGCCGTACAATATAACCAATAGCAGTGGTGTAAATTGCCAAAACTGCTATTCCTCCTGTTGGACTAGCGATTGGAAATTCTAACTCGCTTTAAGGTAATTTGTACACGTCCATAGTAAAACATTTTTGTGTTAGGATAAAAACAAAGCTCTTTGCGTCGTTTGCTTACATAAAATTATAATGCTTTAGATATGCCATTTTAAACTATTTTAGATGTGTATTGAATAATTTTCAATTACAAGGTGTAGGCAATTGCGATGTTTATACTGTCTTTAGAAAAGCTTTGCAATATTGCGACGTAATCAAATGACATATATATGTATTATTTAATACCTTTCAATGTTATTCAGTAAGCCCTGGTTAAAATGTTTACTGTAATTACATGTCAAACATAAGCAAAACACAGACATAAACAAATGGAACATCGGAAATTAAATAAATATGTATTTTCCGTTTATTGTATTATAAATTCCTATTAAAATCGAAATATAAGATACTACTTTTGATATAACGTAATAATTTGATTTGAAAGGTTTACTAGTTATAACAATAAGTGGTGAAATAGAAGCAACTTTTAGTCCATATACATGTAATAAACGACGATACATTTTGACATAACATAACACTACAAAAACATGTTTTATTTCTTATCGAACGAAAACGAGAGAGGCAATCATCAAAATGAGCAAGACGATTACTATGTAGCAAACAATAGAAAGCCTGCTTTGGTGGATATCATTATAAGGAAACAAATAATGATACCAATCAATTTAGATCCTGTACACATGCCAATTAAATTGTTTAGCCAATTAAGTCTAGTTTATTGCACTTTTTATTTTTTTATTAGTTTTATCTTACCGATCGCGGACATTAAATTGGATTGATCAGCTGATAAACAGGATAAGACTGGAAGCGGTGATTTGAAAGGATGTTTTCCGGGTGGTAAAACGGAACAAATCCTCACATGTTGCGCGATTTAAGTGACCAGTTACACAACTAACTCCGCACACAACAACCATACAAAACACAAACATGAATACAACTTTTGTCACCGTTTTAACCCGACTATTTAAGCTTTCAAAATCACAATTTATCTCGTTGTATTATTTAACAGTTATTGTAAATCTTCATTCACGTCATTTTCGTCATGGATTTGCCTTTCACATTACGCACGAAGATCATACAATACAATGGATGTATACATATAGATGACCTTAAGGGGTGTTGCTGCAGTTTTGCTGATTTTTTTCCATCTTATAGATTTTGTCCAAAATGTCTATTCAAGTACTACATACAAATACTAAATGAAAAATGAAATCAAAACATAGGGTCACTGGCTTTGTTTTGATTTTATTCACCATTATATAACATGTACTTTTTCATTAAAACTGAAAAATCTCTTATAGCATAAAAATTATTAATAACCTATGAAATTGACAACATGTAGATATTATATAAGCTAAGATAAATCATATATCATTTAATTAAACCACAAACTATAAAAAAAATGGAGAACACAAGTTAAATGTTAAGAAATTTAATTTTTATTATTTTAATGTCACCCAAAAAAACGTCAATTTTTTACTATTTTAACCACAAAAATGAAATTAAAAAAAGTTCTATCTCATAACTTTCTGAGAAACTGCTCAAATACTTCCATCTACGTATTGTTATCATAAAACAAAAATAAAAAATGGGGGGTTACAGGACTTTTTAACAGAGATTTTGTTGTTTAACTATCCCTACCGTCTATGTCAAATTTCATAAAATATAGCAATTTGGCTAAACCCAAGTACCGGTACAAAGATTGCTAGAAATATGCATAAACCTTAGACATTGTTTATTACCTTAACTGGGATCTCAACAGCTTACCAAAAAACAACACTAATAATACAATATTAAATCACAAACATAAGACAAAACGGTATCAAACTAGACCTTAATCATCAATAACTTACAGGGACTTGTTTACAGATTTCGGCATGTTTTGAAGTTAGTGATAAATGCTATGAATTGATAAATGTAAACAACATATCTAAAGAGCTCCAGTATAAAACAAGAATTAAATTAATGAAAAAAAAAGTAAAAAAAAAAGTATGCCGAACCTGGGATCGGACCTCTAACCTTTGTTTTATGAACCCACTCTGTAATATGTGATGATTCTGAGAACAAAAAAATTGGGTTGTGATAATAGCGAATCGGTGTTCCTATAAATATATCCTCGATTAAATAAACTGCCGCAACACCCGGCTTTGTAATATTTCTACGTAAGACGCACTTAAATGATATTGATTTCTAGTTAACTTAATTTCAAACTAAATTTTTTATCAAATTACAACATCAGGTTTTGCATATGCATCAACTGTTAACGTATCCATGCTATTAACTACTCTGACATGAGATCATCCTCTCTCGTATATTATCTTATAAGTAACTTCATTACACTTTAAATAGATCAATATATCATATTGTGCTCCAATGGTAAATATAAATAGATTATATGATATGTCAAACAATCCAGAAACTGCATCAGGAGATAAATTCTTGTTCTTATAAAGTTTATATATATATATATATATATATATATTATAACTATTCATTGATAGATGTTCGTCTGATTTCAGTTGCTACAGAAACGTCAAAGCAAGTCATTGGACTCCAATTTCATTTTCGGCGATAGTGCAGAGACCATCGGATCATACAGAGCATGTATTCAACGTGAGCAGAATGTACGTGTACAAACACGGCTTTATCAACTTCAAAAAAAATCTGGTTTCTTTGGAATAAAAAGCCGACCACTTTACGCAATACTTTGTATTGCCGCTTCCATGGCGTTGACCTTAGTTTTATTCATTTTGTTATTACGTATTTGGTGTTTGCTATGCCTAGTGTTTTTGTGAATGCATATTTTGTGCAATTACCAGTAACTCGTTATTTAACATACAGACATAATAAACAATTTAGTAATGGTTAAATGCACATGTTTAGGGTTTAATATACATTCTGCAATTCCAATTATTCGTTCAAACATTGGATACACAATTTGTATTGTCTAACATGATTTCGATTGATATAAATGTAGTTTCTCTTCGATACATGTTAGTGTGGTTATTTTACCGGCAATGTTCCGTCTGTAGTTAACATGTCCTTATATTACTCTATAGTCACATATAATATATAGAACACTACACAAATACTGAGATTTAGCACACATACACTAATATATCTTTCTGAAAGTGTGCGCGTTATCGGAACAAAAAATATTCCCCGTATAAATTTCGTTTTAAGTACGTGAGTCTTAACAAATATAGTGAATAATCAATTATCATTGCTTCAACAAGTTTTCACATTATGTTAGTATGTTATGTCTACACAGGTAGATATCATTAAGATCGTTGTAGACACGCGTTATGTTTGTTATTAATTATTATGTAAGTGTGACATTCGGCTAGCCCTCTAACCGGTTTAAATCTCCAGCGTTTGTATCGACCATTCCAAGGTCATAATCCCAGATACGACGATGTTATGTTCGTATAAGTGTTTTTGTTGTAAACGTTATGAACACGAACACGAATTGCTCTCCTTATAGTGTTTCTATGTTTGCTAAATTACCATGCACCAACATTTTGTTTTACCTTTTGCCCAGAATGGTAGTTTGTATGATATGTCAGGGTTTCAAAAAGCAAATCATAGTATGTATCATCGCAGTAAGTCCTACATATCCACCACTCCAAAACAATTTCCATGTGCATACTACGCACATTCGGTCCAAAATCATGACAAGTTCCAAAATAGGTGATCCAATTAGCGTAGCGTCGTAGAGGTAGGACGATCCATGTAACCACGAGTGAACGCGGTTTGAAATACTTCGATAGGCAATACAATAACCAGTCTGACACGATCGAGTGCATGATAATTTCGAAAGTGTCATGCCTTTTTATTGTATTGGTCATTTTCATTCAAATTAAACACATTAACATGTCATTCCTAATTATGTGAGGAACTAAATTTGTTTAAGAGTCTACTCGCAATATTATGCAAGCTGCTTTTATAACTGTCCTTAAATATCTTCAACACAAAACAGAAAAAGTTCTATTATAGCGTACACATATTTCTTAGACCGATGCAGTCGTTGCAGTTAAAATGAATTCATCATACTCATTTTACTATGTGTATCTTTGCACGAAAAACAATAATTATGTAAACACAATACTTATTTTCATACTATTGCGTCAAATGATCAGTCCATAAGTCCATTGTAAGAAACGGAATGTAGAAGCATTATGTTTCTATGTGCAGAATTTAAGAAAAATAGGTACATTATCAATAATAATTAAACAAAACATGTGAAGAATCCCTTATGAATGACTTTCATGTACTATTTGAACATGTTTTACATGTATAGTGTCACTTCAGAATATAATAGATCGTTACACGAGCCAGTAATTGGTGTATAAGCTCTTTTGACAGAATGTGGAGCACCCATGCCTCAATATAGATAGTTCTGTTCCGAAAATAGACCGCACATAAACGCCCAATGACAATTAAATATAACCATGAACATACCGATTAATATAGCCAGGGAGTGTTACACAGAGATTCTCGGTATGACACGATGCTGGAAAAATAATAATGTTATTGTTGTTGTTGTCTGTTAAGAAGTTGCCATGAGGACAAATACGTCAATAACGACATAAAACTAACCAAATCGTACCTTAATCAGTGGTGTCAATACAGCATGACGTCGTGGAAAATGAGGTAAACATTTAGATTATGCAAAGCAAACCGTACAATGCAATGTTTTCTTACTTTATCACAATAAACCCCTATCGGCTTGGCTGATAAATTGGACAGAATATTGATTAAGTGTAAATCCGGATCATCATAATCAAACAAACATTCCGCGCATCTTCGATCAATGCATAAATTTGAGGAATTTCATATTTTTCAGTACCATGATATAGTATATGTACAAGACATATATTTGTGTCCTCTAAACTAATGTAATATGGCTATATTGAGACGAAAGTTAAAGAAAAACATCTCCGAGTGTACTAATTTGTGTATTCATTCATTAAAAATATTTGATTGCATTGTTGTTGATTTGTTATAAGACATGCGCTTGTATCTTTTAAAAACTGATTATTCGAGAGAATATCTGAATGAGCACCATCGTCTTATAATATTTATCATGAAACATAATACTTCAAATATGGCTTGGAAAACTGATCAATGCGTGATGATTATTATACACAACGAACGTCTTCATTGACCAGAATTTTGCTCAGGCAATATAATGGTCATGAAACATTGTATTCACGAACATATTTATAACATGGATGTTCATTACCTATATAATACAATCACCTGTTTAACACGATCGCATGAATGCTTATAGTGAACGTGGCATGCAACTGTATTTAAATGGTCATTTCTGATCCAATAAAATACACATCCACGTGTCAATATATAACAACGTGAGGAACTAAATTGGTTTAAGAATCGTCTCGTAACATAATGTAATTTGCTTTTATTACTGCTCTTTTATAATAACAAGTATAGAACACGTTCTATAATAGCGTACACATCTCTCTTAGACTGATGTAGTCGTTTCAGTCAAAACTTGAATTTATCATAATCATTTCACTATGTTTTAATTTGCACGAAACAAGATAATCATCTTAATACAATACCGATTGTTATATAATTTCGTCAAATGACCTGTCCATAAGTCGATTGTATGAAACGGAATGTAGAGCCATTATGTTTGTATGTTCAACATTAAAGGACAATTAGCACAATATCGATAATAATACAACAAAACACGAGACGAATCGGTTATGATTGACGTTAATGTCCACTTTGAATATGTTTTTACATTCATATTATCGCTTAAAAATATATTACGAGCTTGTTTTTGGTGTCTAGCTCTCTTGACTGAAATCTGAAGCATGCATGCCCTATTATAGCTATACTATAAATTGTTGTTAAAAATAGACCGCACAAAGTCCAAAAAATTGTCATTAAATAGAACCTTGGAAAAAATAATATTTATATTGCCAGGGAGTGTAACACAGACACTCTGGGTATGACATGTGCTAGAACAAATCATATAAAATGTTGATATTGTTGTCTGTTTAAATGTTATCATAAAAATGAATACGTGAATAAAGCCATACAACTAACCAAAACTGATCTTAATGAGCGCTATTAATACAGCATAATGTCGTAACACATGGCGTTCATGAACGATGTAATCGTTTTATTTAGTGTTGTTTCTATAGGACAATATTACAGCGAACCACGCCTCCAGGTGAAATGTTCACTAAGCGTATACTTCACGTGTGTGCATGTCTAGAAAATATATGACAGTCACGCTGCATAGAAATATGTGTAACCTTAAGCCATTTTAGTAACTGCATAGTTTTTCGCGTATGCCAAACAAATGCAGTTCTTGTACAAAACAAGCGGTAAAGCCAACATAGAAATCGTGCTTATGGTTAATCACTTATTCTTTGGTGAACACTATTTATGCTGGAGAATGGCATAATTCTGATGGACTCATTCATGGTTCGTCTGTATAACGTGGCGATCAAAGAGTTTTTAATTGAATTCATTTAAGTGATGATCGATATGGTGAAGTTGTGTTCACAATTGAACAATCACATTTGCGTTTTTTGACTGCATTTTGTTCAGGCCAAAAGAAAGTCTTCGTTTGCTTCAAAATGTATTGCAAACAATAACAGCAGGTAGAACCCACGATGTTTTTTTTTAATATGATTATAGCAGTGGATAAATTGCAGAGACAAGGCAGACACCGTGAATGACAGTGTTAATTTTACCAAAGGTACAAGCAAAATATTTCTCAAAAAAAGGGCTATTTGACATATGTTTATTTCGAACAAATCCAGTTGTATTATAACATCGGTGTTTTGTGTTTTGAAAAGAAATGCGTTGACATTTTACCACTACAACAGCGATTTAAATAAAAACTGCGCATTGTCATTATATGAATTGAATATTGTAAACGTAGCTTAACACTTTAATTACAAAAATGTAATAAAGTTTTACTTCTTGAACAGATTTTGAAATGTTCAAAAGAGGTGTTTGTAGATAAATTAATAATAATGCGGACATTAAACAAGTTTCGTCAGGGATTAAAGGATTGTCTATCCTACAAATTGGTAGTCAAAAAGCCCGCTAATGAGGGTTACTCACACAGTTGCTGCTAAAACACTCCCTCGATTTTCATAATGCTATCGTGTTTGTGACATGAACGATGCAATGCGGCAGTGAAGCATGTTTACTCGCACTCTAGTCTTTGAACTAATCGGTAGTCAGCCGAATGGTTTTCTGTTTCTACCTGGCTAACATCTTAAAACATGCCGCAGTTCACATGAGTTGAACTTTCATCATTGCAATGAGTGTGTCGTTAATAGCTTGGATAAGCAAACAGGCGTTATGAGTAATGTTCATTTTACGCTATTATGCCCTTGATATTGAGGTTCTAACATAATGTTATTGATGAGAAGTAATGTCAATCAATAAAACGTTATCATTACCTTTTCATTTACCTCCAATGCGTAACACATCTGACTAATATAATTACTACGTAATGGTTGAGGTTGATTGTAAATATACTCTGGTAAACATATATTTAATTGTATACTTGTGTCAAATTTGTATGCGAAATTTGCCTTCGTCTTACTTCTGAAGTAAAGACAAAACTAAATATGATGAAAGACGGTAAACATCAATGCACATTAAGTCGTTTTAAGTATTTCAGTATGCAAACAAGCCGGATTTTAATGATGGGGTATTACAGTTCACTGGGCACGATACTATAGCATGTTATTATTGCGAGATAAAAGTACCACATTTGTCAATGAATGCAAATAAAGACAATTATAAATTGGAAATCATATTATATAAGTAAACAAGCTTTTACATATTATCCTACATGCCAGTGGCTGCAAAATGTTTTTGACCCGGAGTGTTACTTAGCCCTCCTTTATCATCAACTGACAAGATTCACGATTTTTCATTTCAATGATGTGACCCCGGAGTTATTCATATTGGTGTAGTTGGTGTCTGTTATATAGTATCTATGTTGTCAACAGCGTACACTATTATGATGAATGCTAAGTGGGAGGTTCGATGTATCATTTAACATGTTTTACATTCAATGCTTTGCATTGCCCGTTCCGAGTCCTTGACTCAGCTTTGATAATTGTTATGTTCCCGTCGTGTTATATGTATCGTCCTATATTGTACAGGATTCGTAACTTGCAATCAAAGAATTTTTCTGCTAATCATGTTTCTGACCTTTCATGATTCATTTATTATTGAGACACATTTTTAAATATAGCCGCTGCACCAGTTTCAGATATTTCCTTTGTGCAGAAAGTTATTCAATGGTGGTGTTACCTTGTGTCATACATACATGTATACTCCTGTAAATATTCCACTGTGTTAGAATGATAAATGTGGAAGCTGTTTATACATTGTTGAATTAAAAAATGCCATTTAAATAGTTAATTGTCAACATAAAGGAGGCTATACGTAGTAAAACACGAAATGCATCAAACAATCAAAGCACGAGGGAATAAACCATTTATCTCTGGATTATAAAGTTGTTGTCTTAACCACTCGGTCACTTTGACGTTTACATGTATCCGCTACTAATGTAAGTGAGCTCGTATTGTAGCATATATTATTAACTGAAATACGCAACATTATTACATGGCAAAACGTTTCTAACCCGTCCATTTTTATCATTTTCTATACGTCATAATATGTACATGTATATCTATATTATCGATAGTAATCAACTTCAATTTGTAGTCAACAGCTTACAATAAAAGTAAAACAATTGCGAAAGTCATGTTGTCGTTGGCGTAAATTCTTCTTAGAAGTTAGCACACACAGGATAAATGGTACAAATCGATGTTATTTTATAAAAAGCCCTATTAGATTCTCCCACGCCGAAATAAACAATGTTGTTACGCAATTCCAAGGTACGGAGACCTAAATACTAAGTTTCAATCTCTCCTCTGCGGTATATCTAGATTTGATTCGCCAATGTTTGACTGACGTAGAGCGATATCGTGCCAATTACAGAGAGAGCTGATTATAAAAACTCTGCTATTGGAGCTAAGCGCTAGTAAAGTTTCAAGTACCGCTGCGAGAAGAGTGCCTGTATGGATGAACGATATAATAGTGTTCATAAGGATTTTGAACACAAGAACAGTGACATTGAATTTGCGCGATTGAATCGTTTTGCTTTACAATTGGATTGACACGATAAATTTAGAGAGAAATATTTTGGGAGAGATACATATAGTGTTTGCTTTATTTAAGTAACTTGTATCAACATGCTGTCAACGACTTGGGCTTTTTTAGCAACAGCAGTTTTTGTATATATTACGGCGTCTTTATCAGCAGCATATGGTGAGTACGAAAATGTAGTAAACACGTTTAATTTATTTGTTTTTATTGAAGCTATTCTCTCTCAAGTATTTTAAAGAATTATGTCAATAAAAGATAAACTTCTAAGTATATAAACAATTGCTTGACGTATGCACGTGTATAAAAATTAGTTTAAATGTGTGTTTATGCAGAACCTTGTCTGAAATAAGCTAAGGTACGAACATTATTTTGCTAAACGTACATTAAATAATTTCGTTGCATTAATTGTGTTTCGATGTTTTGAAATTAATGTAAAAAACATGATAAACTACATTACAACGACTTCTGTTATTAATTGATAAGCTTTTAAGTACATTTATACCATTGTGTAATATAAAGTATGTATCATTTACATTCATTAGCGGTAACACTTTCATTTGATATAGTGAACACACGACATATGTGATTTAAATATGCAATTAGAAATGCTTAGACAATGTTTCTGATACAATTTATGATTTGACCGATTTAGAATGTTATTTTAAAAATGAATTAAAGTATGAAATGAAACATGAATACTACTTATCAGCAATACGGTAAATGTGTTTGAGGGTCGCAAGCCGATTATAACAAAAAACAAAGGAAAGAAGAAGAACGTTATTTTATGCAAATATGAAATAAATAAAAATATACTTATAGGCAAAAATAATTATAATAAATACATGTTTATAAGAGTTGTTTTAAATTATATATTTGTAAACAAAAACAAATATAAAGAAAATACAATTTAATAGTATCTTGAATGAATAGAGTAATATATGGAAAACTGCCAATATGCCCTAACGCAGTCGATGGTATTCTTTAAAGTTTGCATTAATCCACTGAATCATCCCACGGGTTAAATAATCTTAGAAATACCAATGTAAGTTGTGCAATGGAATATAAAAAGTGTTGTAATAACGAAATATTACACTCTTGATAGCACGACATAACTGTTTAATCACTTTAATAAGCATATATTGTTTAATAAATATATCACACATTTTCGTCTTATGTACGTTCTCATAAGAACATATATGTATTTAATTTTACTGATAGCTTTTGACATTGGATTTCATGACAAATGTTTGTTAAGTATCATATTTCCTGTGTGGAATGTATCGAGCACACGCAAAACTAGACAAAGAAAATGGAAATATACACGTCGATAATGATAGATAAACGTTGTAATTCTTACGAGTCCTTACTTATTCTTATTAAACACTTGATAATGTGTGACGAATCATAAAATCTAATAAAAAACTAATTGATGTGTGTCCAGTCTTAAAAACACAACATTCTCCATGGAGCGTTTACTATTCTTTGCTACATTAATGTTTTATAGTTTTTTAAAAAGTCAGTTGCCCATGAACAACAATACGCACATAATCGTTCAATATCAAAAGATAAGTGATAGCAAACGAAAGAAAGAAATTATATTAAAACAAGGACATAAACACAGACGCTGTTCATGAAGCTTTATTTGTCATTCCAATGTATGTCTTATAATAGTCGTAAGTAAATATTACTATTGAATGTCAATGACTCAAAACCGCATAAAGTAGGATTGAACATGCCATAATCTCAATGACAATACACGTGTTCGTATGTCATTATTGCATTTCACTTAGAATAAACTAGTTGTATTCGTGCACAAAAGTGTTTCCAATTGAAAAACGTGTCCGTGCACATCCAACACAAACAGTAAACTAATATAATGTTAACATGTTAACATAGTGCAATTGCATGGTTAATGGAATTTAGTTACAAATAATAGACATCAATAATGCACTGAAATATGGTTTGATAACATTCGCAAGTTCAAATGGACGGGTAATGTAATATTCATATCAATGTGCGTGTCATTGTTCTTTTAACAGACCTCTACAACAGTGTATCAGTCTAACAACTTTGTTTTCAACGTATTACGTAAATGGGTCGAATTCATAATACTAATTCCCCTAAGTTCATGCCATGCCTTTATTTGCATCAGTTTATTTGTTAGAACATGACGTTTGCTGAACAAACAGTTGCTTTGGTTTGTATACTTACCCTTTCCCAAATTCGCACCGCCTGCGACCCATGTAGTATTTCTAAATCCTGGCTTTACGATATTCTTTAGTTTCCTGATAACAGCTCAGATAAATGTATTCACTATGAGACCACTATTTTAGTTCAAACTCATAGGCCACAATTGAATACATTAATAATGATTATGTGATTGCTATTATTATAATTATGCAAAATTGTCGGCTAGTTGCGAGCAATTGTGGAGTGAAAATTGTGATTGATATTGGGTAATCGATGAAATTAAAAACGTTATGTTTATAACGTGCATTACGCCCTCTTTTAGGTAGAAGGCATTTGGATGCAGTGTTTTAAATGACTGTTGGAAATATGGTTACGGTTCTTGATTAGAACGGTAAATATAGTAGTTAGGAAGCTAACACGCGGTTAAATCGAAGCAAACCCTACTGAAGATTATAAGTATCTAAACAAATATTACCAATTTTAAGAGACATTACATTTTGTATCTTAAAAAAAAACAGAATAAAATAATAAAGCACATTACAATTTTCATGGATGTGGCCACATATTCTTAATACATATTTGAATTAGCTTGTACCGATGTGATGTACCTTCCACAATATATAACTGACGTAAAATCTAGGCTGTAAACGCTTCTAAACGAACACTGTTTTGTCTCATGCCTACCTAATGCACGCATGGCTTACATGATAATGGATACAAATAAAGAACATACTTATTAAAATAGATGCGTCCCCAGGTATTGCGAGGTTTAGGTTTAATTTGCATTTCAGAGGAAATTGCCGCGTTTATCTCCTGGGTTGAATAGCTTCGTGGTCTCAGTAATAAACTAAATTGTGTTAATTTAGTACCGCTTTAATCAATTATTTCACGAGAACTGAACTGCTCCGTTAGCTACTATGCCTTGTTTTATAGTCCGTCGTGTTTAAACCACATTTCTATATTTTGTGTTTATAAAACCAATTTAATATTCACATTAGGGACGGATATAGTTTATAACGAATACACAATACTGTAACAATTAATGTTCAACAGAAGCTAATGATCCAAATGCGCTGGAACACTATTAAATTAATATAAATGACATTCAATTAATATGAACGTTTCCTATAAAGCCTTTGTATTAAGGCTGATGGTATTCATTTAAAATTACACGCATCTTTTGTTTGAGTATAATTATGTATTGTTGGGTTTAGAGCTGCACGCATATAAAACAAACGACTTTAACACTTGAGAAACCGTGCACACATGTAACAAGTGTATAACTTAACATTTCAAAGCTATAATGAGAAGTTCTTAAGGTGTTATAATGAGTTACAAGGGCAATCTTATAGTGCATTTTAGTATCTATAACGCTCAAAATCAACGAGCATTTCGTTCAATATTTCGTCAAATAAAGTAAACATATAAATATTCAGTGTTCCTCATAGCAATAGTCAAAATTTCAATGCTAGATGTTGTCTAGTAAAATCGATTAAACAAGATTTAAAATGCTCTTTTACATTTTTGTGTGGTACAATGAATTCAATTTTAATTATCTGCAACGATATATATTCATACGACACATGAACACTTAATTGGTACATGAACATGTGTTGAATATATTGTTACACAAAAAAAAAATGCATTTTGAATCGTGTTAAATCTATGTTACCAGAGTACATCTAACGTTGAAAGTTTGGCTGTTGCTGAAAGGTATTTATGTTAACTTTTTTTCGCGAAATATATTACGAAATTTTTGTTGATTTTGAACGTTATAGAGGCTTTAAAAAAACAATTGTAGCATGAACATGAAAAATTTGCAAAGGTGGCGCGGTCACCATTATATTATAAACGCCTTACATTGTATTAAGGATTACAAAGTACTGAATAATCGATTTATTTAATAAAGTGCCTAATATGTCACTGCTCTTTTGGTTTAAGTAAACCTTTTTGGTACTTATTATAATAATATAACAATTATCGTGCAATATATAACGATTTAATCGAATAGATGAGTCGATACTTCAAATACATTGTACATAATAACCTGTGTCCAGGTTATCTTTATTTTTATATTTGAGCGGCTTTTCACAGCGGACTCATGTGCTCCAGCAAATATCATTATAGTGTCCAATATGTTATAAGTAAGCCTACTTCAATGCACAAGGGGCAACATTATGTCAATTTGACCACCTCATTAAAGCGTGATTACCAATACTGCAACAAACTGTGCGACAAACCATATACCACACCACAAGAACATAAAAGTGTAATATATGTTCAGTTTACACTTATTTCAAAAAGGGTTTAATTTTTTTTATTGTTTGTTATGTTTGTTTATAGAAACTGTTATTGATTTCTTATAAATATACACATATAAAACAAGACATTGAAATGCATTAGCCGACATATAAAATAATATATAAGATATGTATAATATTTATAAACTTTTAACAAATTGCAAAAACGTTAACTTTGTTTAATTAAGTTGTAATAACAAATGCCACGTCTAGTTGTCTACTCAAGGATTTGCTTCTTTAAGATATGTTAATTATTTATTCAAACTTTTATACAAAAAGACTTATCAGCTTCAATGTATATGGTACACTTAAACATGTATGTCTTTTCAACTGAAAACCTCTGTTCTATTTCAGGCTACAAATGCTCAGGAGCTTGGGCCATACATGCGTGCTATGGAGGTAAGTTAAAAAAACCTGTTCGAACTGCAACTCGTAAGTGCCGCAAGCAGAAACAATTGCATGGATAATCCATTTATACATTTACTGTTCGTAGTCGTTGCTGTTCAATACACTTACTGGCATTGCTCAATATTCATTATTTTAATATCTTATAATAAATATGTCAGTGTGTATATCGCTACATATACTCTAACAAAGTCTATAATAATGATAATACCTGTGAAGGTCCAAGAGGATATAAGTGTTGATCATTTGCAATCAACTGAAAATTGTGTGTACGTATGTTTCAATAACTGAGCATTGACACTTAAGTTACAGTACGCTAATAACAATTCACGCGAGTCTCTAATAATATCATCCATTGAGACATACTCGCTTTATATTAAATAGTGAACAAATATTACCGCAGGGCATTCAATAGAAATAAAAGTTATTAGTCATCTGTAGCTTCTCTCATTAGAAAAAACAAACATGTGTAATTAAATCATCTCGATTGTCGATATTATTGCTTTTATGTTTTCCACTCACATTCGGAGTTATATTTACACTGAATGAGTTAATCAAATTATACCTGGTACATAACTATCTATCGACTGCGATTTAACGCCATGCAACCCGGTATTTAATGTATCCTGCGATTGAAGAAATTAAATAATTAGCACAAAATTTAGCATGGCACTTGCGATATATTTTTTAAAAGTTCCCATCAATGTTGTTTCATTCGGACGTTAAATGAGACTGTGTTCAGTTGTTTTTATGTCCTTATGACATGAACACAAATGAAAGCGCGATACACATCATTCAATCGCATTTCAAAGAAAATATACCTTTTCAAACATGATGATAATTCGAAAATGTGTCTTAAACAGCCATAGCCACGTGTGAGCAATAAACATGTCATGTCTAAATCTTAATACAGTTTAACTTTTGAACGCTTAAATATGTTTATCGAATCAATTTGCTTAAATAATACAAGTGCGTTGTTTTTGTTATTGTTATTTAGTACTTCACATCTCTTACAGGTAACGGTAAACGTTCTGGACCTCCAACATCTAAATTAGACCTCGAATCCGACGAACTTAAAGACAGACAATACATTTTACGACAATTACTTCTTCCCGACACGCTGCTGCAAGGCTATTCTCACAAGAACGACATTCTGTCGGAGAGCGGTGATATCGCAGACGACGAAGAAAGTTTATTTCCAGAACTTGAAGACTATGATCGGTCTAGGGACATTGCTAATACCCGGACACTGCTTAGTGAAATGGTTTGTATTATACAATTTATTTATTTTTGCTAATTCCTGATGTTTATCCAATTTAAAATATGGAATCCAGCTGCACATGAATTAAACCAGGAAAACATAATTCATATCGGTTTTGATAGCCACCCACCAGAACGAGTTGTTTATTTGCTAATTGTCTATAAAAATGTGTAGACAATTTGTATAAAGTCTTTCGAAAAGTTTTCCAATATTGAATTGTAATCCAATATGATGTTAACATTGTATTAGATCTTACATAGTATTCCATTTAACACTTGTTATGCTGTTTAAAAATTAGTACATGCCAATTGTAGGCAAATTCAATACATGCATGATTGAACAACGAAAATTAAGTTGACTCAACATATATGTATTATAAATACTTCTTCGATTCGAAATAAAACATCATACTTTTGAGTTTTGACATTCAAATGAATATATTTTTTAAGCTAAACTGATTTGTACATGAAGTGGTAACATAAAGCAAACTAAACGTCCCTGTCAATGTAATAAACAAATATACGTGTCACTTTACCATCTCAAAAAAGTACTTGATTAATAAAAGTGCTTCATATACTACGTTTTGATACAGGTGCTGACCTTAATACACTTTTATCCAATTAAATATATGACTTTCCTTGTAGTTTCACAAGTCATGCCATTTTATAGCAAGACAATTAACTGTTATGCGTTCGTCTGATTTCAGTTGTTGCAGAAACGACAAAGGAATTCACTGGACAGCAATTTCATTTTCCGTCGATAGTGCAGTGACTATCAGATCATACAGAGCATGAATTCAACGTCATCAGCGTGTACGTGTACAAACAAGGCTTTCTCAACTTTAAAATATACTCCTTGGGAATAAAATGCCATAAAATATACGTCAGTGTACTCAGAAATAAAAGGCCATTTAAACTGTGAAATTCGTTAAGAATCTGCCTTTAGCTATCAAATTTGCATCGTTACAAATGATTAATTTAAAATAAAATACAAATAAATTCACGTGATAATTGATGACTTGTTTTGTTGTCGTATTTTTTGTGCAATAGCCCTTATGACGTACACACGTATTGGTTGTATACGAGTAGGTCTGACAATATAAATACGTTGCCACTTATCTATTATATGGACATAGCAAGGTCAGTTTTAAATAGATGCATCATTGTACCCACAACGTTTACACAGATCACTAGTTCTCTTGAATTCGTTTGTGTAAGGTAATATCCTTAAAACGGCCTTACAATCGCGATGTATCGGGAGGCCACAATGTCAATACATGAGAATACATACTCCTCGTCACAATGTACGCATTAATTGAATATAATATGTTTTACTATGTCATATATATGTCGATATTATCATATTATAAATGATGTTAATGTACTCATCGTAGCTTCTTCTTGGTGTCTTGGGTCGTCTTTTAAGTACACCGGAAATGAGTTTCAATGTATAATATAATACGAAATGTTTCAAATCAAAAGATTTATAGATATTTAACTTCGTCGCCGCTGGCTATTGAGAAGTTGGTCTGAGCATAGACATTTTAATATTTAATATTTAAAGGTAAACAGGGATGACTCCTTTCGTGTATATATATAGTAACCTTAAACCCGTTTAAATATTAACCTTAACCTGTTCGTACTATAACAATGAATAGTCATATTATGAAACTTACATACGTTCATGTGAGAGAATTATTAAAGAGCCATCCAAATAGACTTAAATATTTGGAGCGTGTGTTACTATGTGTACAATCATAACATGAACATATTTTAATTCTTACACATAATCTCAAACTATTTATTTGTCAAGCTCATCTCAGATTGAACCAGTTAATATATGTGCCGTACATCGTTCATGGACATATAAACTATTATAGATACTGGTGTAAAAAAATCGACTTCTTTTCAGGAGTATCCACCAATACGCATCATAATCATAAAGTAAATAATACTCATTGAATTACGTTTTATTGACTCTGCACCGCAAAGGACTGTTTAACACGCCATACATCACAATTACCATTCACATTTTTATGTGTAATGCTAGAATTTCACGCAATATAAACTAGTTACTTTCAAATTACAAATCGGTTCTGAAAGGAAAAGAGTTTAAGCGTAAATCAAAAGACGTATGAACTAATATCCGTTTAACAGGTACAAGCAGCGCGCTGATAGCAGACCGCAATCCGCTGACATGTTAACAGATAATAAAATAAATATCGTAGAGGTTTGATAGCCTTCGAATGTTAAAATGGAAATGAAAAACTGCTGTCGATAAATGTGTAACTGTGATTTTAGCACACGTATATATATA